>CM065365.1:32444050-32844050 GCA_033032245.1 Poecilia picta | reverse complement strand
GATGATGATGGTGATGATGATGATGGTGGTGATGATGATGATGGTGATGATGATGATGGTGATGATGATGAAGATGGTGATGATGATGGTGATGATGATGATGGTGGTGATGAAGATGATGATGGTGATGATGATGATGATGGTGATGAAGATGATGATGGTGATGATGATGATGGTTATGATGATGATGATGATGATGAATGATGGTGATGAAGATGATGATGATGGTGATGATGATGATGGTGATGATGAAGATGAAGATGATTTTGATGATGATGGTGATGATGATGATGGTGGTGATGATGATGATGGTGATGATGATGATGGTGATGATGATGAAGATGGTGATGATGATGGTGATGATGATGATGGTGGTGATGAAGATGATGATGGTGATGATGATGATGATGATGGTGATGAAGATGATGATGGTGATGATGATGATGGTTATGATGATGATGATGATGATGAATGATGGTGATGAAGATGATGATGAGTGTGATGATGATGATGATGGTGATGAAGATGATGATGGTGATGAAGATGATGATGGTGATGATGATGATGGTGGTGATGATGATGATGGTGATGATGATGATGATGTGATGATGATGATGGTGATGATGATGATGATGATGATGTGTGATGAGTGAGGTGATGAATGATGATGATGGTGATGAGATGATGGTGATGATGGATGATGATGGTGATGATGATGATGATGATGGTGATGAGATGATGGTGTGTGATGATGATGTGATGAGATGATGTGGTGGATGATGATGATGGTGATGAATGATGGTGATGATGGTGATGATGATGATGATGATGTTTGAGATGGATGATGTGATGATGGATGAAGTGATGTATGAGTGATGGTGTGATGATGATGGTGTGATGAGTGATGATGGTGATGGGGATGAGATGATGATGGTGATGATGATGATGGATGATGATGATGTGATGATGGTGATGATGATGAGGGTGATGGATGATGATGAGATGATGATGGTGATGATGATGATGATGGTGATGATGGATGATGATGATGATGATGTGATTGATGTGATGATGATGTGATGATGATGATGATTTGATGGTGATGATGATGATGATGATGATGGGATCTGTAACTAGTGTCGCAAACAGTGAGTATTAGCGATACCTGGGGGCGCCGACAGGGGGCGCCAGAACATCTGCTTTCGGTATTTAACGGCTGTTTGCGGTTTGAAGAGATTTAGATGATTTTATCTCATCCAAACTGACACATTTAAATAAAAAACATTTTTATTAATATTGTTTGGTAAAAGTTCTTATGAACTTTCTGCGCAAATTTTAAAATATTGAACTGATCAATTCATAAGGTTCCAGTGAGATCGGCTGTATAAATGTTCAGTTTGTGTGACCTCAGTTTCCACTGCCACATACGACTAACGGCTCCTTTGACCCTTTATAGGGTCAATGACCCTTTATGGCGTCAATGACCCTTTATGGCGTCAAAAGGTCATCAGTTTGAAACTTGTTTTGAAACCAGAACTTTGTACGGTTCTGGTTCTGAACCGTGCAAAGCTGAGCTGTGACGTCTCTGCATTCAGCCAGCAGGGGGAGCTGTTACGTCACTTACTGACTCTGCCTGCATTTATCACGTGACCGTTTCAGAGCCACGCCTCTCCAGCAGGTCCGATTCGGTCCGGACAGACGGAGCCGCAGCAGCAGAACTTCAGTCCTTCATCATGAGGTGAGTTTCCTATTGATCGGTGATCAGATGATCAGTTATTGATCAGATGAATTGATCCTGAGACTCACAGAACCGGGTCATCAGAACATGTCTCTGGGTTGAAACACGAGCAGGGCCGGATTCAGAACCATTTGGGCCCTGGGCTGCAGCTGGAGCCGCCTTTGGTGCCCGACCCATAAATGATTCTGTTAGGAATGAGAATAGATCGGATCCAATTGTGATCCAGACGTCCCTGTATGGGATTAGAATTTTATCACGATATTTTGTGGGATTGTTGTTGTAATGCTAAAAATGATATATTCATCTGTTTTAGGTAAATATGGCTGTGAAATAAATACTGCTCTTGAAAAACGCTGTGATTTGTGATCAGCTCCAACAGGCCACTTTTAAATAATGCAGATTAACTGAATTTGGGTTATTGGAACGAAATAGAGAAAATAGTAAAATTAATATTTATGATAATGTCATTTAAAAAAAAATATTATTAACAAAATGTTATCAAGACGTTGATAAATCTAAAGTATTTTCACAGTAAACAATAAATGGTCAACGACATGATGTGATAAATGTCCATCTGGTCCCGTCTGGTCTGGTTGGTTCTGATCCGGTTGTCTCTGTGCCTCAGGGTTTTCCTCCTCTCTCTGCTGGTCCGGTTCGGTTGCGGCGCTCAGCTCCAGTCAGACATGTACGGCAGCCTGGAGTCTCCAAACTTTCCTGACCCGTATCCCCAGACACCAGGCGGAACTGGACCATCAGCGTTCCGGACGGATTCCGGATCACGTTGTTCTTCAGCCACTTTGACCTGGAGCCGTCCTACCTGTGCGAGTACGACTTCATCAAGGTAGGAAGACCCGGAACTGGATCAGGGAACGTTCTGGATCCGGCTTCCTTCCAGAGTCTGAATGGGAACCAAGTTAAATGTCCTTAAATGTAGCTGCAGTCAGACTGTGGGAACAGTTTGTGACTCCAAAGCAACTCACATGAAGAAGAAGAACTGAACCGCCGCCCAGCAGAGCTCTGGTTATGGGAGTAAAGATGGCCGCCACCAACCAGCTCTCTGGTTATGGGAGTAAAGATGGCCGCCGCCATCTGAGGATGTGTTATTATGTAAAATCAACTTTTTGAGCTTTATGTTATGATGTTATCATCAAAAACAAACCTGGAGTTTTGCTTTGACTCCCTCATGCATGTTTGAGGAAGAATTTAACCTCCATGGCAACAAATCAGAGGTCCAAAAAGCCTGGGAGGACCCAGCTGGTTTTATACTGGATGATCTTGGTTGTACTGGGTGAGAGGTTTTACTGTTGCTGCTCTGAGTCTGAGGTGTGTGTTGCTGCAGATGTTAGGTTTATCGGAGTGTGTGTCTGTGTGTATCAGTGTGTGTGTGTCGGCGCCCTGCGGTCCATTGACCCTCCCAGTCTCTGAGGCAGATAAGCAGCAGCTGAATGTAAACAGAGCTGCTGGTCTGTTTTCTCTCCCCAGTTTGGACTGAGCCCTGATGGACCCAGATCTCTGGGAGGTTAATGGTTCCAGTTTGACCCGTTTGAGGCCTGATGGACCCAGATCTCTGGGAGGTTAATGGTTCCAGTTTGACCCGTTTGAGGCCTGATGGACCCAGATCTCTGGGAGGTTAATGGTTCCAGTTTGACCCGTTTGAGGCCTGATGGACCCAGATCTCTGGGAGGTTAATGGTTCCAGTTTGACCCGTTTGAGGCCTGATGGACCCAGATCTCTGGGAGGTTAATGGTTCCAGTTTGACCCGTTTGAGGCCTGATGGACCCAGATCTCTGGGAGGTTAATGGTTCCAGTTTGACCCGTTTGAGGCCTGATGGACCCAGATCTCTGGGAGGTTAATGGTTCCAGTTTGACCCGTTTGAGGCCTGATGGACCCAGATCTCTGGGAGGTTAATGGTTCCAGTTTGACCCGTTTGAGGCCTGATGGACCCAGATCTCTGGGAGGTTAATGGTTCCAGTTTGACCCGTTTGAGGCCTGATGGACCCAGATCTCTGGGAGGTTAATGGTTCCAGTTTGACCCGTTTGAGGCCTGATGGACCCAGATCTCTGGGAGGTTAATGGTTCCAGTTTGACCCGTTTGAGGCCTGATGGACCCAGATCTCTGGGAGGTTAATGGTTCCAGTTTGACCCGTTTGAGGCCTGATGGACCCAGATCTCTGGGAGGTTAATGGTTCCAGTTTGACCCGTTTGAGGCCTGATGGACCCAGATCTCTGGGAGGTTAATGGTTCCAGTTTGCCCCGTTTGAGCCCTGATGGACCCAGATCTCTGGGAGGTTAATGGTTCCAGTTTGACCCGTTTGAGGCCTGATGGACCCAGATCTCTGGGAGGTTAATGGTTCCAGTTTGACCCGTTTGAGCCCTGATGGACACAGATCTCTGGGAGGTTAATGGTTCCAGTTTGACCCGTTTGAGCCCTGATGGACCCAGATCTCTGGGAGGTTAATGGTTCCAGTTTGACCCGTTTGAGCCCTGATGGACCCAGATGTCTGGGAGGTTAATGGTTCCAGTTTGACCCGTTTGAGCCCTGATGGACCCAGATCTCTGGGAGGTTAATGGTTCCAGTTTGACCAGTTTGAGGCCTGATGGACCCTGATCTCTGAGAGGTTAATGGTTCCAGTTTGACCCGTTTGAGGCCTGATGGACCCAGATCTCTGGGAGGTTAATGGTTCCAGTTTGACCCGTTTGAGGCCTGATGGACCCAGATCTCTGGGAGGTTAATGGTTCCAGTTTGACCCGTTTGAGTCCTGATGGACCCAGATCTCTGGGAGGTTAATGGTTCCAGTTTGACCCGTTTGAGGCCTGATGGACCCAGATCTCTGGGAGGTTAATGGTTCCAGTTTGACCCGTTTGAGGCCTGATGGACCCAGATCTCTGGGAGGTTAATGGTTCCAGTTTGACCCGTTTGAGGCCTGATGGACCCAGATCTCTGGGAGGTTAATTGTTCCAGTTTGATCCGTTTGAGGCCTGATGGACCCAGATCTCTGGGAGGTTAATGGTTCCAGTTTGACCCGTTTGAGGCCTGATGGACCCAGATCTCTGGGAGGTTAATGGTTCCAGTTTGACCCGTTTGAGGCCTGATGGAAGCTGCTGATGTTACACTTTGTTCTGACTTCAGATTACGTTGTGGTTCTGATCCAGATCTCTGGTTCTTCAGTCTGACGTAGTTTCTCTGACCTGCTGCGTTGTTGTGCAGGTGGAGGCGGACGGAGAGGCGCTGGCTTTGTTCTGTGGGAAAGAGGAGACGGACACCGAGGCGTGGTACCGGCCCAGCGGGTCATCACCTCCCCAGAAACGCCCTCAGCGTCCAGTTTGTGTCGGACTTCTCCAACGAGGAGCGATTCTCTGGATTCGTGGCTCATTATAGTGCAGTGGGTGAGGAAACCCAAACAGCTGAGCTGCCGGTTCCTGAGGTTCTGATTCAGGAACAGAACCCGACGGTTAGCATGTCGGACTAACATTAAAACATGCAGAGACTAACCCTGACGTGTTCAGACCATTTTTATTTGGTGATTTATATGATTTATAAACTATGGAGTTACAACATTTAGATACAAAACTTACATTAAAGAACCAAAGGTGTTAAAACAAATTGGTTACATATGGATTGTTTTTATAACCTCCTCATTGTGACACAAGGTAGAATTAAGCACTTTAGCATTAGCTTCCACTAAACCAGTGGTTCTTAACCTTTTTAGAGGTACCAAACCCACCAGTTTCATATGCGCATTCACTGAACCCTTCAGTAGTGATAAATAAAATATGATTTATTTCCCCCAAATTCAAGACATTCACTAAGATCACCAGGTCTTCTTAAAAGGTAGAGTCTCTGAGAACAGTTCTTCAAAATCTAGTCAGTGTTTTCAGCAAGGTTGAGCTGATTTTCTGTCCAGGAACGACCCAAGGTATTTAAAATGTGCCACAGTTTCAACAGGTTGGCCATCGAGAGAAACTGGAACCACTTTAAGGTTTAGATCATTTAATTAGCTCTACATTCTTAAGAAAATAAAAAATTAATAACACATAATAAAGACTTTGAGGTATTCTGATTTAGTAATGTAATCATATTAGTTGTGTTACCACCTCCACGCCACTAGAGGCAGCACCAACCCGAAAAGATGCGACTAAGGAGCAGATTTAGACCGAAAGCTACAGAGTTTGGTAAAAAACTGTGAGCTTTGCTGAAGTAAATAAAGACACAAGTTCAAATCCCTGCTGAGTGTGGAGCTCCTCCAATCAGGGCTCCTCTCAGCTCTGAGTGGCTAAGCAATGTAACGTGATCATCTGATTGGCTAAGCAATGTAACGTGATCCTCTGATCCCCTGGAGTTCGTAGAACCCAGGTTAAGAACCACTGGACTAAAGACTATGTTTATGATTAGTGCTTTAGCGTTAGCTTAAGCTAAATACAGCGCATTAGCATCAGTATAGCTGATATATAATTAGTGCTGTGAACCAATGGTTTTCTGATCTTATGGTTATTTTAGATAAAAAGAAAATTATTTGGCCACAGAGGAGAAAATGTCCACCAAACACCTCAGAAATTTCTACATGAGTCTCACATCTTCACAAACAAACGTCTCAGGACTGTCTGATGTCCAAAAGTCAAGAAGTTACATGATTAAAACCATGAATTTCTGATGTTGAAACTGAGATATTTTCTGAGTAGTGAGGTAGCAGCACCTGGACGGCCGACCTCCTCCTGCTGCTGAAACACATCAGAGCCTGAACTCTGACATTTCCTCTTCTTCTTCTTCTGCAGATATAGATGAGTGCAGCGAACGCGGAGACGAGGATCCACCCTGCGATCATTTCTGCCACAATTTCATCGGGGGATACTATTGCTCCTGTCGCTATGGCTACCAGCTGCACACAGACAACCACACCTGCAGAGGTGAGTGTGTCGGCGCCCCCTGGAGGCCCACCTGGAGCCTGCCTTTACTTCGTAACAAGACATTTTCCAATATTACAAGTTAAATAATCTGCCATTGGAACTGGAACTTTTTCATCAATATTAATAAATTATTGTCTCAAAACAAGATTCTATTCCTTCCTGAAAAGTTACTGGTAAGTGAGATTTGTCTTAAACTGTACGAAGATATTTGCACTCGAAACTAGACAAAGTTATTGGTAAGATTTCGTGTTTTTGCAGTGCAGTGAGTTTTGTCTCTGATTCAGTCCTGAAACCAGCAGAACAACAGAGTTAAACTAACTCTGAATGGAAACAAGTCAGCTGGTTTTCAACCAGTTAAACCATTAAAACCAGTAAATATTGAGTTGATTTCCTGACACCAAAGCATCAGGGGCCTCAGAGGCCTCAGGGGCCCGGAGCCGTTAGACCTCAGTGTGGCTGATAGCAGCTGCTGATTGGTGGAAATGTTTACATGATGAGGATGTTGAGTGTGGAGGGGAAGTCGTGTGTGGTGTGTGTGTGTGTGTGTGTGTGTGTGTGTGTGTGTGTGTGTGTATGTGTGTGTGTGTGTGTGTTGTCTGTGTGTGTGTGTGTGTGTGTGTGTGTGTGTGTGTGTGTGGTGTGTGTGTGTGTGTGTGTGTGTGTGTGTGTGTGTGTGTTGTCTGTGTGTGTGTGTGTGTGTGTGTGTGTGTGTGGTGTTGTGTGTGTGTGTGTGTGTGTGTGTGTGTGTGTGTGTGTGTGTATGTCTGTGTGTGTGTGTGTGTGTGTCCAGTGGACTGCAGTGGCGTTGTGTTCAGGGAACGCTCCGGCGGTCTGAGCAGCGTTAACTTTCCGGCTCCGTATCCGAAGAGCTCTGACTGCTGGTACCTCATCGAGCTGGAGGCTGGGTTCAGGGTCCAGATGAACTTTGACCCCCGGTTTGACGTGGAGAGCCACCCAGACATCAGCTGCCCCTACGACCACCTGAAGGTGGGACAAACACACCCGGGTTATCATAACTAACCAAAACTAACAAGAACTGAAGCCGAGAAAACATTTTCATTAACTGAAATAAATAAAAATGGTAATTAATTAGGAAAAACTCAAACTAATTGGATCTATATTATGTGTTTATACAACTAATTAAAACACTGAAATCATAGATACAATATCCTTCGTTTCTGAGTTCATGAATCTATTTATTAGCTTCTCAAACTGATGTGAAATAGATTGTTTACGTCGGCTGTCGGTAAATTACGGTACTTCATGCTCCTCCTGGCAGCTACGCTACGCTAACACGCAAAATGGTAACGGAAAAAGTTGGGAGGAAACTCCAGTCAACTGGTCATTCAAGAATAATTGGATAAATTTTCTGAAAATGGTTTTGTCTTTTGAGAATTCATTAACCATTTGATGTATTCATAATCACATTACTTTGGTTCATTTTTGGTGCAGAATTCAAAAGGATAAAAGTATAAAATGTTAATAAAAATTAAATATTTAAGTAATAATTAATAAACACTAGCAAACACTCTATTATTATTAAATAATAATTAAAACTGAATTAGACAAAAACCACACACGTTTGCATAGCTGTCTTTGTGGGGACTTTCCATTGACTTCCATTCATTTTCTACATCCTCACCCGACTCTGACCCTCACATACCTCCTGACCCTCACATACCTCCTGACCCTCACATACCTCCTGACCCTCACATACCTCCTGACCCCAACACTAACCAAATCTCAATGCACACCTTAGCTCTGAATCTAGCCCTGACCCACAAACAGCATTTCTCCTCATGGGGACCAAGGAAATGTCCCCATGAGGAGCACCGGTCCCCACAAGGCCATCAGAACCTGGTTCACACACGCCGAGGTGATGACAGAGCGTGTGTGTGTGTGTGTGTGTGTGTGTGTGTGTGTGTATGTGTGTGTGTGTGTGTGTGTGTGTTGTGTGTGTCAGATCCAAGCAGGAAGCAGAGAGTTTGGCCCGTTCTGTGGTGATCGTTCTCCAGGAATCATCCGGACCGACAGCAACATCGTCTCCATCCGATTCCACAGCGATGATTCTGGAGAAAACTCGGCTGGAGGCTGAACTACACCGCCACAGGTGTGACCACGCAGGGGGCGGGGCTACGGGGCTGACCGGGAGAGAGAAATTAGGCTTTTATTTTGACATTGCAGGAAGTCAGTGTCCAGTACCTGAGGCTCCGCCCAATGCGGTGATGGTTCCGATCCAATCAGAATACTCCTTCAGGGACCATGTGGTGTTCAGCTGTCAGCCGGGTTTCCTCCTGGTCCAGGTGAGGCTCTGATCTGCTGCTGGGAACTGGAACTGGAACCAGTGACTGAACTGGGAGCAGCAGAGAGGTTCTGATTGGTCTACACAGGTTAGAGCAGAAAACACAGGAGAGAGTCTCATTGAGAGAATCTCTTGAGTTTTGCTCACATGGAGAGAATATTTTGATGACTTTGGATTAATGAAACAAAATTTTCTTACACCATCAAATACATCTGGCCAGTAGTGGGAACACTTCTGCTAACCTGCTAATGTGCTAATAGCAGAGCACATGTTCTGTTTAGTACTTTAACTCTTTTGCTAACTTTAAAAACATTTATCGCACTTAGCTTGCCCTGGAATATTTTTTCCTGTTAAATGCTAAAGTGCTCATTTAATTAATTTTAAGTTGAGATTTGTGTTGAAGTTTTGGTTCATGACTGTCAGGAATAGTTAGATGTTTATGTTAAGGCTCTTATTTTGAGGTGAGTATCAATATGGTCATATTTAGTGCTTCAACATTTGCTAAATACCATGTAGCTTTTAGCTTTAACTAACATTTATGATCTGTGCTTTAGGTTTGGCTCGGCTACCTTTTTAGTTAGCACTGCCCTCCATTGCATTTGGGCATTAAAGAAGGATTTTTAATAGAGAAATCATATTTTTGGTCATGTTGTGGCCCCAGCGGTTACAGGAAAGGCTTCACTGCTCCATGCTGTGATGTGTTGCAGGACGGTGGGACGTCGGATCGCCTCCAGCTGGAATGCCAGGCTGATGGCTCATGGAGCGGCCGTCCTCCTCGCTGTGACAGTAAGACTCGGATCTGAGCTCAGAGCTGCTGACGGACATGTTTCCTGTCCAAACATGGAGACTCTGGAGTTTCACTCAGCAGATCTACAGTTTCTGTATCTGTCATCTTGTTTTACACATTCAGATTTATTCATTACAGATTATTAAGTTAATATGAAGCTGCATTGTTTCCAACATTTTATGGACCAACGAGGGGTTTAATACTCCTAAGTAGTAATTAGTTTCACCTGCAGACACCAGCAGGGGGTGCTGTTGTTTGGAAAAAAGGAGATTTGGTTTTCAAACAGTGGACCTCTGGTGTTGCACGTTTGGGCCAATTTTCCAAAATCCATTTTCATCAACGTTTTTTATGTACCTTATTAAGAATGGGACTAGAAAAGATTGACGGAAATGACAAAGTAACTTCCTCAATTTTGCAATAAAGTGTTTGCAGTTTATTGAGGTGGTTTTTGGGATTCTCCAAAAAAAGAGTTATGTTCCATAGAAAAATGTGCAAATAGTGAACTGTGAACAGTAATTTGTTAAGTGGGTTCACCAGAAAGTTTCCAAAGAAGATTTTTCAACTTTTTCTGAAGGATATATGCCTGCAGACATAAATAATCAATCCAGAGCAGAATTTTATCTCTACTGAAAAAGAAGTAGTATCTGTTTTTGTTTCTAGAATCATTACAACAAAGAGCAGCTTAAATAAATAATAAACAAAGATCTCAATCTGGTGATCATCTGAAACCTCCCAGCCATAAAAATCTACCTGCCTCCATACAAAACAGCCAATCAGACGTGTTGTTGTACATCACATGCGGTTGCCTTCAGCTGCCACCAGGAGGCAACAGATTCAACTTTAAACAATCTGAAACTCCCACTGATGAAGAGCAATCTGAAGCTTTTCATTTCATTCTTGATTTACTGTATTTGAGTAACATAATTAAAATCATTCCATACATAAACGGAGAGAAAAAAACAAACATGAAGTGAAAATGATTATGTTTCTGTCCGTTCTTACAATTAGGAGTTACACAGAATGTAACTTTACTTACTGTATTTGAATATATCTGTTGCATTGAAATGTGTAAAATCTCAAGTATTACTGAGATCATTGTAACTTAGAGATGTAACTGAGAGAAAGTTATTCCAATCGGATTAAAGGTTCCAGATCTTCCTTCATCATCTGGAGCATTCATGTAAAATAAAACAACTGTTAAATAAACTAAAACTAAAAAAGGTGACGGAGACGTTAACAGAAAATATTTAAAGTGTTTGTGGGATGTGGAAAACTACCAAATGAAATGAAGTGGATGGCATAAAACCCATAAAAACCATTCGTTAACATCCCAGGAACCCAGTGGCGCAAAAAGTGGCTATGCAGCGAATGCAACGCATAGGGGCGCAGCACCAGAGGGGGCGCCAAAACCCCGTCTGGAGGGGGCGACGCGCCGATGATGTTTTCCCAAACACTTCAGCAATAAGCCTTTCGCTCTTTCACCTCGCGCACATAACAAGGTAAATGTAGCGAGTTTTACCCTTCACATATTGTTGCCTCTGGGGGCTGGGGGGGTTGAGCGGGTCGCTCCTTCACCCTGACGTTCCTTCCCTGGGTGGGGGGGGGTGGGGGGGGGGAAGGAGGGTCTCCGATTTATGTTTTCGCATCCACCTGAATAATGTGTAGTTACGCCACTGCAGGAACCATCAGGAGTTTGACCTTTTCTTAAGCTCCTGTCTGCTGCAGGTAAGATACTGACTGCTGATAAACACTCCACAGAACCCCCACCTTAAAAACCTGGACTGTCCCTTTAACACCTGGGCTACATTCCCGCTGATTGACCGTCCTGGAACCTGATTGGTCGCTGACTCACGTCTGTTGCAGTGTTGGATTGTGGGATTCCTAAGAAGGTCGATGGAGCTGTGGTGATATTTGGTCGCCATGACAACAGCACGCTGTTTGGAGCGACGGTTCGTTACGTCTGCGTGCAGGACGGCGTCCAGCTGAGCAACAGTAAGATGGTGATGATGTCATCGGGTATATTTAGTTTAACTAGTGATTATTGTTCATTACTGTTTATTTATTTCATTTTTATTTCTAAACAAACCAAAGAACTGATTTATTGATCATGTAAACCAAAGATCATGAAGCTTGAGTCGGTTTCTGTGCTGCAGCTTCGTTCAGCTGTGGCCCTGCAGGTTTGTGGCTGGATGCTGACGGAGGAACTGAACTTCCTGTCTGTCTGCCAGGTATGACTCCAGCATTCATCTGAAAATAAAAAACATTCAGACCCACATTTGGTTTTCATGTTCTCATCAGCTGTTGACAGAAATAAAAAATAATGCATATAATGTGTTTAGACGTGAGCTGAGTTACTGAAATACTTGAACTCATTAATATTCTGATTTACTGACTATGGATGTAGCTGTACATTTTTTATCTGCCTGTTTGCTTTACCTGTCTGTGTTTTTCTCTCTCTCTCTGCTTGTTAACGTATCTGTTTACCTGAATGTTCACTCGCTTTTCTTTTTTTCTGTTTACTTGTTTCTTTACCTTTTTGTCTGTTTTCATGCCTGTTGTTTTTATGTCTTGTTTTTATGGCTGTCATTACCCAATTACACATTTTTCTTCCTGCTTGTTTATCTGTCTATTATGGAGCTAAATAGTGGCCATAAAGTTTGTTCAAGTGAAAACATCTGAAACTGAATAGAAAACATAAATCTGAAAGGTAGTTTGAAAAACTATTTCAGATTTACATCTTTTTTTTCCTTTTCAAAACATTTTTTCAGTTTAAAATTTTTAATTAAAAAAAAAATTAGTTGCATTTTTTCTTCATTTCTACAAACTTTATGGCACTAATTTAGCTCCATAGTCCGTTCCTCACTCCGTTTTTGTCATTCTTTATATGTATCTTATCTGTTTCTCCCTGCTTTTACTGTGCAGTCCTTTTCCCTCTCTGTTCTGTCCTCAGCTGCATACTGTCCTCTCTGTCTCTGTCTCGCTGAGTCACTGTTCTTCTGTCCTCTCTGTCCCTCTGTCTCAGCCTGCAGTCCCTGCTCCTGTCCCTCTCGTTCTCTTCCTCAGCTGCAGTCACTGTCTCTCTCTGTCCTCTGTCCTCCAGCCTGCAGTCACCTGTCTCCTCTCTGTCTCCTCTCTGTCTCCTCTGTCCTCCAGCCTGCAGTCACCTGTCTCCTCTCTGTCTCCTCTGTCTCCTCGTCTCCAGCTCAGCACCGTCTTCTGTCCCTCTCTCAGCCTGCAGTCACCTGTTCTCTGTCTCCTCTCTGTCTCCTCTGTCTCCAGCTGCAGTCACTGTCCCTCTTGTCTCTCTCTGTCTCTCTGTCTCCAGCCTGCAGTCACCTGTCTCTCTCTTCTCTGTCTCCAGCCTCATCACTGTCTCTCTCTGTCTCCTCTCTGTTCCCTTGTCTCACCTGCTCACTGTTCCTTTGTCTCCTTCTCAGCCTGGTCACCTGTCTCCTCTCTGTCTCCTCTCGTCTCCTTGTCTCAGCTGCAGTCACTGTCTCCTCTCTGTCCCTCTGCCCTCCAGCCTGCAGTCACCTGTCTCCTCTGTCTCTCTCTGTCTCTCTGTCTCCAGCCTGCAGTACTGTCTCTCTTGTCTCCTCTCTGTTCTCTGTCCTCCAGCCTGCAGTCACCTGTCTCCTCTCTGTCTCCTCTCTGTCTCCTCTGTCCTCCAGCCTGCGGCCTGCCTTCTCGCCCTCTCCCCCACCAGGTGAAGCGGATTGTGGGCGGGCGGAGTGCTGAGCCCGGTTTCTTCCCCTGGCAGGTTCTGCTCAGTGTGGAGGACCTGTCCCGGGTCCCTGAGGACCGCTGGTTTGGCTCCGGGGCCCTGCTGTCTCAGTCCTGGATCCTGACCGCCGCCCACGTCCTGCGGTCCCAGAGGAGGGACGCCACCGTCGTCCCGGTGGTCCCGCATCATGTGAAGGTGGATGTTTGTCCCTGAATGTGAGGTTCATTCTGTCTTCGTGTCTCAGTCAGGACTTTCTGACCCTCAGGTGTTCCTCGGCCTCCACAGCCTCAGAGACAAACAGACGTCCACCGGTTGCTCCGTCGATCAGGTCGTCCTCCATCCAGACTTTCAGCCAGACAACTACAACAACGACATCGCCCTGCTGAGGCTGAGCGAGGCGGCGGAGTTTAACCGGCTGGTCCGGCCCGTCTGTCTGCCACCAGCTCACCGACAGGTGAGCAGCAGAATCCAGGTTTCAGGTTGATGAAGACAGTTGGAAAGACGGACATGGGCTTACTGAGAGATAGGAGGGGGACACTAAACATTAAAGGTGAATGAAACATGGAGGGACTCAAAGAGACATTAAGGCTGTTTTCCCTCCCGACACTCAGTTTGATTTGAAACTAGAGCTGCGAGGGAAACCAACCAAACCAACCAAACCCTTTGAGCAACCTGTTCCCCTCCTGGCCTGTGGCGGCGCTGCACCAAGAACTACTGAAGGAAATGATACAAAAACCTCTGAAGACACTGAGCGCAATGTCCTTCTTCACCAAAAGGAAACAAAATGGAGGTGGTTGGAAGATTTCATCTTGGAGCTTTGGCTAAAGACCACAAGTCCTTTTTTCTGGTAGTGCCAGGTTAGCACATTTGTTTTGGTTGCATTTACCCATAATGCCCTGCGCTGTAGTCCGCTTCCTGCTTTTGGAGCGGTCTCTGGTCCGCTTGCTGTTCACATATGCATTCGAACCGAACCAGAATTCGCTTCAACCAAAACCAGACGGAGGTTTATAGGTGGACCAGAGTTCACTTTTTTGGTTCGATTAGCATTCACACCTGATACATTTGGTCCGCTGTAAACGGACCGGAGTTTGTTTCCCTTGTTAGTCCACATCTTTTCTCCAGATGTCAAAGCACTCCTGCAGAACTGTTTGGTTGGACCCAGACCTGCTTTCTGAGCTGCTTGCAAACCTCCAGATCGCTCTCAATCCAAACCAATATGTAAACAAATATCTTTATGGACTTACGAGTCACTGTAGCTGGACATCATGGTAAAAATGAGCCCCTCAGTGTTGCTAAAGCTGCTGCAGGTGCTAACTGGACTGATTGGCTAGATAGATTATATAGATAGATAAAAGACGAGAACCTTCAGATAAAGTCAGGAACCTTCTGTTTCAACCTCTGGTCCAATCAACACATTTTAACACATTAGCTCAATAAGAAGAAGTCTGACTAAAATAATAAAAACTCCAGAGTGAAAACCTAAACATGTAAACACAATCCTATAACATTTACACGTCTTCAAATGAACTGGACTTTCTAGGCAGACGGACTGGATTAAATCGGACCAAACCCTGAAAACACAGATGATGTTTTCCACCGCTGCTCTTCCTGTTGATGATATGATCTCTTCTCTTCTTCTGTCTCCACCAGGACCGTCTGTCCTCCCTCCTCCCCAACTCTCTGGGTCTAGTTGCTGGATGGGGGATCTCCAACGCTTCCTTCACCCCGTCCCCACTGACCTCTGACCTCTTGCAGTACGTGAAGCTGCCAGTGGTCCCTCAGGACGAATGCCAGGCCAGCTACGCCTCCCGCTCCGTCCGCTACAACATCACAGACAATATGTTTTGCGCGGGTTTCCTCCAGGGCGGGCGGGACACCTGCCTGGGGGACAGCGGGGGGGCGTTTGTGATGCATGCGGGGCGGAGGTGGGCCGTGTTCGGCCTGGTGTCCTGGGCCGGACCCGAGGACTGCGGCAGCCAGAGGGTGTATGGCGTCTACACCCGGGTGGAGAAATACCTGGACTGGATTCAGAGCCACGTTCAGGCTGCCCCCTGGTGGTGAGGGAGAGACGCTGCGTCTCCCAGCAGAGACCTGCTGATCTGCAACATGCAGAATCTGATCAGTTGGTCGATTTGTCAGGAATTTTCATGGATGGTTGAAAGTTTAGATGGTAAAACGGTGACTGTGGTTTTACCTTCAGGTTTCACCATGTGAGCTCTATAATCTGCATCAAATCAGTTTAACTGTATGTTTAATTCAGATCAGCATTTAGAACATTCTCCACTTCTTTCAGAAACTATTTAAATTTACAGACTATTTAAATTTACAGACTATTTAAATTTATCAGTACATTGCAAAATAACAAAACCTTACTCAATATCTTAGTTTCTTGTTCAAACTTTGAATAAGACAAAATGGACTTACAAATAACTTTTCTACACGATATAGGAGCTTAGTTTGAGTTAATAATTCTTAAGTATTGATAAAAATTAATGGTTCCTTTGGCAGATTATTTAATTTATCACAAGATATTTTTCCCACATTATAAATCACATAATGTCCCTGATGTAATCAACATATTTTAGACTATTTTAGCCTGTGTTAGTCAAATTACTGACTAAAACAGGCTGTTATATCTTGCTGAAAAGTTACTTTTAAGTTAGTTTCGTCTTATTCCAAACTACTGGGTGCTGTTGGTCATCCTCTTGGTTATTAACAGGTGAAGCAGAAAGTAAACATCACTTTAATGGAAACCTTATCCCATCAGTAACATTCATCTGTTTCCAAGTTTAACTGTTTTACCTTTTAGACTATTTTAGTGAAATAATCTTCCTCCTGGTTCTCCAAACTGAGCATGCTCAGACTGCTGTAAGACCACAAAGACTTTACAGGGTTATTTTTGACTGTTAAGAAATACACTCCTTAAACAGTGAAGACTCTTTAACATTTATCATCAGCTGAAAGACAAAGATGGATCAGATAAACAGAACAGGATCCAGATGAAACATTAGAGCCAAAATGAAAACTTCCTGTTGGTCAGAAAACGTCTGATCAAATATCTCATCAGAACATTTTTAATCATCACACGTTGCATTAACTACACTCCTAAATATATATCATTTATACTGTGCACTGCTTTATTTTTTATAATATTGTCTGAGTTGAAATAAATCTTTTTAAACCAACAGTTTTAACTCTGCAGAGGAACAACGTCCATGTGAATTTAAATAAACTCATCGTTCTGTTAAACTCTGTTACTGGCAGCATTTCAGTAACTTGGTTTATTAAAAGAACATTAATTATGACCCTAATTAGTGCTGCACTTTAAGCGCAAATGTACTCATAACTTTGTTCACTAAATGCTTATGATTAAAATATTTTAATATTTTGCAAATAATTACCTGGTAGTAGCCATTTGTTCCAGATCTTTCACAGCTGATTCTCCTTAAAAGATTTAGTAGTTTTCTATGAGAAAAGAAATGTTATAAGGTCAACTTTTTAGTAAAACTAAATGATCTTTGTGTAGTCTTGAAAAGTATAAGTTGTTCATGTCAAAATAGTGTTTCAGTATTTTTGGAGAAGATCATGACTGATCATTTCATATTCACATCTGAAATGTGAATATACACACATCTCCTTATGTTATAGAAATGGTAAATATTAAAATGACAAAAGCTTTTATTAAAGAGGTTATTTCTTGTATCTCATTTACCAGCCTACATGCATAAAACTTTTAAAATATATTTTAAAACTGTCCTGTATTTGTAAAGTCCTTCCTAACTTACATGTTTAGTGCTGAGTCTGGTTTTGGGTTGTGATGTTCCACTGAAATAAGTTGAAACAGAAACATACCAGATCTTTCTGGGATCACTTTGAGTTTCTTAAGAGAGATAAATGCTTCTTCTACATGGAGTATCTGGTGTCCTGAAGTATTATAACATCCTGACACAACATGGCTGACCTCTCAATCAAGCCATGGTCACCATTCTGCTAATGGTACATTTAGCTTTATTTATGGTTTTATAGCTCATATTTGAGTTGACATGCGACAAAAATTAATTTGAGTAGTAAAAAAATGTCTGTGAAATATTTCCAAATAACTAAAATTTACAGTATAAAACTTTTCTTGTTTTACTGACAGAAGGTAAGGTAGAAACAAATCCAACCAGATGAAGCAAGCTCAACACAAGCAGTTTTGTTTTATATTATTTTTCTAGTTCTGACATATTGTTTTTTTTCTTTTTTGCAATGCTTACAACTGGAAGGAGGATCTGGTATCCATTTGTTTCCAAATCCTCTTTTATGGTTTAATCAAGAAGGTATAACTGGAACTCTGTGCTTTAAGACTATAAAGGCATGTGAAGATACATCTTCACAAATCTTTACCCAAAAACAATTGGCATGCAGATCAAACAATCAAGTTTATTTGTGTAGCACATTTCATCAGCAAGGTGGTTCAAGGCCCTTTACATTATAAACAGAAAATAACAAGGTTACAATTTTGAGTTTGGTCAACAATTGAATAAACATTACATTTTGTTGAGTCCTGTCACCAAAATAAAACAAATGAAATATATTAGTAAATGTTTCATCCATTGTCTCAGAAGCAGGTCTAACCAGGTGGGTTTTTAGTTGAGACACAAAGGCTCTCAGTGTTTCAGCTGTTTTACAGTTTTCTGGAAGTTTGTTCCAGATTTGTGGTGCATAGAAGCTGAATGCTGCTTCATGTTTGATAAAAAGAAACATGGATGAGTTTCTGTAGATCTTGCTGAGACATTAGTCCTCTAATCAAGGAAATGTTCTTCAGCTGATAGAAAGTCAAGTTTATAATTGTATTTATGTGACTGTAGCTTCAGGTCAGAGGTCAGCCTGATCTCTAGTTTGCAGCTGTAATGACTGAAGCTCTGCGTTGACTCTAGATTTATAACTCTAGATCTTTCCTCTTTAGGTCCAAAGAGAATAACTTCAGTTTTGTTTTTGTTTCAAATCAAGAGGTATATCTCCCCTGGAGTTTGGACATGATTAATGAGGAACCACATGGAACATCTGTTCTATGTAGTAACTAAGGGTTTTTAGTATATAAATTGAAGGTTGGCATTTTGTATGGTATTTGTGCAAACTTTACTTCAAAAGTTAAAAGTTGTTTTGGTAGATAGTTCAACGTTCTGTTTGTAGATAGAAAATGAAATTGTATAGCATAAATAGTTAATCATCGCTTTGTGTTTTGCTGCCAATTTATCCAAATAAAGAAAAAGAAAGTAATTTATAAACATCTCAGAAAAAAGATGGAAATGCTCAAAAGTGAATTAAGACTTTTGGAAAGTCAGTTGCAGATTTAATTTTGAATCCAAGACGTGTTTAGAAAAATAGAAGCCAAAAGAAACAGAACATTTCCAGTGATTGATGAAAACTACCCAACATTTCAATAAAATCTGAGCCAAAACAACAACAGAGAAAAAACATCCTGATATTCAACATGAAACTTTGACTTAAAACAGACAAAAACGATGTGAATTCTGGAATAATCCCAGCTTCCAATTTCAAAGGTCTGGAAGAGGAAGAATAAATCAATTAGAAGAGTTTCAACCAGAAACAGATTGAATCCATGAATCTGAAAATGTGTTTCTGAGTGAAAGAGACAAGTAGAGACTGAACTATCTGTGTAGAGACAAGTAGAGACTGTATCTATCTCCAACAGTGAGAAAGTTTCTCTGGCAGGAGGAAACTCTTTAGATTCAACTCATTGCAGAAACACTGAGGAACCAGATATGGACCTCCAGAACCCAAATCCAGGAATCAGAGGTTCAGTGAATGTGGTGTTGAAGGTGTGGAGGAGGATCAGAGAGTCAGAGGAGACTCTGTAGAAGGACAGAATGCCAGCAGGACAGTCCACATACACTGATACTCTGTGAGAGACATAGGAGGAGGAGAGTCGAGTTTCTATGTTATTGTGCCAGACAGAGTAACCACCATCAGCAGAGCATCTCAGACTCCAGGACTGATCATTCAGGCCAAACCTACAGTCTCTATTGTCTCCTTTCCTCCTGATTCTTCTGTAGCTCACTGATATATCAACTCCTGCTGTCCATGCTACCTCCCAGTAACAGCGACCAGTCAGACCAGTTCTACACAGCAGCTGAGGAAGGTCATGAAATCTGTCTGAATGATCAGGATATGACTGAAGTTTCTTCATCCATGTCACCTTCCTGTTGTCTTTAGACAGTTTGAGGTTTCTATTCACTGTGTTTGTGTCGATGGTGAGTTGACATGAATCTGTCGAAAAGAACAAACACAACCCAGCTTCAGTTATTGATCATTTATTGATCTTTGATGACTCCTGAATAAGTGATGTGACAGTTTGAGCTGTTTTGTTGTCATGAATCAGATGAAAAACACACTTACACTTCCTCAGTCCTGGTGTCAGGAACTGGACTCCAGCAGGATCCACTCTGAGAGGAGGAGGGGGGTCAGACCATCAGCCTCTTTCAGCAGCAAACATGGACATTACATGTCTCTCAGACACAGTATGTCTGAAAGACAGTTTCCACTTGACTCAAATCTAAATAAGGTCTCAGTCATGTCCCTTTAACACAAATAATATCTGGATTATTCTGTCATTTATCTCCATATTGTTTAACTTCCTGCCAATCAGCTTCTTGTTTTGTCCCATCAGTGGAAGCCCCATCCAGCCATGATGCTCCTGGTTTATTTGTATTCTGAGATTATTTCCAACTTCCTTCCAAGAAACTACCTTTACAATTATTTGAATCCTTTCAGTTCTGGATTTAACTTTCACTGAAGCGTTTACTACTCCTGCTGTGAAGGAGAACAGTTTTTCCACATTATTCATCTACCCTGATCCTTTATGAATAAATGAATATATTTTATCAATCCCAGAGGGAAATTCACTTTTCAGTACAACCCATCCAAGAACAACACAAAAACACTTTGACATGTGCTGAATAGCACAATGTAAAGTAGATATTTGCAATTTGTCATCAAAAAACAAGATTGATGAAATAATTCTGAAAGACATTCATAACTCGGCTCCCATGAAGAAAAATATATTTGGATCTCTGAAGGAGCAACAAACATAGATGATATTTATCAATGATAAGCATAAGTATATATAAAAGTAAATAAGTAAATAAGCATATATAAAAAAAGAAACATCCTCTATAGGTGAGGAGTTCAGGTCCCACCGGGAGGAGGGAAGACCCAGGACACGCTGGAGGGACGATGTCTTTCTACTGGGGAGCCTCTTCCAGCTGGAAGAGGCTGGGGAGGGAAGTCTGGGCCTCCCATCTAAAGCTGCTGCCCCCGCGACCCGACCCGGATAAGCAGAAGAAAATGCATGGATGGATGGACGGGTTTACAAGATACTTAAGGCATTCTGTTTAGTTGTTGCTCATTTTGTCTTTTTGAACCTTGCTGTCATTTTTGTACTTTCCATGCTGCATTTTAGGAAATATTGCTTGGCTTTTTATACGTGCTATATAAATAACATGAACCATAACCTTTTGTCTAAATCAACTCACAACAGTGATGAGAAACAATGTGGTAATCTTGTTGAGTTATTTTAAAATTGACTAGGCAGCTAAGATTTAACACGATGACTTTAAGAAGAGGAGGAGTGAATTTTTCTGTCAAAATGACTAAAGGACATATAAACCATTCTGTCAGACCTTCTCTGCTGCTCCATCAGTAGCTTCATACCTGAGAGCTTCTAGTCTCCAGTCTGGATCCTTCAGTCCAGCCTGCAGCAGTTTCACTCCTGAGTCTCCTGGATGATTGTAGCTCAGGTCCAACTCTTTCAGATGGGAGGGGTTAAAGGTCAGAGCTGAGGCCAGAGAAGCACAACCTTCCTCTGAGATCAAACAGCCTGATAAGCTGCAGACACACAATTCATCACATTATGAGAAACGGAGAACACTGAGGCTGAATCCATTTGGGAAAAAACACAAGAAAATTGTGTTAAACTGGTTAACAAAATACAATATGAATAAAACGACATTTTGTTTTGTGGTAAAGAAAGTAACATTTGAAACATCTATTCAGATTACCGTAATCATGCTGAGCTCTACAAGGATTAAAACTCTGTAAGGTGACTCAAACTGTCTAGAAGAAGCCAAGTATGAGCTTCCTTCAAACTTCAACTAAAATACCAAAGATAAACTGGTGGTCCCAACGGAGCTATTGTTCTGATCAGTGGTCCCCAAACCCCAGTCCGTGGACCGGTACCGGTCCGTGGACCAATTGGCACCGGGCCGCGCACGAAATAATTAAATACTGTATTTCCGTTTTATTTGCGTCTGGAGGATCTTTTATTTTGAAAATCCTTTAACCGGATTCTCTCGGTTACTTGCGGCCAACACTGAGCCACAAGCAGCAAAATGAGTCAGAAACACATCAGATGTGTTTGGAAAGTTTCTTTGCTTAGGGGAAAAGGTCCAGAGAGACAAGAGGATGGATTTATCCTGGACCAGTAGGTGAGTCTCACATTACAAGCTGCTCTGCGTAACATGCGGCGACAGGCCGCTAATGAAGCTTCAAACCGCTTCACCACGTAGAGACCAAGAGGCTGTGCATAAGCAACACTTCGGGTGTCATTGTCTCCCATCACTCCCAGATGGAACCATCTGGTTCCAGAGAAACAAGCTCAGGGCTCCGTTAGTCATTATGGTAAGTAAAAATTTACAGAAAGTAAAATGTTCGTTTTTGTGCCGCATCTGTATCTTATTTTGAAGGGCTATGTAAACATTACCATAGCGACCAGAGTCAGAGAGCGTTTGGTCAGTGGTCGAGAGGAGATGAGTAGAGCTTGTGAGTCTTAAGTTTGGTTTAGACAGAAAGATTTAAGAATTGTCGGCCGATTCTCCAAACCTCTGTGACCACAGAGCTGATAAAAGTACAACAGGTTCGATCGGTTCGTGTCTCCAGCCACACAGCAGGAACAACACACCACACAACCGATTCCAGAAGAAAATCCACAAAACTTCCAACATAGCATACAGGAATTTAGAATAACCAAACATGGATGATGATGTTGAAGACATAACGAAAAGAAAAGGCGGTGGATAAAAGACTATGGGAGCAGCTGCTCTATTTGCTGCACTATGATTTGGAGGCGACTGTTTTTTCATAGTTAACATTTTTAACTGAATAAACATAAACATATATAATAATGACATTTACATATAATGATAAACATTTCCACATATCATATCCGATGCCCACCGGACTCACGCGATATGTTCTTACGTCATCGCGCTTTCTGATTGGCTACCTGTCACATTCAGAAGGTTGTATTCTCGTTCCCAGTCAGGGAAAAAACTCCAAAACCCCACAGGCTGCGATAAAAAGGCCAATATTCAGGATTTAGCGGGAAAACCAACATGCTCCCGGGCCGCGGCAACATTTCCAAGTCTCGACCGATCCGCGGTAATAAAAAGGTTGGGGACCACAGGTTTAGATGACTTTATTCTAACTGATGGAATCAAGAAATGAAGCTAAGGAAAACAATAAAGCAGTGATATTTTGTATTCAGGGAGTATAGATCAAACAAGAAAAGTTGATAAACTTGTAATTGAAATCAGATTTGTCTTTCACTGGACAGATATCTGGTTTCAGTAGAACTGAAATGATTGTACCTGAGAGTTTCCAGGTTGCAGTTTGGACTCTTCAGTCCAGCAGAGAGAAGCTTCACTCCTGAATCCTGCAGGTTGTTGTTACTCAGGTCCAGTTCGCTGAGACTGGAGGACCGGGAGCTGAGAACTGAGGACAGAGCTTCACAGCTTCTCTCTGAGAGGTTACAGTAACTCAGTCTGAGGAGATATGGAGAGAAATATGGTATTAATCAACCTATCAAAAATTAAGTTTATTTCTTTAGGTTCAACCATGTTGTTGGAAAACCTGATAGAATCAGATTTTACATGACTTTATGTTGCTTTTTATGAACTGGTTCATTATAAAGAAACCGAAACAACATGAATCAATATTTACCTCATTAACAGATATTCTCTATTACAATTAACTGCTGTAACAATGTGTGTCCTTACTGAGCTTTGTTGGAGGCTTTAACCGCTGGCAGCAGTTTCAGAAGAGCCTCCTCTGAAGCAGAGTATTTCTTCAGATCAAACACATCCAGATCTTTTCCTGATGACACTAAGATGAAGACCAGAGCTGACCACTGAGCAGGAGACAGTTTATCTGTGGAGAAACTTCCTGAACTCAGAGACTGTTGGATCTCCTCCACTAGAGAACGATCATTCAGTTCATTCAGACAGTGGAACAGATTGATGCTTTTCTCTGCAGACACATTACCACTGATCTTCTCCTTGATGTACTGAACTGATTCCTGATTGGTCTGTGAGCTACTTCCTTTCTGTGTCAGCAGTCCTTGAAGGAATCTCTGATTGGTCTGCAGTGAAAGTCCCAGTAGGAAACGAAGGAACAAGTCCAGGTGTCCATTTGGACTCTGTAAGGCCTGGTCAACAGCTCTCTGATAGAGAGACTTTGGTCTATGTTTATTAAATAATAAAAACTTTTTATATGTTTGTGTTTCTTTCATCAGGATGACCCCAGAGTTGATGAACGTCAGATGGACATGAAGAGCAGCCAGAAACTCCTGAACACTCAGATGGATGAAGCAGAACACCTTGTCCTGGTACAGCCCTGCTCTCTCCTCTCTAAAGATCTGTGTAAACACTCCTGAGTACACTGAGGCTGCTCTGATATCGATGCCACACTCTGTCAGGTCTGATCCATAGAAGATCAGGTTTCCTTTCTGCAGCTGATCGAAAGCCAGTTTTCCCAGAGACTCGATCATCTTCCTGCTCTCTGGACTCCAGTGTGGATCTGTTTCAGCTCCTCCATCATACTTGACCTTCTTCACTTTAGTCTGAACCACCAGGAAGTGGATGTACATGTCAGTCAGGGTTCTGGGCAGCTCTCCTCCCTCTCTGGTCTCCAACACATCCTCCAGAACTGTAGCAGTGATCCAGCAGAAGACTGGGATGTGGCACATGATGTGGAGGCTTCGTGAGGTTTTCATTGGGAGATGATCCTGCTGGCCTGGTCCTCATCTCTGAATCTCTTCCTGAAGTACTCCTCCTTCTGGGGGTCATTGAACCCTCTGACCTCTGTCACCATGCCAACACACTGACGAGGGACCTGATTGGCTGCTGCAGGTCGTGTGGTTATCCAGAGGAGAGCAGAGGGAAGCAGTTTCCCCTGATGAGGTTTGTCAGCAGAACATCCACTGAGCTGGACTCTGTAGCATCAGTCAGGATCTCCTTGTTGTGGAAGTCCAGAGGAAGTCGACTCTCATCCAAGCCATCAAAGATGAACAGAACCTGGAAATGTTCAAAGCTGCAGATTTTATTGGTTTCAGTAAAGAAGTGATGAATCAGACCCACCAAGCTGAGCTTTTTCTCTCTCAGCACATTCAGCTCTCTGAAGGTGAATGGAAATATGAAGTGGATGTTCTGGTGGGCTTTGTCTTCAGCCCAGTCCAGAGTGAACTTCTGTGTTAAGACAGTTTTCCCAATGCCAGCCACTCCCTTTGTCATCACTGTTCTGATTGGTTGATCTCTTCCAGGTGGGACTTTAAAGATGTCTTCTTGTCTGATTGTTATTTCTGGTCTGTGTGGTTTCCTGGATGCTGTTTCAATCTGTCTGACCTCTCTAGTTAACATCTTTGTGATGTAGAGCTCTGTGTAGATCTGGTTCAGAGGGATTGGACTTCCTGCTTTAGCAATCCCATCAAACACAGACTGGAACTTCCTCTTCAGTCCAGACTTCAGTTTTATCATCACTGGAAGGAAAAAATAACAGACACAAGTATTGTGGGTTGCTCAGCAGTTTATCAATTGTGAAATAGAAAAATAAACTATTATATTTCTAAATAACATGGTTTGAACCAAGTTACCACACTAATGGTTTCAATTAAGATTTTGTCTAAGTCAGGGGTCGGCCGCGGCTCTAGAGCTGCATGCGGCTCTTAAGCGCTGCCCTAATGGTTCTCTGGAGTTTTTTCAAAATTTTTGAAAATTGAAAAAGACAGGAGTGGGAAATATATTTTTGTTTTAATATGGTTTCTGTAGGAAACCATATTAAAACATGACACAATCATTCTTAACATTTTCCAATGCTATAAGAATGTGTAGAATAAATATTAAATTTCAACATTTCTGTCAACAAAGTTTTGCATCATAGCCTGTGACACGTTTCTTTCAGCTGGGCAGGGTGCGAGGCAGGGGGCTGTGGTGGGCCATGGATAGAAAAGGGGAAAAGAGACAAATATCCGAGGAGAGATTCTACAGTTCTTGGACTGAACCATTTGCATTCATTGCCAATGCAGAAGGATTACCTGAATGTTTGCTCTGTAGAGAGAAGTTGTCAAATAACAAAAAGATCGTACTTTCCGGACATAAGAGTGCACCTTACTGTAAGCCACACCTACAATTTAAAAAAAAAATGGAAATGTGCATATATAAGCCGCACCAGGCAATAATTTCAAAGCGTGGGGGAAAGTAGCGGCTTATAGTCCAAAAAATACGGTAATATGGAAAGAGATTTCCAGGGAAGGCATGCTCTGCCGCGTCACGATGAAAGTTACATCTTACATGCCAGATGTTGAGAAGTCATTAGTCATTTTGATAATTGGCTAATATAAACACTTAAAGCCTGTTTTGCCTTCATTATAAGCCTTATATAAGGCATATAATTCTTTGTGGCTCCAAACAGATATGTTTGTTGTTTTTGTGTTTTTTTTGGTGTAATATGGCTCTTTCAACATTTTGGATTGCCGACCCCTGATCTAACCAACAAAACAAATTTCAGTATGCTTTTCTAAATACATCAATTTAAACTCTACAAATAAATAGAAAACCACCTGAACCCTGTGATAAAGATCTCTGACAGTGAGTTAAATGTCCAGTTATCTGATTTATATGAATCATTCAAGCATTTTCATTTTCATGACAAAAAAACCACTTGTTTTCCCATCTACCTGTATGCTCACAACATGGTCACTGTAGTCGGTTAGCAGTGCCTACACCATCACTAAGACAGTCCAGACTCTTCATGTCTCGCTCCATTATGGTGGAATGACCTACTGGGTGCTATCAGAACCAGGCCATTCCTGTGTCCTGAACTTATCTACCTCTTCTTCTGCCCTCTATTTCTACACTGTTACATCTGACTGCATTCCCAAACTGGTTTACTTGTTCCTCTGATCCCTTAAAAGTTGGATACAATTTAACTTGTCATTACCAAAATGTGTGGTCTTACCTTTTCGGGTGATTCTGACAGAAGATAAACTCAAGTTGAGCAAAAGTGTAGGATCTGCATCATATAGATGGTCCAACATCTTCTCCCAGGTTTCATCTCCTTTTTCTCTCACACAGTCGATGAAGTTTCTTGCTCTTTTTGCTCTGGTTTGATTCTCCTCAAGCATTTTCTGTTTCTCTGAATCACTGAACACACCGTCTGCTTGGAGTGCATCAATGAGCTGGTTAAGGGTTACTGATGAAATCCGCTCAGCAAAACTATCTCTGATCCTGAGAAGTTCATTGTCTGTAGAAAGAAGAGTGTCTTTACAGTGAACGTTCAAAATCATTCTCTATCAGTTCAGCAGTCCATAGTAAAATATAAAGTATTATCTCTGACACAGAGCAGTCAGCAGTTCAGTTTCCATGTTATTTTGTTTTAAAACATGGAGCAGACATTCAGCTCATCTGTTTGCTTTAACTCACAGTGAAAGAAACAGATTATTTCACAATTTTCACAAAATAATTAATAACTACAAGTCAGCACTGACTGAAATATAACAAAGAGACACTATTAGGTTTTTATTTCTATTTTCTGAGAGTAAAACCTAAAGCCTTCCAGTAGCACAGACCTACTTTGCTATTTTGCTTATTCATAAGTAGAAGAAGCCCATAAACAACCAGGAATGGAAATTTACTTTAGTGCAGGAGAAAATGCTCAAGCCACTTGAAGATTAATTGTTTGTATTTTCAAGTATTAATATTTCATGAGCTTACAACAGAAAACAGTAGAAAAAAATAAACTCACCATTTTCAGTAGACAGATGGTGGTTCAGTGTTGGCTCTATGTTTTTCAGATGGTTGATGGTCTCCTTTTGGACTTCTTCTCCTTTATCCATTATCATTTCTACAATGCATGAAGCTTTATTTGCAGTGGTGTGATTCTCAAGCACTACTTTTCTCTCAGACTCCATCAGCAGCTTCTCCTTTACAAGGACCTCCAAGAGTTGGCTCAGGTTGTCTTTGTTGTTTTTTGAAACTTTGACAAAGTCATTGAACATCTTAATTAATTTCTTCTCTGCAGAAAAAAATTACAAGACAAACATCAAACTATGCAGGGAAGGAAACATGTGCAAACATGAACAAGACTAACCAGAATAATTGTATTCTTATAATATTCAACAAATAACTGAAGAATATGGGTTCATGCAGTTTGACACCTAATATTGCAACATACACTAAACGTCTATAAAGGCTTTCTGTTGTATTTGTTCAGGAAGTGGTTCTGGTTCTGCTCTGCATCCAGAACCAGAACATGGAGAAGCAGCATTCAGCTTCTATGCACCACAAATCTGCAATAGACTTCCAGAAAACTAGAAAACAGCTGAAACACTGAGATCCTTTAAAAATCCACCTGGTTAGAGTTTATTTTGATAAATAACTGACACATCATTAATTGTAGTTTATATTCCAACTTTTTATCACTTTTAATTGATAAAAGTGATACAATGTAGTTTGTTGTTTTTTTTAAATGTTTTTATCATAAAAACACTTTGAATTGTCTTGTTACTGAAATGTGCTACATAAATAAACTTGACATATGTTGACTACTCTCTAAACACGGCTCCAATTTTCTTGAACATATATGGATTATTATTGTAATTAAGACGTTTCAAGCAGCTGCATATTAAACACTCACCTGCTGGAGAAACTGGAGAGGTTTGTTCTTCCTGCTGAATTCCTGCAGACTCAACATTTTCTGCTGGAAGTCAATAGATGTTCAGTAAATAAACAATAATCCACTGGATAAAATGTTCTATATTTGGTTTAGTAGACAGACCTCGGTTGTTTTCTATCTTGATCAAAATCTTCTCAGTAACCTCTCTGGTGTCTCTGCTGTACATTTGCACCATCAGATCTACTGTGTCACATCTGTCTGCGTTCTCCAGTCGACACTTTTTGATTGGTTTAAAACCATCCAGAGACTCATCAGCGTTCTGCAGGAACCAGTGGAAATATTTCAGCTCCTGGCTGCCCAGATCCTCCAACATTCCCAGAAGCCAACATTTTAACTCCTATAAAAAGGAGTAAGCAGGAGTTAAAGTAGTTTTAAATTCTTGGAGATACTATGACAAAAATCTCTCTCTCTACTCTCTCTCTCTCTCTCTCTCTCTATATATATATATATATATATACACACACATATATATATATATATATATATATATATATATATATATATATATATATATATATTTTATATGTATACATATATTATACAGTATATGTATATTATATATATATATATATTATATAAAAAAAAATTTCCCTTCTCACCCTCTGCGGGTGGTCTCCTCTCTCTCTTTCATCCTCTGAGCTCAGGTCCTCTACCAGAGGCCTGGGAGCTTGAGGGTTCTGCGCAGTATCTTGGCTGTGCCTAGTACTGCACATTTCTGGACTGAGATGTCTGATGTTGTTCCTGGGATCTGTTTTAGCCACTGCTCCAGTTTGGGGGTGACTGCCCCGAGGGCCCCGATGACCACAGGCACCACTGTGGTCTTCACCTTCCAGTTCTTTTCCAGTTCCTCCCTGAGGCCCTGGTATTTCTCCAGTTTCTCATGCTCCTTTTTCCTGATGTTGTAGTCACTTGGTATAGCTACATCCACCACAACGGCTTTCCTCTGTTCTTTATCCACCACCACAATGTCCGGTTGGTTCTCCATCACCATCTTGTCTGTCTGGATCTGGAAGTCCCACAGGATCTTAGCTCGGTCATTCTCCACCACCTTTGGGGGTGTTTCCCACTTCGATCTCGGGGCTTCCAGTCCATATTCTGCACAGATGTTCCTGTACACTATGCCCGCCACCTGGTTATGTCGTTCCATGTACGCTTTCCCTGCCAGCATCTTGCACCCTGCTGTTATGTGCTGGACTGTCTCAGGGGCCTCCTTGCACAACCTACACCTTGGGTCTTGTCTGGTGTGGTAGATCTGAGCCTCTATTGCTCTGGTGTTTAGGGCCTGTTCCTGTGCAGCCAGGATGAGAGCCTCTGCTGTCCTTGAGTCCAGCTTTGTCCAGCCATTGGTAGGATTTCCTGATATCAGCCACTTCAGTTATTTGTCGGTGGTACATCCCATGTAGGGGCTTGTTCTCCCATGATGGAACCTCTAGCCCCTCATCCTGTGTTCCCCATTGCCTGAGACATTCCCTGAGCATATCGTCAGTTGAGGCTTTGTCCTTGATGTATTTATGGATCTTGGATGTTTCATCCTGGACAGTGGCTCTCACACTCGCTAGTCCTCTGCCTCCTTCCTTACGGCTCGTGTACAGTCTCAGGGTGCTGGATTTGGGGTGGAACCCTCCATGCATGGTTAGTAACTTCCGAGTCTTAACATCCGTGGCCTTTATCTCTTCTATTGGCCAGCTAATTATTCCGGCAGGGTATCTGATTACTGGTGAGGCATAGCTGTTTATTGCACGGATCTTGTTCTTGCCATTGAGCTGGCTTCTCAGGACTTGCCTTATTCGTTGGAGGTATTTGGCTGTGGCTCCTTTCCTTGTGACCTCATCGAGGTTGCCATTTGTTTGTGGTATTCCCAGGTACTTGTAACTGTGCTCTATGTCTGCTATTGTTCCTTCTGGGAGTGAGACCCCTTCTGTGCGGACGACCTTCCCTCTCTTTGTAACCATCCGACCACACTTCTCTAGTCCGAATGACATCCCAATGTCAGTGCTGTATATCCTGGTGGTGTGGATCAGTGAGTCGATGTCTCGCTCACTCTTAGCGTACAGCTTGATGTCATCCATGTAGAGGAGGTGACTGATTGTGGCCCCATTCTTCAGTCGGTATCCGTAGCCAGTCTTGTTGATGATTTGGCTGAGGGGGTTCAGGTCTATGCAGAACAGCAGTGGGGACAGAGCATCTCCTTGGTATATGCCACATTTGATGGACACTTGTGCAAGTGGTTTGCAGTTGGCTTCAAGGGTGGTTTTCCACAGCCCCATCGAGTTTGCAATGAAGGCTCTTAGAGTCCTATTGATGTTGTACATCTCTAAGCATTCAATGATCCAAGTATGTGGCATTGAGTCATAGGCTTTCTTGTAGTCTATCCAAGCGGTGCACAGGTTGGTGTGTCGGGTTTTGCAGTCTCGGGCGACTGTGTGGTCTACAAGGAGTTGGTGTTTGGCTCCTCTGCTATTTAAGCCGATGCCCTTCTGTGCCGTACTCATGTATTTATTCATGTGACCACTTATCTTAGCCGCTATGATGCCTGATATGAGCTTCCATGTTGTAGAGAGACAGGTTATTGGCCGATAGTTGGATGGGATTGAACCCTTTGAGGGATCCTTCTGTATCAGGATTGTGCGATGGACAATCCTGTCCAGCTTTGTGCAATGGCTGGACAAAGCTGGACTCAAGGACAGCACAGAGGCTCTCATCCTGGCTGCACAGGAACAGGCCCTAAACACCAGAGCAATAGAGGCTCAGATCTACCACACCAGACAAGACCCAAGGTGTAGGTTGTGCAAGGAGGCCCCTGAGACAGTCCAGCACATAACAGCAGGGTGCAAGATGCTGGCAGGGAAAGCGTACATGGAACGACATAACCAGGTGGCGGGCATAGTGTACAGGAACATCTGTGCAGAATATGGACTGGAAGCCCCGAGATCGAAGTGGGAAACACCCCCAAAGGTGGTGGAGAATGACCGAGCTAAGATCCTGTGGGATCCAGATCCAGACAGACAAGATGGTGATGGAGAACCAACCGGACATTGTGGTGGTGGATAAAGAACAGAGGAAAGCCGTTGTGGTGGATGTAGCTATACCAAGTGACTACAACATCAGGAAAAAGGAGCATGAGAAACTGGAGAAATACCAGGGCCTCAGGGAGGAACTGGAAAAGAACTGGAAGGTGAAGACCACAGTGGTGCCTGTGGTCATCGGGGCCCTCGGGGCAGTCGCCCCCAAACTGGAGCAGTGGCTAAAACAGATCCCAGGAACAACATCAGACATCTCAGTCCAGAAATGTGCAGTACTAGGCACAGCCAAGATACTGCGCAGAACCCTCAAGCTCCCAGGCCTCTGGTAGAGGACCCGAGTTCAGAGGATGAAAGAGACCACCCGCAGAGGGTGAGAAGGGAATTTTTTATATATCTTTGTGTGCTTTGTATCTTCTGTGCGGATTATTTTGTTTGCGAAGTGATTGAAGCTGGTAGCTCTTGAATTGCTACAAAATAAAGCTGTATTTCCTCCTTCAGTCCACTGGCTGCAATGTTGACACCTTGAGATGCCATGAGACCGAAAGTCTGAACATCATGGCATGGATGCATCCCAGTTTTCCATGTCTGGCATATAACCATTCATTTTATCTTTTAAACTGGTTATATTGATCCTGTGTCCAGACAGAGGGTAGATACATAGACATGTCTATGGGTAGATAGGTCAGTCAAACTTTATTAACAAACCAGTTTTTTGACAACTATCCCAGCATGCACTACGTGGTTCTTCTATGGGGAAAATGAAGTCAGCAGCTGCTTACCATAGTTGCTAGACCTGTTGTGGCTCAATATTGGTTCATATATTAGGCACACCGGGTTATAAGGTGCACTGTCGGCTTTTGAGGAAATTTAAGGTTTTTAGGTGCGCCTTATAGTGCGGAAAATACGGTACTATGCTGGGAATCACTGAGCTTTAGAGAGTGACCAGTACTTTCCAAAAGTTTTCAGAAGATGTCTCCAAGTCTTATATACCTGTGGCATTGGAGGTGATTGAAAGACCTGAATTCAGTCATTTGAAGGGAACAAAGAACGATTTTGACACAAGAAATGTTAGAACAAACTTAAGAGTCATGTTAGTGTTATCCTCTCCAAAAGGAAAGGAGAAATGTTTCTATTGGCTGAAGTAAATTTGATGCCTATCTGTTTAAACACCTGGCCTGAGCATTGATGAAATTTGACTTACAGCATTTTCATTTCCTAGAATGTATAAGAATTGTTGGCGATCCTCAGAGGTCACAGTTTCAGTTGTGTGAATTTGAACACTGCAAAGAAATGAAAAAGGTTGATACATGTTAAGTAATTTCTTTTTAGCATTTTTCTATGCATGCTGTCCTCAGAGTGGGACTCAGTTGTTGTCTGTCAAAGTGAGGCCCAACATATTTACTTTCACAAGTGGAGCCCTCTTTCCCCGATGGGACATTTGTGCCTGGATACACCATTGACTCCTGGGGGAAGTGGAAGACTGTGTGTCTGTCCATGTTGGTCAAGGATGTTGTAGAAGACAAGTACAAAACTGGATTTTTGATAACGAGATTGCTGCTTTTTGGAGCAGCCAAGTTACCAGGCATATTGTGAAATTTGAAAACCTCAGCAGCTGTTCTGGCCATTGTGAGGCTGTTTGGCTATGAGGGATGAGGGAATGAGCTGAGTGGTGAATGCTCAGATTCACATGCTAAGCGATGAGAACTGCAAACTGGATGCAATTCTTGCTGAGAGTTGCAGGTCAACTACAACCAGTGCAACTCACTGGTGCAGCTTCTTCAATGTCTATGTCATTGACATTAAAGAAGTTACTTGGTCGGCTTGGCAGGACGGACCACATATTTGCCTTTTTGGATTTTGCCATCGAGTTGTACCAATGAGACTGTAAGGTATAGGGAAAATTAACTGAGTTGGCCTGATCTAAAACAATTGTTATCAGAACCTGGGTCTGGCTGCTACCTCAAATTCCTATGTAAACAAGGCACTCTCCTACTACTACCATTCCCTTTCCCTGTACATTTGGGCACCGGAATCAGAGTTCTGCTGAGGCTGGTTGATAAAAGCTCCATCAATTCTCAAACCCTAGCTCCGATCTGGGACTGTTCACTTACTTAGAAACAAACATGCATAAACATGGCCAAAGGTTTTGAAAATGACACAAATATTTTATTTTCACATGATCTGCTGCCTTCTGGTTTTCATGTGTGTGTGTCAGATGTTTTCATCACATATAGAAATACAACTGCAATCACATTATGAGTAACAAAAGCTTTTATTGACATTTAGAATGAGTTAATACAGCAAGTCAATATTTGCAGTGTTGACCCCTCTTCTTCAGGACCTCTGCAATTCTCCCTGGGATGCTCTCAATCAACTTCTGGACCAAATCCTGACTGATATCAGTCCATTCTTGCACAATCAATGCTTGCATTTTGTCAGAATTCCTAGGTATTTGCTTGTTCACCCGTCTCTTGATGATTGACCACAAGTTTTCAATGGGATTAAGATCTGGGGAGTTTGAAGGCCATGGACCCAAAATCTCTATGTTTTGTTCCCTGAGCCAGTTAGTTATCACCTTTGCTTTATGGCAAGGTGCTCCATTGTGCTGGAAAAGGCATTGTTCATCTCCAAACCGCTCTTGGACGGTTGGGAGAAGTTGCTCTCGGAGGACATTCTGGTACTATTCTTTATTCATGGCTGTGTTTTTTGGCAAGACTGTGAGAGAGCCGACTCCCTTGGCTGAGAAGCAACCCAACACATGAATGTAATGGTTTCAGGATGCTTTACAGTTGGCATGAGACAAGACTGGTGGTATCGCTCACCTCGTCTTCTCCGAACAAATTGTTTTCCAGATGTCCCAAACAATCGGAAAGGGGATTCATCAGAGAAAATGACTTTACCCCAGTCCTCAGCAGTCCACTCCCTGAACCTTTTGCAGAATATCAGTCTGTCCCTGATGTTTTTCCTGGAGAGAAGTGGCTTCTTTGCTGACCTCCTTGAGACCAGGCTTTGCTCCAACAGTCTCCGCCTCACAGTGCCTGCAGATGCACTCACACCTGTCTGCTGCCATTCCTGAGCAAGCTCTGCACTGCTGGTAGCCCGATCCCGCAGCTGAAACACTTAAGAAACAGTCCGGGCTCTTGCTGGTCTTTCTTGGGCGCCCTGGAGCCTTTTTGGGAACAATGGAACCTCTCCTTGAAGTTCTTGATGATGCGGTAGATTGTTGACTGAGGTGCAATCTTTCTAGCTGCAATACTCTTCCCTGTTAGGCCATTTTTGTGCAGTGCAATGATGACTGCACGTGTTTCTTTAACCGTGGTTCACAGAAGAGAAACAATGGTGCCAAGCACCAGCCTCTTTTTAAAGTGTCCAGTGGTGTCATTCTTACTTAATCATGACTGATTGATCTCCAGCCCTGTCCTCATCAACACCCACACCTGTGTTAATGGAGCAATCACTGAAACATTGTTAGCTGGTCCTTTAAAGGCAGGGCTGCAATGAAGTTGAAATGTGTTTTGGGGAATAAAGTTCATTTTCTAGGCAAATATTGACTTTGCAATTAATTGCTGGTATGCTGATCATTCTTTATAACATTCTGGAGTAAATTGCCATTATAAAAACTGAAGCAGTAGACTTGGTAAAAAATTAACATTTGAATCATTCTCAAAACATTTGGCCATGACTGTACATACAAACTGCATAAACGCCTTTTTTATGCAGTTCTCATATCTCAAATATCTTCACTAGCCCCCATCCTTATTTTGTCTATTATGTTGCTTTATGTGCAGAAGGTGTTTTTATAACCTCACTGCGTCCTTTGTCCTATAAGGACAACGTGTGAGATATGATTTTTTTTTACTCCTCCAACATTGTGTTTTTATATTTCTAAAGGGTTGCGCTGCTCACAATGACTGCAGTCTCAGCATCCATCTTCCCATGACTTATGCCGTTTGTCTTTTCTTTGGATGAACTATACTGAAATGAAATTTCATTTTGCTTCTGTACAATGAAAATAAAGGCATTGTGATTCTGAAAACTGAAACTTCTTTTGTGCATATGAATCGTTTGTGTACAAGTGGAAGATCTTATTTTGTGGTCCAACAAGTTTTAAAGTAAGCAGCAGACTTAAAGCAAGATTCTCCATAAATCTTTTTAAACTTACTTTTGATTAGTAGAGGAATGATTTTCAGGTTTATGACCCTCTAAAGGTTCAGAGATGGTCTTTGGATGTGGGAAAGATTCAGGTTCAAATCCCAACTGGGTGTCTGGTTGTTCTGGTTCAGGTACTGGTACTGATTCAGCTTCATAAATTAACATGGTTCCTGATTCAAGTGGAAGTTCAGCAGTGGGTTCGTAATCTGAAAAAGTCTCTGGGTCAGGTTGAGGTTCAGAGAAGTCTGGCTCCTGTGTGCTGCTAGAAAAACACGTTTAAGAAAAAAAAGAAATATTTTCAGGCTAACAACGGAAGTTATTAAGAAATATGTTTTCAAGTTTTTTCTAATATGTTTGAAACATTTTTTTAAATATGGGGGATGTAGGAGAAACTTACCTTTGATTGTTAGAGGGATCGTCTTCAGGTTCAGGCTCAGAGATGGTCTGAGGATGAGGTAAAGGTTCAGATCCCAACAGGGTGTCAGGTTCTGGTTCCAGTCCTGATCCACTTCCTGATAAGATCTCAGATGGAGGTTCAGGTTCAGACTTGGGTTCAAACCCTGATGGTGCCTCAGCATCTGGTACTGATTCAGGTTCACTAACGGATGTGGACCCTGATCCAAGATAAAGTTCTTCCTCAGAGAAAGTCTCAGGTCCAGCTACAGGTTGAAGTTCAGGTGAGTCTCGTTTCTGTGTGCCACTGGAAAAACATATACACTCTAAAACATTTGAGCTGCATTCAGTTGTGTCTACCATCTTCTACTGTTTAAGTCAAATAGATTTAATGAGTTTTAGATTTTGAACCTAAATGTGAGTTCGTTAAAGACAAACTTACATTAGTAAGTTGTGTTAACGTTTTATTAATTTTGTCAAACCTTCAAAAGTTGAATAAACTAGAGTTTTTAGGTTAGCACTTAAAAAAATCCAAACGAAGAAAAAGACAGGAGTGGGAACTATTTCCAGAATGCTTAGCGGCATGTTTTGTATCCTGAGATGGAAATGCGCTACATTGATCTGACTCTTGTGTGTTTTTTCGCTAAATGTTTATTTTAATGTAACGGACAATTTACCAAGCTGGAGGATAATATCCTGTTCACACTAAATGATTTTGATCACAATGATATTAATCATCATTGTGATGATTAATAAAATTCATCATCAGATCAGAAAATTTGTTCATTTAATTCGAAACAAAATTTGACATTATTCCATAGTAAAATAAGTAGTTATTTTCATTTTATATTTTGAGTAAAATAATAGAGAAATGTCTGCTGTTTAACTAGGTGAGGGATGTTTTTCTTATATATTGTGAAATAATTTGGCATTGCAGCATTAAGATAAAACCCATAATTCAAGATTAATTCACTTAAAAACCAATGTTTAGACAACTTAACTCTTGTTGTTAAATCAACTTCATGAACTTTAATTTTTTAGTTAAAACCAAAATAATTTTCATGTTGATTTTAATTGCATTTTCAAAGCAGCGGGTGGACTTGTTTCACAGAGTACAAGAACTAAAAGGAAAATGTTTTCAGGTTTACATCACCACGGTAGTGAAAAACTATCACTGTTATAGTAGTCATAATAGCAACACTTTAAAAATATATGTCAATGCAATACATTTAATAGAAAGTAACATTTTGTATGTGTGGCCACTTATGAGTTTGATACATTCACAGGATATGAATGTTGGTGTTACTTCAGATCCTCGTTTTGAAGATTTTGGAAAAAGAAAAATTAATAGAGTGAACAGTTGAACACTCAATCTTTGCTAAATGATGATGTAGGAGCAGATTATGAATAACTGTATTGCTGAATGGTGTTGGGTCATGTGATTGGTCAGCGGTCTACTGTATTTTGGTAGGAACCTTTATTGATGATGACAGGTGTGTTCCACCCAGAAGGGGGAAACAGTTTTGACCGCTACGTTGAACGCTGAAAACAATGAATGCTGAAAGCTGTTCTGCTGTCAACGTGTTGGAGGAATGACCCGTAAAAGAAAATACAATGATTATTGCCAAAAATCATGGAAAATAAATGGATTACTTGCACTAAAATCAAGGACGATGTCTTATCAGATTATCATACATGCAGTGAGTACACATGCCTGTGCATTTATATATAGCCGTCAGTTTGTGCTAAGCATATGCTGATCTGACAGAACAGCTCTGACTTTAATTCAGTGGATAAGTAATGTACCGCATCAGCTTTACCCCGGTGAACCACCTCAGGGGCTTAAAGCCAATTGCGTAGCTTCTACAGATAAATAGTGGATGTTCATGAAATGGAGAAAAACTGAAAGCGTACCAGAGTGAGGCGCACCATGTGTGGATGGGACTGCAGCATGGATGCTGTGTGGACTGATCTTCTGCACTGTAACATAACAAAACCAACAGAAACGCTGAAGATGCAGTGATGTCCATACTGAGCTCAGCCAGTGAAAGACGCTGCTCTCACCTTTGACCTCTGCTCCGTTTGTTCTGCTGTCTGAGCAGAGGAACGCTGTCATTCACATCCTGATCCTGATCCTGATCCATGCTGCTGAATCCACATCAACTTCACCTGCAGAGGAAACAGACAGATTGTTAGGATTCATCTGAACATCAACTGCAATTAATTGGTTGTTATTCTCATTTTAATTTCAGGGTTGGATGGTATTAACTGCCTCAATTAGCTTTGGGTTGCTGCTTCTTCACTTGTAGACTCTTCTTTTCTGTTTGATTTCAGTGTGAGCTGATAGACATCACACAGGGAAACAAACAACCATAACAAGGGGCATAGAAAAATGAATCATCCCAAGGACAAAAGAACAAAATATTTTAATGTAAAGGTGTCCTTTCTTGGTGAACTTTTAAAGAACCTTGTAGTGTTATGCATTGTGTTACCATGTACGAAAGTAATGTATGTATACTTATGTATGTATAGTTTACAGAATAAACTCTTTAAAACTATAGGTTGCTGATTTCATGAACAGGGTAGGCAAGCATCAGCCTTGGCTTAAGCCCTTCCAAGCCCATTTTTTAGTGGATTATGGGTTTGTAAAGTAGCATTTTTTTTTTGTTTTCTGTGTGTAATGTTGATAATGTATCTGTTAGAGATTTTTTGGTATTATCATTTTGTTATTATTATTATATTCAGTCTAATGTTAATCAACAATAGTTAATATAGATTGTGATTTTCAGTTTAAAGTGGTCTCTTACTTCTGTGTCTCTGAACTGACTTGAAGGCCACGTCTGCCTGTAAATCTTTATGTGAAACAGTTAACTGTCTGTTTCCCAGACCTTAAATTACGCTTCCACAGGTGGTCTTATCACTAAATACTCCCTACTTTAGAAACTGCCTGTGTGCAGTGATAAATATTGTCTGTGCTGTCCTCCGTTCCCCATCCTCCCTGTTTTTGCTTGATAATAAAAGACAAGCTGTAACCAAAGGTTGGTTAGAACGCTCGGTGAACGGCTTGTAGAAGCCGTTTGTTGAGTCTTCTCCTTTTGCAAAAGCTTTGTCATAATTATTCACATGCGTTGTCTGTGGTTCTTTTTAATGAAGGTTCAAGAAAATACCCATCATTATTTGGTGCCGTGACCCGGATCTCTCACACTGATCGCTGACAGGCAGAGGAAGACGCGCTGAATCCATGCATGGCCAGAGTCAACTGGACCTGGAAAGAAAGTCCCAGGAAGTGAATTCTTCGCTGGGCCGGCGACGTAGGTCCGACTTTGTCTGCCAACGACTGAGTGACGAGATCCGACCGGACAACCCGAAAACTACAGAAACGTAAGTGAATATTAAAATGACTTTTCTAAGGTTTTGAGAATCCTTGTTAGGCAACGTCCTACTAAAACTCTGAGGTTTTGAGTTCCCTTGTATGATGTCGCTCTGCTAAAACTCTGAGGTTTTGAGTTCCCTTGTATGATGTCGCTCTGCTAAAACTCTGAGGTTTTGAGTTCCCTTGTATGATGTCGCTCTACTAAAACTCTGAGGTTTTGAGTTCCCTTGTATGATGTCGCTCTGCTAAAACTCTGAGGTCTGAGAATCCTTGTATGATGTCGCTCTGCTAAAACTCTGTTCGAGGAGACCCCATAAGGGCAAATCCTCACTGAATGCTTGTCACTGCTGTGTGGTTTTGGTCTTGTGCGACGGGCAAGATGTGACTGGTGCTGAGTTCTCTGAAAGTATAACTTATTGTCTTCTCTGAAGAACCACACCGAAACACAGTTTTGGTGGGAGTTTGTTCTTCAGAGGACAATAAGGCCCTATTGGAGCACTTTCCGTGAAGAGGCACAACACAGATCATATTGCGTTTAAGTCGCAGAGTCATTACTGTTTGTCATTTGCTGCTGTGTTGGTGTGCATGAAGGAGTGAATGGTGCTTTTCTCTCTGAGAGTAAAACTTTCTGTCCTCGGAAATAGAATCCTAAGTGAAGAACCGGACCAGAACTAGTCTGGCCTAGAAGACTGTTCTTCAGGGGACACTAAGCGCTCACTTAGAGCACTCTTGTTGAAGAAAAAGCACAAAATATCAAGTCATTGTAAACTAAAATTGTAAGCGTTTTAAATAATGGGAAACACAAAGTCTTGTAGTTCCTCACTTGCTGAGGGCCCCGACGGGGATCAAAAGTACATGCAATCCAGGTCTCCTGGTAGCACTGTACACATAAAAAAATGGAGAAAGAAATATAAAATAGATGGAAAGCTAAAAATTTATCAATGGTAAACAATTGTGGGAATTTTGGAAAGTAGTGTAGCAAGAAAATCTGGGATAAAAAAAAAAAAGGCTAAAAAGGAGGATGAGCTGAGATGTGCTAAACTATGGTTAAACGAATCTAAAAACTTATTTGTAGAATCAGCAGATAATAAAGTCATTTATCAGGGAGTGCGAGCTCCTGCAGCCACCCCTGCACCTACAACAACAGCTCTGTATGCCTCAGTATCAGCCGCTGCAGCCCCAGCAGTACGACTGAGCCCCTCACTAGAGGAGGTCACAATAGGCAACGACCCCAAAATAACACCCACAAAATCCACGCCATTTAAATGGCTGCTGGATTTGTGGCAATATTGGTCACTGGGCAAGAAACTGCCCTTCAAAAAATCCTGCACGGGGAAACAATCCTCGGCATGATCACACTCAACCACACCCCAAAAAGAGAAACCACTAGACTAAATTGATGAAATGGTGGACATATGTTCAGTTAGTTACACATTAAGTAAAAATAAATAAATAATTAAAATAAATTTCATTCCTGTACGAAATCAGTGCATGCAAAAATAATTTTTAATGTTACTAAAAATTAGATTTAAACTTCACAAGTGAGAAATTATTTGTTTTAAGAAATACTGGTGTTTGTTTTGTTTTGTTTTTCTTTTTGAGCATTCCTACACTTTTAAAGAAAAACCAGTAGAGAGAAATAAAATATATGTGTATGTATATATATATATATATATATATATATATATATATATATATATATATATGTGTATGTAATATATATATATATATGGTAACAACTTTTTTGTATACTAAAAGTGGAATAATTACATTCCTGAAGGAGAAGCTGAAAGGTAAAACTAAATAATAAAATTCTCCTCAGAGAACAATGTTTAATGTATTGTGTCAAAATGAGATTACAACACCAACTTGGTGAAATGATCCTTTGGCTGTCTAACTGGAGGAGTCAGCGGTCAGAGTAAGGTACCGACCTGGACATTATCCAGCCTCGTAACTCTCTTAGGCCTTGAGAGGAGGGCTGACCTCTGACCTCACAGTCTACAGCACTGAGATCAACAGGTTTAGAGAAATCCATTGTTCTCTGGTGAGACGTGTTTTAAATGAAGTTAACATAAACTTACATATTACATTTTAAAGGTTAAATGTTGTGCAAAATAAAATAAAAGAAAAAGAAATAATAAAAGAGACTACAGCTTTTAACATGTTTCATGTTTACATGTGTTTTAATAAGGAACTAATTCATGACTTCTTAAAAATGTTGGGTAATATGTGGCTAAAAAACTATACGATGAAAAGAAAGAAGTTATATGGAAAATGTTTGTGTAAAAAAAAAAAATAATAATAATAATTTACAGAAATACGAACAAACCCTAATTGACTCTTATTTGCTTCTTTCATTTTCCTCTGTCTGAGCCTCGCTGCGGTGCGTCTGACCTCTGACCTCAGCTCAGACCTGTCCTGCCGATCAGATGATGTCCCTCTTTCATCACCAGCCAAAGACAGTTGATAAAGAAGCAAAAATGGACAGGACGATTTCTACCAACTGGGCACTGAAGGCACTGAAGTGTCCGCTGATCCTAATTCCTGGACATCTGAGAACTGCCACGCAGTAGATACTGTATGGAGTCCTGCTGGACATTTGGACTGGAACTATATTCCTGTGTTTGGCTGCAACTGAACCCTCACAACCCTCGCTGATTTACTCTTTGACATCAGCGTGGAGAAGGAAAATAATGTGTTTTAAAGAAAAAAAAAGAAAGCAAACTGAACTGTTTTTTGCTTGTTTCATTGGTGGACAACCTGGACATTCACTAAGGGACGGTCTGGACAACTTATAATTAATCCAACACCAGAGCTAGTTGGACTGACAGGGAGCTGGAGGAGAGACAGAGGGAGGACCAGCTGCAGCGACGCCAGCAGCAGGAGGTGGAAGCGAGAAGCGAGACAGAAAGGAGAAATGCGAGATAAGTTATACACACACATCTGTGATAGACAATGTGTCACTAATTCTGTTTACATATAGAAATTATCTATCTATAAAAGAACATTTTGAAGGATTTTAGGTTCAATGTTAGAAAAAATTGTTCATTTTGTGCCCTTTAACTCAGTCCTTAACAGAAGGACCAGTGATCCTCTTAGGGCCCACGAGCCATAGATTGGGAAACTGTAAAGGAAAAAACTGTAATGACTAAATTTAAGAAAACAAATAAATAAAGCTGATAGAGCTAAGCAACTAAATTACAACTAAAAAAATTATTGCAGATTCTGAGGTAATAATGTCTTGCAAATGTTTTATTTTTTTTTTCCTTTAAAAGAAATACTAGTTTAAAACTAAATTTAACATTTCTAAGTGTTGAAAATAATTCATATTGTAGTGTTCAAATATTATGACGTATTTCTTTACATTTAACTGAAACATTTAACTTAGAGTTTGATTCTATAAAGAATCTACAAATTGATTGGGTTTGTGTATTTTATATTAGGATAAATGAAAATTATTATGTGAAGAAAGAAATTTTACTACAAAATTAAGTAACGGATGAAATTATTGACCATTTACTATAACAAGATAAAATACTTATGTTGTAGACTTGTCTGAAATGCAAGTTTAAGTGAAGTCTGAGATTTTAAGCAACCTGGGAGATGTAAATGGCTACTAAAAACTGATGATTGTGGATAAAAGCAACATTTTCTAGATTTCAGTCTAAAACATTTTAATCAAGATTTGATTGATAGTAAATACATTCAAAAAGAAAAATGTTGAATTAGAAGATTTGAGATTTGGTTTAAATCAAAGATGGTCATTTTTATTTTAGAGAAATAAAATAGAAATGTTGAAAGGTGCTGAATTTAACAAAAAATAAATACATAAATAGAAGGTAAACCTGTAATTAAAAGATTTGTTTACTAAATGATCTTCTAAAAGCAATAAACCTGTGAGTTCACCTGAATGAACTATTAATCCTCCCAAGTCTCTATTTGAAGCTAAAGCGATTGTGACACATGGCGATGCCATGTGTCAACGGGGGGAAATAAGAAGGAAAATATTATATAATAATAGTAATACTATATAATATTCTTAAATGAAATTTTTTTTTGTTATGAACTTTTGAAGTAAATAGTGTTTGATAATGATTGATACTTTTTTTTTAAATGGGTTGAAATAGGTTCCAGCAAAGCATGCTTTTGAAATAATTCATGGGAGAGCTTACAGATTTCCTCTGTTTGCTCCAGACTTGCAGAAAGCTGATGAAGAACAAACATTAGCAGACTATATGATCAGAACTCTTAAACTGAAGGAAGTGTCCAGTACAAATTTACTGCCTTCTGATTCTATTCTTTCGCAGGAGGCCACTCACATCGAGTCAGATGACTGGGTCTACATTAAGGTCATCAAACGAAAGAACTGGGCGAGTCCACGGTGGGAAGGACCGTTCCAAGTGCTGATGACCACACCAACAGCTGTAAAGATTGCTGAAAGACCCAGCTGGATACATCTCAGTCACTGCAAGCTGCAGAGAGTGTCGGACCGCTAATCCTGAGTGACGGGGAAGTTTCTGGCTACAAAGGGGTTCCTGACCAATAGGGCGGTTCGTCTCAACGCCAGTGAAGAAACTCGACAGATCCTCACTCTTTAGTTTGGGGGTTTTGACATCTCTGCGCGCTGAGCAACAATGGCGACTCCATATTATAGATGGATCTTCTACTGCGTTGTGACTGCAGCATGTCTGATGTTTGGAGGAGGAAGTGACCTCACTTTCCACCCACATGACTACGGTACCAACCCCTGGTGGCAGCTGATGAACAGGACTAGTCATGAGGAGAACAGGTGAACTGCTTCGTGTGTGCAAAGCGGCCAATCGCCACACACAACTCAGGTCTGCATCCGGGAAACATCACTGAAGACAAACAGATGTGTCTCTATGGCCTGAGTGCAAAACCATGACTCAGCGTGCCACCACCGAAAGGATGCAAATGGTGCAAGAAGGATTTTTCTGTTCTACTGAGGAGAGGAGATGCTGCAAAAGGACTTTTTGGATCTAAGAACTGTTCATCTAATGCTGACGTACTTCCTCTTCTACCGTTCCTGTAAGCCGCATGGAAAATACCAGAGACCATTTCTTTAGCAGGAGCTAAACCTGGGTCTCTGAGGAACTGCATTTACAACAATGGACACATTTCTCTTGGGATGTTACCTTGGAATTTATGTAACAAAGTTTACACCTACTGCGAAACGACACCGGATTACATCGACTGCATTGCATGCAAGGGTCAGAGGGAAGTCCCTGACTACAAAGTCTGGAAGGACAACCCAGACTGTGACAACTTGCTTCAGGAAAGGAGTTTTAACATCACACATCAGACGAGAGGAAGACAGGAAACAACGCTGTGCAGTGCCATAGTGCCAGGAGACTATGGTTCATGGGTGATGGCAGACTGGTACTTCCTGTGTGGAAACGGAGCTTACACGGTCTTGCCACGCTATTGGGGAGGACTCTGTGCTGTAGTCCCCCTTATCAGCCCGATTGCATACATCAGGAAAGGTCAACACGTCTTAGCTGCCTGCTCCAAGCGTGCAGTTATGCCAGAGGTCAAACGCTGGGGAGGCCTCACTACAGACACTGGGGTTCCTTGGGAATTCAAGATCTGGGGCAGAGGAGAGAAGTTTATGCAGGGCCTGTTTCCATGGGTCGGAGTAGGTGAGGTTCGGAACCACGCTGAGATCAACAGATATGGATTACTGCGACTCATCAACAGCACACACCAGCTGGCCAACGGCACAGCGAAAGAACTGACTGAACTGAGAAACATGGTTTTGCAAAATCGTATTGTGCTGGACCTGCTCACAGCCTCTCAGGGTGGTGTTTATAAAATCATTGGCCCAGCGTGCTGTACATTCGTTCCTGATGAAACAGGAACTGATGGAACGCAAGGATCATCTTCTTTTGACCTTCTTTCTTGGCTCACTTCTGGGCCATGGTGGAATTTACTGTTGAAGCTTGGAACACCTATTCTGGGTGTTTTGATCCTTTTTTGTCTGTTCACAAGTTGCATTGTTCCATGCCTTCGAAGCATAATGCTAAAGACAATTAACACTGCTGTGGTCAACTATCAGCTGGTGAAAATGACCTATGAGACAAATGAAGACGACTTGTTTTCTGATGATGAAGTTCTGTAATCAATAAACAGATTAATTCATTTGCTGAATGATTCCTACACCGAAAATGTGAAAACAAGTGGTGTCAGTGATGAGAAAACTGCATTTGATTTTTTACTGTTTCTTTTATTTTTCATTTACTTTTCATTTATATCATATATTCATTCTGTATTTAAAAAATATAATAATTCTTGCATTTATTGGATCTATTCTTTTCTTTTCTATGCTTGTCTTTTGAAAATGATAAAAAGGGGGGAATGTTAGAGATTTTTTGGTATTATCATTTTGTTATTATTATTACAGTATATTCAGTCTAATGTTAATCAACAATAGTTAATATAGATTGTGATTTTCAGTTTAAAGTGGTCTCTTACTTCTGTGTCTCTGAACTGACTTGAAGGCCACGTCTGCCTGTAAATCTTTATGTGAAACAGTTAACTGTCTGTGTCCCAGACCTTAAATTACGCTTCCACAGGTGGTCTTATCACTAAATACTCCCTACTTTAGAAACTGCCTGTGTGCAGTGATAAATATTGTCTGTGCTGTCCTCCGTTCCCCATCCTCCCTGTTTTTGCTTGATAATAAAAGACAAGCTGTAACCAAAGGTTGGTTAGAACGCTCGGTGAACGGCTTGTAGAAGCCGTTTGTTGAGTCTTCTCCTTTTGCAAAAGCTTTGTCATAATTATTCACATGCGTTGTCTGTGGTTCTTTTTAATGAAGGTTCAAGAAAATACCCATCAGTATCTAAATAAAGTGAAAGTGAAAGGTAAGGCTAAAACTGACAATGTTGGGCCAGGGAAATATTTCACCAATTCTGTTACCAGTTACTCAGATTATTTTGAAAAAAATTTAAATTAAAAACATAGAAGTGATCCCAAACACAAATACACTCACTCAAAATCCTATTGAACATGACAAATAATAAAAAAATTCTACTCAGCTCGTCCCTTAAACACTAAAACAGCTTATATCCCAGGAAAGCCTCTTATTTAGCATATTAAAATGACTTGGAGGACTGAGATGCAGCGTCCTCCTCTGTAAAAGCTAAGAAAGAAAAACCACACAGAGCAAAACTAAAACAAAGCAGTAACTGAAACAACTGGAACAGTAGCAAGTCGATCTAGAAAGAAAGATAAACTGGGTTAACAAAAATAAACAAAAAGAGACATCAAATTGTATATCGTTGAAGTCAAATCAAGCACTTTCTCTACCTCGTCACTCCCTCTAAAAAGTGAGGAATCTTTAAGAAACAACAGGACAGGTTAAAATAATTAAATCAATGAAAAGTAACATACAAGGGTATCAGCAGCTCCTCTCAGCCGTCTACCTGCTGCTAAATTCAGGTTCTGAATTCTGCCTCGGTAATGAGCCTGTTTCTGCTTGGGCCATCCATAACGTTCCTGCATTCACTTTAACCACAGTCATATAAAATCCATGATTGCTGCTTTGTGCCCTTTGTTACTTCCACATACTCAGTGGGTGTGATTTAGATGTAGAGAGGGGGAGGGAGGCATAGACATAACATAAGATAGTATATAATATGTCTATGGAGGGAGGCATATAACTTGATCTATATATAGCATATTGTTAGTATCCGGGTTCTTTTCGGTTTTGTTTTTTCACCCCCTTTTCCATCGACCACCAGATGGCGTCATGGAGACGAGCTCTGGAGGACTGGAGCGCTGACGTCACCGGTCACGCCCCGCCCAGAAACGCCCCTCGGACTTCATGTCTCACAAGCGAAGCCTTAACGCGCCTAGTTAACATGGCGTCGACTGACTACAGAGCATCTCTGAGTCGATTAGTTTAGCATTTCTGCCGGATTTTCACAAAATATCAGCCACAATAATGGACAGGGGAACCAGCAAGTTCATGTCATCTTTTTTGGACGAGATCAAGGTGTTTTAGCCATGATGCCTCCAACATTGTGCTCATCGCAGCTAAATGCTACCGGTCAATGAGGAACACAGCAGATCCTCAGACCCTCAGTATAAATATAGCTGTGGACAAGATCACTGACTGTTGTTCTTGCAAGGCTGGGTAAGTCGGACAATCATGATTTTGAGGGTGATTTTGAAATGAGTGATTTTTGTTGTTTGCAAATGTTTGAAAGTGCCTCGATCTGCTCTGATATGACAGCAGCACTCGGTACTCGGTGGCTAACACGATTAGCGTTGCTAGCATGATTACGGTTTAGTAAAAAGCCTTTTCAGATAAAATAAAAATCTTTAATGTATGTCAGATACGGTACACATTGCATATTGATCTGTTTAGCTAACGGACAGGATTCAAGGTGTAGAAGTTGTATCGGTGCTGCCATTTTGCTGTACGTGGCTAAAAGGTTTTTCATGATGGATGTTTATTATTGACTATTATTTTTATTCACTAAACACAAAGAAAGCAAAGTAATAATACTTACGCCAGCAGACAATCCTTTGTTTTTATTGATCCTATGACAGTTGAGCTGTAAAAGCGTCGTGAAAAGGTTTAATCCAAGCAAAGCTTTCGTTTCAGATTTTGGAAATCTGTGAATTTTAGTTCCACAAACACGATCAGGATACCTGACATCACCTGTACAGATTCCCCACTGACGGAGAACCATTATTTTAGAGTCCTGACGCAAAAACTTTCTGTCGGTCTGCTAGTCCACAATGTACATTAGCATGAGTTTGTGAGACGGTAACGCACTGATAGCTGCGCTGTGACGTAAAATGGGTATTAGCCAATGAAAAGGTCGGGCTGTGGTAAGGTCCATCAGTTCGTCAGCGGGGCTTCAAGAGACGTCGCCTGCCAGCACACAGACGCTGGAGTGTTAGCCAGTGATGGTAGCTCTGAGTCCTCCTCATATTTTGTGTGCTTTCCCTTGGTGACTAGAAGTAATGTTTCCTTGTTGTTTGGATCCTTTTCAGATGATCCTGTGCTTCCAAGCCTGGCTATGACTCCGAGTTTCCTTGTGACGCCGTGGATCAGTACCCATTGGTGCCCGAGTATGGAGTGAAAATAGTCTCAAAATATCTGTGCGTGTAGATTATTTTCACTCCATAGACCTCGCTGCAGCAAACAGAAAGAGGCGGGACGGATCGCTGTCAGTCTCATACCTTATTTGGAAATGGAACCATTTTCACTCCGGAAGTGAAGGGGGCGCTATTTCCCCTTCCTCTGCGGCCTTCCGTTTTTATTTTCTTTTTAAATGTGATATATTTTCACCTTTAGGAAGGAGTTTCACTCTCAGAATGTATTTGAACTTCTCGCTTTTATTTACTTCAGCGCAGCTCACAGTTTTTAACAAATTCTGTCGCTTTCGGTGAACTTCTAAATCTGCTTCTGAGTCGCATCTTTTCGGGCCTGCTACTTCCTCTAGTGTCGTGGGGTGGTGGTAACACAACTAATATAATTATATTACTAAATCAGAATACCACAACATCTTTATTATTTACTATTAATTTCGGGATTACTAAAGATAAAAGATATATTATCTTATAAAACATATCTTTTCATTTTTTTAAGACTCTAGAACTAATTAAATGGAAATACTTTTATACATTATAAATATCTATATATCTCCATCAATTATAGGAGGAACCAAGGAAATAAGACCTGAAAAACAACATGATCAACTATAATAAAAATAGCATTTGCAATGTATATGTAAGAAATTTAATTGAGCAAAAGTCAATATCAAATGATTTAGGTACAGAAGAATAACCAGGGTTGTTAAACAGATACAAGCAAAAATTCACAGTTTTGTTTTTATGATGCCATGTATATTATTCTGAGAGACTTTTTGTTGGTAGTCTTGTATGTAGGAAAAGTAAGATGAAATTATTTAATCAAGGTGGAAATTTTCCTTCGACTCTAAAACGATAAATTATATTAGAGCAAAACACTTGGCACACTATAGATAAATATTTAGTTTGGTGAAGAATAATTATTGCATTGTCAATAAATGACTTATAATTCCTTCTTGTACCTCCGGGGTACAAGAGGGAAACGGTAACGCCTTCATGAGCTCAGAGGTTCAAACTGACAAAAAATGATCGATGGATGCTATATGATAAAATATTTCTTGCTGTCTTCCATGTTCTCTCAGCAAACAGTTGAGACAGAGTTGTTTTACCTGCCATTCAAAGTATTCTTAAAAGATTGTCTGTTAGGCTGCAGCTCATGTGACCAAACCAGCTGAGATGAAAAGTTAAAACTTGAGTTAAAATGTTGTCTTAACTTGAGTTGAAACTCAAGTTAGAATCTTAAGTTTTAACATTTTAACTCAACAACCTCTACCCAACTAGAGGTTTTACACAACCTCAAGCTGGATAACCCCAAGATCACTAGGTCTTCTTAAAAGGTAGTGTTGGTTTGCGATAAAAAAAATCAGACAAGATCCAGAAATTGTAGAGCTCTAAATTTTTTCCTTTATGCAGTTCTTAAACATTTCACCCAAGTATCTCAGCATGACATGAATTCAACAAACAAGAGAGAGTGTCTTCCTCTGATCTAAACAACCTGGCTTTTAAAGTATTTGCTCCTACCAGGACTAATTAAGGGGTAGAGACAACATTTACATTTCCAGATAGAAAAAAAGTCACAATTGTACTAAACTAGGTTCCTAGAAAAATATTTACATAATTACAACTAACACTAACTAACCGCCCGTTTCTGTTTGCTGCAGCAAAGTGTACTTGGTTCGCTCACTCCTTGTGACGTCTTCAAATCTGACTTAACTGTCCACTCTCCACCGCATGGACAGCTCCCATCTCCAGTCCTCTCTCTGAACTACCACCAACCTGGGCTCTGTGTCCGGTGAGAACTTGAACAAGACCCAAAAGACCCAGACCATCAGCACCCAACTCCCCGGCAGCTCTGTTTATCCCAAGGGTAAGCAGAACTACTTTTAAGTGAATAACTGTAATTTACCACGTCCTAAAACTCACAATCAGTTCTGTTGTTTCCCCAGTGCCTCGATGTTCCAGCGTTCTTTGTCCACTATTGGTTATCTGAGACCCTGCCCTTGACTTACTTGCTTGTAAATAAACCTCTTAAAGCAGATTACTCTTCCTGATTTGTGTTCTGTATGTAGGTTCGAAATCTTAAAACAAACATGACACATATTATTGCTAAAACATATTTGACAGAATCCATCCATATCCAGTCAAGTTTATTAGAACATTTCAGCAACACAGCAGTTCGAAGTGCTTTACATCATAAAAACTTAATACAGGAACCAACTATGAAACAAGCAATAAACTTTACACTTTGTCAAATTCCATCATTAAAACCATTAAGCAAGTATACATCAAATATATTGGTCAATGTTTCACAAAGACAACCCTAACCAGGTAGGAACCAGGTAGGTTTTAGCCTTGATTTAAAGGCACTGAGTGTTTTTCACACTCTGTGGTGCATAGAAGCTGAATGCTGGTTCTCCATAGCCATTTGTCTATTGTAACAATAGACAAATGGCTAGACCATCTGTGTTGGGTTCTGTTCACCTTCCAGCGAACAGAACCTGGAAGGACAGGAAGGTTGATACTGTACAACAGCAGCAGCGGATCTCTAAGCCATTCTGTGATTTATAAAGTAACAGCAGTATTTTAAACTCAATTTCCTCAATGGAAGGACTTTGGAACTGCGAGATATGCTTTATCTTCCTTTTAATCAGAAAGCCAGGTTTATCAGCAGAAGATCGTCTAATCTCAACAGACTAATGTTGCATGAGGTGGACTATGTAACATGAGTCATGATTTCCTTGTTGTGAAAGTCCAGTCTACTCTCATCCAGGCCATCAAAGATGAAGAGAACCTAAAGGTGTTTCTTTGATTTCAGTAAAGAAGTGATGAACAACTTCCATCAAGCTGAACTTTTCCTCTTTCAGCACATTCAGCTCTCTGAAGGTGAATGGAAATATGAACTGGATGTTCTGATGGGCTTTGTCTCCAGCCCAGTCCAGAGTGAATTTCTGTGTTAAGACTTTTTTCCCAATGCCAGCCACTCCCTTTGTCATTGGTTGATGTCTTATCTAATTGTTATTTCTGGTCTGTATGGTTTCCTAGATGGTGTATCAATCTGTCTGACCTCATGTTCGTCATTGACCTTTCCAGTTCCTCCCTCTGTGACGTAGAGCTCTGTGTAGGTCTTGTTCAGCAGGGTAGGACTTCCTGCTGTAGCGATTCCCTCAAACACACACTGGAACCTTTCCTTCAGACTTCACGTTTTCATCACTGTAAGGAGAAAACACACACACAATGAATTGTGTTTCTCAATTACCAATTAATTCAGTAATTTAAACCAAATTATCTCAGTTGCAGTTTCATTTAAGAATTTTTTAAATGATAAAAATGACAATAATTGTGTTATTCCTATCTGTAAAGATCAATTTATGATTTTCAGATGTGAAATAGTATAACCCTGAACCCAGTGATAAGGAAATATACATCAATTTCATGACAGAAAACAGTTCCTGACATAAAATCACAATTTATAGTGAAAATATAAATTCATCCTATAAAAGAAAGCCAGATGATGATCCACTGTTAGTCAGAGCAGACTTGACAGACCCTTTGACTCTGTATTTCTGTTCTCACCTTGCGAGGTTTTAATAAATTTCTTATTTCTTCTCATCCATATTCTTGCTAAAGTAATTTTTTCCATGACAACCAATTTGCCTGTCGATCCCTCTCCATTTTTCCGTCATTTGTGAGCAAAATCCCTCCAAAGAGCAGAGACGTGATCCTAAAGTCACCAAAATGGATCCGCTGCACCCATATATTCTGTCCTTATAGGTTATGAACAGAATCAGTGACAAATAGTAACCTTGGCAGCATCCAACTCTATAGGCAAAGACCCATGTCAGACTCTCACACCTGTCAGACACTTAAAGATGAGATTTAACTTAAAGCATTATTGTTTCCTAATGTGTGGATCAGTTGTTGGTATTTTACAGAGGTCACAATAATTGTTCTGGAAATTTAAACATTTCAAATAAATGAAAAGATTTGATGACAGCTCCAAATATCAGATAGTTTGCACCAAAAATAAAATTAGTCAGCACTAATGGCTCCTAACAATTTGGAGCCATATCAACAGCCCTGCAGCCCTCTATCCAGTTCTCATGGTTCTCAATCTGCCATCATCTAGGAAGGAGCCTGCTTTACGTTTCCAGGTTGTCCATTGAATAACAGAAACATACCTCTGATTAGTAGAGTGATCATCTTCCGGTTCAGAACCCTCTGGAGGTTCAGAGATTCTCTGATGATGAGGTAAAGGTTTGGATCCCAGCAGGGTGTCTGGTTCTGGTTCCAACTCTAATCCACATCCTAATAAGGTCTCAGATGGAGGTTCATGTTCAGAGTGGGGTTCAAACCCTGATGGTGCCTCAGCATCTGGTACTGATTCAGGTTCATAAACTGATTTGGTTTCTGACCCAGGTACCAGTTCAGAGTTGGGTTTGTATTCGGACACCGTCTCTGGTTCAGGTTGAGGTTCAGGGGAGTCTGGAATGCTACTGTAAAAATATATTTAAGAAAAAGGGGAAATGTTTTAGGGTTATCAGCTGCAGTTATATGTTTTTATTAAATAGTAATTATTTTCTTTTCTAAGCTCTCACCATGAAATTTCAGACTTATGATTAATATAAGACAAACTTACCTTTGATTGGTAGAGCGATCATCTTCAGGTTCAAATCCGAACAGAGTCCCAGATCCAGGTAGTGGTACTGGTTCAGGTTCGTAAACTGAGTTGGGTTTGTATTGTGATTGTGTCTCTGGTTCCTGTATGAGGCTGGAAAAGTGTGCAAGAAAATAAATGTTTTCAGAAATGTTTTCAACATTCTGATAAATCAGAAACTTACCTTTGATTGGTAGATTGATCATCTTCAGGTCCAGAACCCTCTGGAGGTTCAGAGATGCCCTGAGGATGAGGTAAAGGTTCAGATCCCAGCAGGGTGTCAGATTCTGGTTCCAGATCTGATCCAGATCCTGATAAGGTCTCAGATGGAGGTTCAGTGTTGGGTTCAAACCCTGATGGTGCCTCAGCATCTGGTACTGATTCAGGTTCATAAACTGATTTAGTTCCTGATCTAGACAAAAGGTCACTGTTGGGTTTGTATCCAGTCTCAGGTCCAGGTTGAGGTTCAGGGCTGTCTGGTTTCTGTGTGCTGCTAGAAAAACATGGTCAAAAAGAAAAGGTAAATGTTTTCAGGTCAACAACTGTAGTTATTATGAAATGCACCCTATTTTACAGTAATTATTTCCCTTTCTAAGCTCTCACCGTGAAATTTCAGACATATAAGGAATATAAGACAAACTTACCTTTGATTGGTAGAGTGATCATCTTCAGGTTCAGGAAACTCTGGAGGTTCACAAATGGTCTGAGATAAAGGTTCAAATCCGAACAGAGTCTGAGATCCAGGTACTGGTACTGATTGAGGTTCACAAACTGATTTGGTTTCTGATCCAGATATAAGTTCAGATTTGGGTTCAAATCCCAACAGGATGTCAGGTTCTGGTGCCAGTGCTGATCCAAGTTCACATCCTAATAAGGTCTCAGATGGATGTTCAGGTTCAGTGTTGGGTTCATAGGTTAGTAGTGACCCAGGTTCAGGTACTGGTACTGATTCAGCTTCACAAATCAATATGATTCCTGATCCAGGTACCAGTTCAACGTTGGGTTCGTAATCTGAAAAAGTCTCTGGTTCAGGTTGAGGTTCAGAGAAGTCTGGCTCCTGTGTGCTGCTAGAAAAACATGTTTAAGAAAAAAAAGAAATATTTTCAGGCTAACAACGGAAGTTAATAAGAAATATGTTTTCAAGTTTTTTCTAATATGTTTGAAATATTTTTTTAAATATGGGGGATGTAAGAGAAACTTACCTTTGATTGTTAGAGGGATCGTCTTCAGGTTCAGGCTCAGAGATGGTCTGAGGATGAGGTAAAGGTTCAGATCCCAACAGGGTGTCAGGTTCTGGTTCCAGATCTGATCCACTTCCTGATAAGGTCTCAGACGGAGGTTCAGGTTCAGTGTTGGGTTCAAACCCTGATGGTGCCTCAGCATCTGGTACTGATTCAGGTTCATTAAGTGACTTGGTTTCTGATCCAGGTTCCAGTTCAGCGTGGACTTTGTCTTCAGATGTGGCCTCAGGTCCACTTTGAGCTGGAGGAAAGTCCGATCTCTGACTGTGGTTAAAAATACATTTTTAAGAAAAGAGGAAATGTTTTCAAGTTAACAACTGCAGTTATAAAATACACCTAATATAAAGTAATTATTTCCATTTCTAATCTGTCATTGTGACATTTCTGACATAACGGGAATATAGGAGACACTTACCTTTGATTGGTAGAGACACTGTTTCCAGGGTCAGAGACCATCTGATTGTTGGAGACATATCCTGATAATGTCTTAGGTTCTGGTTCTGACATTAATTCAGGTTCACAACCTGATATGGATTCAGATCCAGGCACAAGTTCAGGTTTAGGTTCAAATCCCAACAGGGTGTCAGGTTCTGGTTCCAGATCTGATCCAGGTTCACATCCTGATAAGATCTCAGATGGAGGTTCAGGTTCAGATTTGGGTCCAAACCCTGATGTTGCCTCAGCATCTGGTACTGACTCAGATCCAGGTACAGATTTAGGTTGAAATCCCCTAAGGGTGTCAGGTTCTGGTACCAGTTCTGATCCACATCCTGATAAGGTCTCAGATGGAGATTCAGGTTCAGAGTTGAGTCCATATCCTGATAGATTCTCTGGTTCTGGTTCATAAACTGAAATGGTTTCTGATCCAGAGTTGGGTTCGTATTCTGACACCGTCTCTGGTCCAGTTACACGCTGGGCTTCAGGTGAGTCTGGTCTCTGTGTGCTGCTAGAAAAATACACCCAAGAACAAAAAGGGAAAAGTTTGCAGGTTAACAATGTCTGTAGTTGTGGGGAAATTTCTGTTTATTTTTATTTTTAACAACTGATCAGCTTTTATGCTGTAAATTTACCCTTGCTATAAAGTTTGCTATTCTTAATTTTGTTTGTATTAATTTTGTATATATATTGCATTTTTGCAGAAAATGTACAATTTTCTACGTTTTGGTAATTTTTCACTTTTTCCATTTTCTTGATTATCTTTCTGTTTCGTTCATCCAACATGTTACTTTTCACACTGCTGTTTCACACAGAACTGCATTTTCTCTGGTTTCTCTTTCTAAGCTCTCATTGTGATATTTTAGACATGTTGGAGACATTTATATGAGTCTGAACACATTCACGGGATATTGTGGATTAATAAAGAATGGTACTTAAGCTGATGGTTTTTAAAGTTTTGGAAAAACAATACAAAATGAACAGTTGAACATTCAATCATTCCTAGATGATAAATAGTGGATGATCATAAACTGGAGAAAAACTGAAAGCGTACCAGAATGAGCAACACCAAGTCAGACATGTTGCGATGGGATGTTGGTCCTCTGAACTGTAACAACAAAAACAGAAACGCTGAAGATGCAGTGATGTCCACACTGAGCTCAGCCAGTCAGAGACGCTGGATTCACCTTTGACCTCTGCTCCGTTTCTTCTGCTCTCTGAGCAGTGGAACGCTCTCATCCTGATCCTGATCCTGATCCATGCTGCTGAATCCACATCAGCTTCACCTGCAGAGGAAACAGACAGATTGTTAGGATTCATCTGAACCTGTAAGTGTTGGTTCTTATTCTCTGATTCACTTCAGGGTCAGGAGGTTCAGTTTTCTTAGAGTTTAAAACTGGATAAGAAACATGGTTCTGGAGTTGGTGTAACAGAAACAGTTTTACTTGGTTTAATATAATAGTCATTGAGTGAATATTATTAGGATTCATGTAAAGAAGATTGAACAGTACCGCTAGAAGAGCTGCTGCTAGTCTGGAGGAGCTGAGGGAGTCATGAGGCAGAAGCAGTTTGGTTAACGTTAGCTTTGTGTGAGCTAACGTTTAGGCACAGCTGAATGGTTGCCATGGAGATTCAAGGATTTAACAAACATTCATGACAGGGAATAAAATAATAATAATAATATGATGTGAAGCACAAAAAAGTTGATTTTATATAATACTGTCCCTTTATGGGCTGCATAGAGCCATTTTGTAGCACAACTAAGTAATTATCTTACATTGCATTGTTATAGAAATGATGTATATCAAATACGTCTTAAAAGAAATTTTACTTTGTAATTTAACTCTTTCAAATTTTCTCTTTAAAAATTTCTGCTCTTTCTGAAGCTCTGTCTTCAGGAAGTCATCCCAACATGGCTCCTCTGTTAACCCTTTAACGTTTTTACACTGAGCAGCAGCTCCTATAATGACCTCAGCAGATCCACCAGGTGTTTGCTAATCGCTGCTGGCTAGTCTGAAGGAGCGGAGAGGGGAGGAGCTGCGTCTCGGAGGCGGGGCCAGGACCATCCAGCTGAATGGTTGCCATGGAGATTCAAGGATTCCTCAAACATTCATGAATTAATCAAGCAACACAATTGTTATGTTTTTGGATGAGAGAATAATTTTATAATATGATGTAAAACTCAAAAAGTCGATTCTACATGGTACTGTCGCTTTAAGCAATTAAAGGTGCAGTAAAAATTTAATTCAAGCAATTAAATTTTTACCAATTTTCTATTTGGGTAAAAATGTTGTTATGGTCTGGCTCTTAAACCATAACAAATGAAAGGGAAGCAATGCATGGGATAACTTAAAAGGGAATTTATTTAACAAAAAAACATAACTGGTTGGGAAAGAAAGGGGAGAGAGTGGCAAGGAGACAGAAAGAATGAGCTGCTCAGTCAAAGGAAGTGGTGCCTCTTAAGGTGGATCGTCACCTGGAGTCACTGGCCAGCTGCCTCCACTTCCAATCAGCACCATTTAAAGAGTCCAAAGACATGGATGTTAGAGACCCAGAGGAAAAAGGCCTTGGGCCGTAACAATGTGTTGAAGTTGTTCTAAGATTAGCGGATTAGTTTCTGGGTTCCCTCACTGTCCTCTGTGTATTAACGATTACTTTCTAAAATAAATCATAGCCTGACTGCAGGAGCTCCACCCTGTGAGAGAACAGCAGGCCTTCAGGATCTTCACCCCCAGGGTTCATCGGTACATTACAGCAGGGGCCCCGCTGCAAAGGTTGGCCCTGGGCCCCAACATGACTGAGTCTGCCCCTGCAGACCTTCACTCTGTGGCTTTTCCCTCTGTTTGCTGTTGTGTTTGTCTGCGATTCGACCAACTGGAGTTTGTCTCTCAGTCCTGGCAGCACATGACCTGCAGAGTCGCTTCCTGAAGTAAACGTTGGACTGACAGTCTGTCGAGTTTCCAGCCTGACACCAACTTCACTGTGGAGTCATGAATGAAGCTCTGATGCCATTTTATCTCTACAAAATGAAAAGAAAAGGAAAACTCACCTGGATCACGGCTCTTCTTCAGAAACGTCATGTATCACCTGCAGCTTCGTTTGTAGTTTTGTTCTTCCGGATTTTTCTTGTTTCCTTGTTGGCAGAGCCTCATGGAGACACTCCCACTGACATGTGTGAACCTGCTGAGCATCACTGCTTTTAGTTTAGTTTTAGTTTCTACTTCTGTTAGAACTGTTTTAACATTTCATCATAAAAATGAAACATATATTTCCAATTTAATCACCTTTTGTTTTCAAGTCTTTAAGACCTTCAGGATTTTAATGTTACATACCTACATACATTTCTGTCACTGGTGTTTCTTATTAAGATTTCAGTGTCATATTTCATAAAATTGGTATTTTTATTTTGTTGGTGTTTTTTATGGTTTACTGTTTGGAAAAAGCTCTAAAGTTTGATTCATGTTAACAACCTCAGGCTGATTTTAGCTTGGGAGCTGAAAGAAAACTGAAGTTAGACTGAATTTAAGTCCTGACCGCTGATGTGAAGTTTTTTAAAAACATATATTTTTATGAAATTCTCAACTCAAACGTAATCAAAGTAAAGCAGAAAACTAATCAGATTTGGTCGATGCTGGTTCTTCACCGTTTGAATCAGAGGAAATGAAGATTTCTGTAAAAATATGTTTATTAAATCTGATGAATTCAATAAGCCTTTATGAAAACATCCCATAATTCCTAACAGAAGGATCTGATGTGACCCGTCTGCTTAGTTCAGCGTCTGTTGGTACCGCGATCAGCTGTAAAACTTTCTGTGGCTCATAGAAAACAATGATTTGACTCCTTTAGATCAGCTGAGGTTCTGCTGCTGATGGTGCTGATGATGATGCTGCTGATGCTGCTGCTGCTGGTCCCGGTGCGGTCCAGTCGAAGCCTCATCAGCTCAGAGTCTGGTTCCGCTCCACCCTCTGCATGGTGTCTCTGATCCAGCCCAGGAAGTTTCCCAGCCTGGTGTAAACGCCGTACTTCCCCGGCGCGGCGCATTTCTCCCCCCAGCTGACGATCCCGGTCAGGTACCAGGTTCCTCGGTAGTGGACCACGAACGGCCCGCCGCTGTCTCCGCTGCAGGCGTCCATGTTGGTCTCCAGGTAACCTGCACAGAACATGTTGTCTGTGACCACCTGCAGGACGGAGAGGGAGGAGGAGAGGGTTCACTCTGAAACATCAGGGTTTTAAAATCACAACTTTCAACAGAAAAAATCATTTTCAGCAACAATAATGATGTAAAAACCTGCCTAAAATGAGAGCAACAGCTGGAAAACAAGCTGCACATCAACCAAACGGAAATCTGTTTTAAAGCTGCAGTAACTGGTGTGGACATTTATGTTGAATTTTTGTGCAATTAAATAAATAAATGTAGCTTTTCTTTCAGAAGGTAGAATATGCTGAAGTTAGTTTAGAACCAAAATATGTAATTAACCTTTTGTCTAGATTACTTTGATAACTTTTAGACCCTCACATTAATTTCCGTTATGAAGAACACACTGAGTTCATGCAGGATGGATTTTGTTTGGAAAATGTCTGAAGGTTTTGGTAAAATGATTTCAGATTAAGTCAACTTTCATTTTCAACTAAGTTGTAAGAAATTTGTAGTTATTGATTTGTCTATATTTTTGCAAGAAGTAAAATATAATTACTTGGAAGTGCGATCAAGAACCAAACCAAATCAGATTTGGTCGATGTTGGCCCTTCACTGTTTGGATCACAGGAAATGAGGATTTCAGTAAAAATCTGTGTATTAAATCTGATTAATTCATCAATTCTTTATGAAAACATCCCATATTTAAGAGGACAAACTGCTGTGACCCGTCTGCTTAGTTCAGCGTCTGTTGGTACCGAGATCAGCTCTGGGTTATTAAACCTGCACATCCTGCTGCCTGCAGGACGGAGAAGCTCAACAATCCTTCAACGTTTTGTTGCATTTCCAATAAATGTTGCAAATTTGCACAAAAAAAACAAATAAAAAATAGTTTAAAAAAAAAAAAAAACACCCACGGCCTTTTCTGGACATTTTTGTTTTGGAACTTTTGTAAAACATTTTTTTACATATTTATTTAATCTGTCACCATGTTGTGACAATTTGATATGAAACAGATCATCTGTTAAAAAAATCAATCTCCTCTTCCTTCTCCCAGTGCTATCTAGACGCAACCAATCAGAGCCAGGAGGCGGGTCTAAGTGCTGTCAATCATGCCCAGGTTAATCCTCCATGAACATGGGCATGATTGACATGTAATGTAGCATTTATTACAGTAGCTTTCTACTGTAATGAATGCTAAGGCTAGTCAGCATAGCCACCACTGACCGGAGATAAGAGGGTTTCTTTCTTTCTTTTATTTTTATTTTTAATTGTCACATATGTGACAAACTCAAGTGATAGAAATGGATGTGCAAAAAAAAAAAAAAGACAATAATAGAGAAAAGACGAAAGAAAAAGAGAGATAGGAGAAGAGTCCAGTGTGGCACTTAGGTACTTGTAGTGATAAACGGTTTTCCTGGAACGGGAAGTTAGCAAATTTAGCAAAGTCCAAAGTAAACCAGAAGTAAAATATGGAACATTCTGCAGCATAAAAGCTGGTAAGCTCTGACCTCAGCTCAGCGCCGCCCCCTGCAGGTCGGGGTCAGCTCACCTGTTCAGTGGAGGCGGAGCAGGCCTGGTGGCTGACCACCGGCAGGGTCACCTTCCTCAGGAAGCGGGAGGAGCTGCCCAGGTACTGCGTGGCGCCCCACCCCGTCACCACGCCCCGGGTGTCTTCCTGAACACAGACAGGCGCTCAGAACCCGAAACATCCATCAGCCGGACTCACGGCCGGAACCGGGTTACCCTCAGCAGGTATCTGGACAGGTGGGGGTCCGGCAGGCAGGCGGGGACCGCGGTGGGGCCCCTGAGAGCCGGCCGGGCCAGGTAGAGCAGGGCGATGTCGCTGTCGAAGGTGTAGGAGTGGAAATGAGGATGGACGATGATCTGCTGGATCTTTATCTTCTGCTCGTCCGGATCAGGACGTTTTTTATCGAGGTCACCTGAAAAACAAAAGGAAAAAATAAGACGAAGAAATTGAGAAAAGGAAAAACAGACCTTATGAGCAGAATTATGACTGCTGATGCTTTTTATATTAGATGTTTTTATGATTTCTTGCTTTGATGCCTTTAAGCTAAATGTGTTTTTCTGGTTGGATGTAAATGTTGATACTTGTAAATGGAGCTGCCATCTCACCAGATTCCTCTTGAAAAAAAAACAATGAATGTAACTTTTATTTTAAAAAATGTAGATATTTGCGAATAATCTGTCAAAAAAAAAGCCCAATCTCCTCTGCCTTCTCTCTAGGGTTAGTAGTGCCAACTGCAAACAGCCAATCAGAGCCAGGAGGCGGGGCTTAGCGCTGTCAATCAAGCCTGTGTGCGCGTGGATTTCAAAATGTTTTCTCATAGTTTACACTTCCTAGCAAATATTCCTGAAGGAGAAACTTCAACCATCAAAGACTAACAGCAAATCTACCTCCAGCTCAGAAAAGTAAAATAAAGTTTCAAAGTGGCCTAGTCAAATCCCAGACTTAAATTTGATTGATGATCTGTAAGCATGACCTTAAAACACTCAAAAACTAAATCAGACATCAAACCAGCCAGTCAGTACAGAGACATATCAAACCGGCTGATGGTTCCCATCGGTTTGTTCTGGTCCAGTAGGCCCGTCTGGGACAGGAACAGGAACCAGTTAGCCAGGTTTTTCAAAATAAAGCTCTATTCTCACCTACAGTGACGTGGTCCGCTGAGTCCTCAAAGCAGTGAGCTGCAGAAACAACCCAACGCTCCGAAACCAGGGTTCCTCCACAGAACCCCAACCCGTTTGACCTGTGGACCAGAACCTGGACAGAACCGGTCACAATCAATCAGAACCTGAACAGAATCTGAACAGAGCCACACAGAACCGATCAGAACCTGAACAGATCCATCAGTAGAAGACTAACCTGCCAGGGACTTCCTCCTCGGCTCTCCAGGTTTCCTCCCACAATACGAATCGAATAATTCTCCTCCATTTGTCCCTCCGTCTGGTTCCCACCTGCCAATCAATCAATCAATCAATCAATCAATCAAGTTTATTTGTATGGCATATTTAAGCAACAACGTGTTTGTAACTGTCTCTCTGTGTCTCTGCAGGTTCAGCTGTAATAACTGAGGTTGACCAACCAGACGTCGAGTTTGTTGCCTCTGATGGTTCTGTTGAGTTCTGCTGAGTCGTGTGCATGTTGGTGCTGTTCTGGTCCGTTGTCATGGTAACGTTGTCGTCCTCCAGGAGATCCAACAGGGATCGACCGTAGTGCAATGCTGCCATCTGCTGGCGGCCGCAGGGAAACTCCACTGGATGGGAGAATAAAGCAGTTATGGAAGGTTTCTGACGGATTACAGGAGGAGATGGGAATTACAGATTAGACAGGTAAATTAGTGCGACACAGGATAGTGACCTGTCAGGCAGGTGAGACTCAGATCAACTGTGTCTCAGATTAGACCAGGTTTATTTCAGATTAGACCAGGTTTATTTCAGATTAGACCAGATTAGATCAGGTTTATTTCAGATTAGACCAGGTTTATTTCAGATTAGACCAGGTTTATTTCAGATTAGACCAGGTTTATTTCAGATTAGACCAGGTTTATTTCAGATTAGACCAGATTAGATCAGGTTTATTTCAGATTAGACCAGGTTTATTTCAGATTAGACCAGGTTTATTTCAGATTAGACCAGGTTTATTTCAGATTAGACCAGGTTTATTTCAGATTAGATCAGGTTTATTTCAGATTAGACCAGATTAGATCAGGTTTATTTCAGATTAGACCAGGTTTATTTCAGATTAGACCAGGTTTATTTCAGATTAGACCAGATTAGATCAGGTTTATTTCAGATTAGACCAGGTTTATTTCAGATTAGACCAGGTTTATTTCAGATTAGACCAGGTTTATTTCAGATTAGATCAGGTTTATTTCAGATTAGACCAGATTAGATCAGGTTTATTTCAGATTAGACCAGGTAAAGGTAGCGTGTTACCTGTTGGTGTGCAGCTCTTTTCATCAGCCTCCAGATTAAATCCGTCAGCACAGCCACACTGAACTCCGGCGCCCCCTGGCAGGTCTTGGCAGTACTGCAGGCAGCCACCGTTCCCATAGCGACACTCCGACACCTCTGGGCACAGACACAGGTAGCAGGTGAGGTGTGTGACGTCGTGGCCGACAGGTGTTGTTTATCCGAGTCGCAGCTCGTTTCTGACCCGAGTCGCAGGTTTTCCCGCGGAACCTGGGAGGACAGAGACACAGAAACTCCTCCCGGTCCTGACGGCAGATCCCTCCGTTAAGGCAGGGGTTGGTCCGGCACGGGTTCAGATCTGGAACCGGAGAAGACACAGGTAGACCCGTCACCTGGGAGTGATGTCATCAGGCAGTGATGCCACCAGTTAATTATGCCACCAGTTGGTGATGTCATGTGATCAGGTAAATTTGTCATTCAACCAAAACTTGTCGCGACATAGTGGCTTTATGCGTAACTAGGGCGGCACGATACGGCAGGAGAACAAATTACGACACAATCATTTCACATCAGTCGATATCAAAACTGTTTTTGTTATTGTTGTGGTTTTAATTACCTGAAATGCTGCCAAACTGTGGACTAACTGCTTCATCCACACTTTTCTCTTTATGTTGTTTTTTGTTAAAGCGGTTATGAGACACAGCACAAGTTACTCAACAGGTTGTTGCTAGGCGACCAAAGTGTGTTGCTAGGTAAATGAACGACAGTTTTACTCACTTTGGTATCTGTACCAGAACTCCATCTGTGGATGAGAGTTTAGAGTTAATATCTGCAGCAAAAACGACTCAACGACTAGTAGAAACAATCCAGGTTAATTTTCCAAAGACATATTTCATCATCTACAAATGTTACATTTTCAAACTAAGTTCTTAGCTCAACACTCCCTCTCCAGCTTTCCTGGCTCAAAACTAATTATTTATTGAGTGACATGTTTGAGATGAGCTAAACTTGAATCAAGCTCAGATCTAACTAAATATTTAGTTTAAAATATTTTTTTGTCTTGCTAACGAGACAAACTGAGGATGAAACTGAAGATTCAGTTTGAAACTGTGGCAAACAAATAACATGGTGAAAATGTGACTGAAAAAATAACCTCAATTTTTTTCTCTTGTGACTAAATGACACAAATTATTGCTGTTAATTTTTTACAGAGCAAATTTACATATAAGCCGGTTTCTCCAAATATGAATGTTAACTGAACCAGGAGATCTAATAAATCCCCCTATTTGTAGAACAAACCTGAAACTGACCCTGCAGAGCAACCAGACCCACCACGCAGTTCCTGGAAGGTAAACCTCATCACTGTATGTGGCCCCTGGCCCCCAGTGTGGCCCCTGGCCCATAATATGGCCCCAGGCCCCCAGTGTGGCCCCTGGCCCATAATATGGCCTCCTGTCCCATAATATGGCCCCCGGCCCCCAGTGTGGCCCCTGGCCCCCAGTGTGGCCCCTGTCCCATAATATGGCCTCCTGTCCCATAATATGGCCACCGGCCCCCAGTGTGGCCCCTGGCCCCCAGTGTGGCCCCTGGCCCATAATATGGCCCCTGGCCCCCAGTGTGGCCTCCTGTCCTATAATATGGCCATGGCCCCTAGTGTGGCCCCTGGGCCCCAGTGTGGCCCCTGTCCCATAATATGGCCCCCGGCCCCCAGTGTGGCCTCCTATCCCATAATATGGCCCCCGGCCCCCAGTGTGGCCCCTGTCCCATAATATGACCATGGCCCCTAGTGTGGCCCCTGGGCCCCAGTGTGGCCTCCTGTCCCATAAAATAGCCTCCTGTCCCATAATATGGCCCCCGGCCTCCAGTGTGGCCCCTGGCCCCCAGTGTGGCCCCTGTCCCATAATATGGCCTCCTGTCCCATAATATGGCCACCGGCCCCCAGTGTGCCTGGCCCCCATGTGGCCCCCAGTGTGGCCCGCCCAGTGTGGCCCCCGGCCCCCATGTGGCCCTGGCCCCCGTGTGGCCCCCCAGTGTGGCCCCTGGCCCCCAGTGTGGCCCCGGCCCCCATGTGCCCTGGCCCCATGGCCCCTGTCCATAATATGGCTTCCTGTCCCATAATATGGCCCCTGGCCCCCAGTGTGGCCCCCGGCCCCCAGTGTGGCCCCTGGCCCCCAGTGTGGCCCCTGTCCCATAATATGGCTTCCTGTCCCATAATGTGGCCCCCGGCCCCCAGTGTGGCCCCTGGCCCCCAGTGTGGCCCCTGTCCCATAATATGGCCTCCTGTCCCATAATGTGGCCCCCGGCCCCCAGAGTGAGCCGTACTGTGGTCTCGTGGGTGTGGAAGATCTCGGCGGCCTCCTCCTTGGAGCATCGCTCTTCGTAACATTCCCTCTCCAGGTTTCCTGGCAGCATCTCCTCCAGGGCGAAGGAATTGGCACGGCGCCTCCTGCTGGACGACTGCAGCACCTGCACAGCGGCTGGCTGGTCCATGAAGACTGAGGAGGGAATAAAACTTTACTCAGATATCGCCTGACCTACGACGGCACATTGGAGACAGAACAAAAGAGTCCATTTGAAAAAGTCAAAAATTTGCTAGAAAAAATTCTGAAAAATTTTGATTAATCTCTCAAATTTTCTACAAAATGTTTTGGAATTTCAGTTTGAGAAGTAAGATTAAATTCTAGAAAAACTCACATTTTCAAGGAAACATCTATTTTTTTTACTTTTGGAAGTTTTCTTATTCTGAATTTCAAAAGTCAGATGTTTTCAGTTTTTAAAGATCAGAAAATGTGGAGATTTTTCTAGAAAATTGCTGAGATTAATCTCACAATTTCTGAGTTTTTTCCTCAGGTTTTTGACTTTTGGAGTTTGTAAATTCCCTTTTTTCTAGTATTTTTTTTAACAGACATCTGCTCCTTTTTTTTCTATGTACGGTGGCCAGAGCGGCCACTCCGACTGCTGCTTGTTTAACTATTAATCGTATTGATGGTCAACGGTCTGAACCTCATTTTAAAGCCTCCACAGCGTCAGAGAAGGCGTCGATCTCCCGGTTCTCTACATCTGGATCCAGATCCGGTGGATCCTGGTCTCACCTGAACATTGGATCAGCGTGGAGCAGCTCAGCAGGAAGCCCAGATTCGACAACATGTCTGCCTCCGGAGCTTCAGTCCTCCGGCCAAATGAAGGTCCAGCTCATCGATCGACTTTTAACCGCAGTTCAAATATTGACTCACAGCAGAACCGCGAACACAACGAGAGAGAAAAGACCAAAAGTTCTGGCAAAAAGTTCGGTTTTCATCACTCACCTAACAGCAGGAGGTCAGAGGTCATCTTCTTCTGAGGAAGAAGAGTGATTGTTCATTCAGTGGGAGCAGCAGCCGGGTTTGTTATTGGTGTGGAAAACCAACATCCTGCAAGACAAGCAGCAGGGAAAACTTAGCCCACCGTGATTTCAACACCAGTTTCCTCTTTAACATCAGCAACAAAAACAAAAATCTCTTTCACATCCCAACCTGGAGTTATTTGATTTATTCAAACGGGTCATAAATCTCAGAATCAGTTTCTACAAACTAAAACTCTTCATCAGGATGAATTCTCTTACCGTCAGAAACTGGGACTCTGCCTTGACATTTCGCATAAACATAATCCCCAATTTCATTTATTTTTATCTCATCATTTGAGAAACAAATGAGAAGCTCTGGTTCCGACCCGACAGAAATCAGAAAGTCTGAAACCAGTTAGAAAAGGGTTTTCATCCCGACTCAAACCGGTTTCAGACCTTTTGGAACAGACTTAAGGCTGAGGTGTGTCCAAAGTGCGGTCCGGGGGCCATTTGTGGTTCTCAGAATGACTTTGGACGGCCCTTTACTTGATCACCATCCAATGACTTAACGTGGTTTTGCCAGGTCAGGCATTTTGATGCAGATTCACATTTAAAAACCAGCCTTTCAAAATAAGAGACAATTTCACATCTTACCATGGAAACTGTGAGGTGCAACCAAAGTATTCCTCCAGGTTTCTTCTGTGAATTTAACAGTAAAAGGGAAAAACAAACATCCAGTTGACAACAAACATGGATTTTTAATAAACTGTTCAACAATTTTTTTGTTGCTGAAAAGACAAAAACAAAAATCTGGAAAAACATTAAAAGTTTAGAATGTTTTATTATGTTTGAAGGACTTTTTAGCTGCAGGTGCATCTTTTGCGACAACCACTAAAAGAATGTTTTATTACCTAAAACTGCATTTTACACTCTAAAAAGAAAATAGTTGAACCAACTTAACTGAATTGATTCTGTAGGTAACAAGAAATTCAATTAAGTTTATCCAACTTAATTTATTAAGTTTAACCAATTCAATACATTATAATCATCCAACTCAATTTGTTAATTTATTTTTAACAAATTTATTAAGTATGTTTAAGATAACAGATTTAAGTCAAATCATTTAGTTTACTTCAAAAATGGTAAATAAACTTATATGGCTCTTTTCCAGACAAGGGATACAAATATGGTATCAAACTTATTATTTCAAGTAAAATCAAAGTAAAAAGGTTAATTTAAGGAAAAGATCTGTATATTTAGAGGACACTGTAAAAAAGAGCATTAAAATTTAGTTTGTAACTACTTAAAAGTTTGAGTTGACTTTCTGTAGCATTAAGTCAAAGATTTTAAATGTTTATTAGATATAAATAAATGATTTGAGTTACAGTGACTTAAATTTATCATGTTAAACCCCCTTATGAATTAAGTTATAAAAACTTAGCAAATTGAGTTGGATGATCGTAATAAATTGAGTTGATCAGACGTTGGATACGAAACTGGCTTTGAACTCAATTGTTTTAAGTCAAAGTGAAAAGTTCCTTTAGGTTAAATATTTGTAAGTTTTGAGTTAAATAAACACAAAAAAGTAAGTTGTCATAGCAAAAGCAAAAGAATTAAGTTAAATTAATGTAAATAAGTCCATGAGATGAACTGCAGCCCAAAAACAGTTTTTAGAGTGTAGGTAATAAATATATTATTTTATCTTGAAGTTGAACTCGGTGAAGCTAAAAGGAAAAGCGGAGCCGCAGCGTTTCAGAGGAGAAATGAAGTTTATTTATCTTCCACAGGTCGTATCTACAGTGACGGCCCAGCAGGGGGCGCTCCGGTTTATAAATTACACAATAAATACAGGCAGGATGAGACCAGCACTGCACCGCACCCTGGAGCAAGGCACTGAGGAGGAGGAGCAGGACCACTCTGGGTCTGGATCCAGAGGTTAAAACACATCTGGATTCAGAACCTGGGGAAAATCTAAACAGGGACAAACATCAAAGCATCTGAAACATCTGGATCCAGACTGGAACGTCTGTTCCAGGACCGAGAAATTCTGGGACTAGAATGTGAAATGCTTGGATGGATTCGGAAACTTCTGGATCACGAATTGGTAACATGAAACACCTGAAGAATCTGGATATCAGGATCCAGAATCTGAAACATCTGGACTGTGAAATATGTGCAGCGGGATTCGAAAACATCTGGAAAATCCAGATGCAGCCATGAAAATAAGCTCAGAAACATCTGGATCCAGAGGTGGAGAGAGCTCTAAGATATGGACCAAAAACCCGTGGATGTAAACCCGTATGGACCTGGAGCCAGATCCAGATCCAGACTCGAACATTTCAGGATCCAGATCCAGAATTTGAAATATTTAAAACAGAACTCAAAAATTCCTGGAATCAGACAAAAACATCTAGATCAAAACTCGGAGACATCTGGGCCCAGACTGTGAAACAAATGGATCCAGATGTTAATGAATCTGGATCCAGATGTTAACCATCTGTAATCCGACCCAAACTTTGGAATATTAGGACCCAGAAACAGAACAATCTGTTCCAGAACCTGACAGATCCGATATGCCCACCGGTGTCCAGAAAAGCTCGGATGAAGATGCGGAAACATCTGGAACCAGACTGAAAAACACCTGGACAATGAAAACATGGGAATCAGGATTGAGTCCAGACTCTGGGGAATCTGGAGCGGGTTCTGGAAACGTCTGGGTCCAGATTCAAACTGGAGCCAAACACAAACATCTGGAACAAGATTTGGAAACTTCCTAATGTAGAATCTGAACATCAACTGAAGAACGATAAAGATCAGTGGAAAATGAGGCTGGAGAAAAAAACAAGAACAAACAAACGGCAGCCTGACCTGAGATCAACCGGCTGACCTCTGACCTCTGACCGGCCGCCGCGTCTTTAAGGCACCATCGATAAATGTTCAGGTAAACTCTTTGAATCTCCACCAGATTGATCAGAAGGTTCAGTCTGTGATTGGTCGCCCCCTGCTGGTGCATTGCAGGCCTCCAGGGGGCGGGACTTCCTGGAATCTGACCAATCAGATCCAGAAGGGCGGTTCTGAACTTCTCAGAACCCGGTCAGGGTTCTGCTTCAATCTGATGGGTCGTTGTAGTTTCAAAATAAAACGTTTTGGACCCAAAACCATTGATGAGGCTGAAAAGTTGGACCGGGTTCAGAACCACAGCTGGTGTGAATCCTGTAAACTGGTTCAGTCCATCCAGAACCACAGGCACAGCTTCCTGGTTCTGGTCCGGGTGTTTGGGACATTAAAGGTTTGATTGTCTTTAAAGGGTTCTGCTAGGTTCTGGTCCAAAACGGCAAACCTGGGGAGGTTCTGTTGGGTCGGCTGGCTCACCATATTCACCTAACAGTTCAGTGGTTCGGTTCTGGTCCACACTGACCCAGAATCCAGCTCACAGAGCTGCTGCTGGACTTGGCAGTCCTGGTTCTACCAGAACCCGGTCAGGGTTCTGATCCAGTCTGAGAAGAATCTCCACCATCAACAGAACTCAGAACCAGTCTGTGGTTCTGTTGGAGTATAGGAGATCCGGTTCTGATCAGTACCTGAAGGTGTCATGATCCAAATGCATCGCCTCAACCAGGCTTGAGGTCCAGTTGGTTCCGACTCATCAGAACCGGCGTTGCCTCCAAGGAGAGGCCCGTTGAAACGTTCAGAGTCCGAGATGGTTCTGTTCCTGATCCGGACCCCTCTGATGGTTCAAGTCCTGATCCGGACCCCTCTGATGGTCCTGGTCCTGATCCGGACCCCTCTGATGGTCATGGTCCTGATCCGTACCCCTCTGATGGTTCTGGTCCTGATTCTTTGATTGGACTGGTGGTTCTGGTTGGAGAGTCAAGGCACTCATGAATCATCCGATTGGTTCTTCTCCGGGTCGGAACCCGGAGGTTCCTGTAGAAGGTTCTGCCCGGTGTTTCAGAGGGCCGGTTCTGGTTCTGGTCCAGGGGTTTCTGACTGGACGGGGCGGAGAAAGGCAGCAGAGGTAGGAGGACAGCGGACATCGGTTCCTAAGCAACAAAACAAGAACCCAGTTACAACGAACCAGAACCTGAGCGAAGGACATCCGGTCCAAATGGACCTTCAGAACCGACCTGCGGGCGGTTAGGCCTCGCTGGCGCCGCTGCTCCTCATCAGATCCTTGACGCCCTGCAGGATCCGCTTCATGTGTCCAACCTTGGTCACTCCGAGGTCCTGGAGACGGACGGAGAGACGGACTGAGACCCAACGGACCAACATCCGACCAACATCCGACCAGCATCCGACCAACATCCGACCAGCATCCGACCAGCATCCGACCAGCATCAGACCAAAATCCGACCAACATCCGACTAGCATCAGACCAACATCCGACCAACATCCGACCAAAATCCGACCAGCATCCGACCAGCATCCGACCAGCATCCGACCAGCATCCGACCAACATCCGACCAACATCCGACCAGCATCCGACCAAAATCCGACCAGCATCCGACCAGCATCCGACCAGCATCCGACCAGCATCCGACCAACATCCGACCAACATCCGACCAGCATCCGACCAACATCCGACCAACATCCGACCAGCATCAGACCAACATCCGACCAACATCCGACCAACATCCGACCAGCATCTGACCAACATCCGACCAAACATCCATCCAACATCTGACCAAACATCCAACATCCATCCAACATTCGACCAAACATCCAACCAAACATTCGACCAAACATCCAACCAAATATCTGTCCAGCATAGAAACATAAATCTAGCTCTATATTGTTTGTATATATATATTATACAAACCAGACTATATATTGCTCTGTCCCTCTGTGTGTCTCTCCTGTGTCCCTCTGTGTGTCTCTCCTGTGTCCCCGGTGTGTCCCTCTCCGTCCCCTGGTGTGTCCCTCTCCGTCCCCCGGTGTGTCCCTCTCTGTCCCCCGGTGTGTCCCTCTCCGTCCCCTGGTGTGTCCCTCTCTGTCCCCCGGTGTGTCCCTCTCCGTCCCCTGGTGTGTCTCTCCTGTGTCTCCCCGGGGTGTCCCTCTCCGTCCCCCGGTGTGTCCCTCTCCGTCCCCCGGTGTGTCCCTCTCCGTCCCCTGGTGTGTCCCTCTCCGTCCCCCGGTGTGTCCCTCTCCGTCCCCTGGTGTGTCTCTCTCCTGTGTCCCCCGGTGTGTCCCTCTCTGTCCCCTGGTGTGTCCCTCTCTGTCCCCCGGTGTGTCCCTCTCCGTCCCCTGGTGTGTCTCTCCTGTGTCTCCCCGGTGTGTCCCTCTCCGTCCCCCGGTGTGTCCCTCTCTGTCCCCCGGTGTGTCCCTCTCCGTCCCCCGGTGTGTCCCCTCTCCGTCCCCCGGTGTGTCCCTCTCTCCCTGTCCCCTCGGTGTGTCCCTCTCTCGTCCCCCGGTGTGTCCCTCTCCGTCCCCCGGTGTGTCCCTCTCCGTGTCCCCCTGGTGTGTCCCTCTCTGTCCCCCGGTGTGTCCCTCTCCGTCCCCCGGTGTGTCCCTCCTGTCCCCCGGTGTGTCCCTCTCCGTCCCCTGGTGTGTCCTCTCCTGTGTCTCCCCGGTGTGTCCCTCTCCGTCCCCCGGTGTGTCCCTCTCCGTCCCCGTGTGTCCCTCTCCTGGTCCCCCGGTGTGTCCCTCTCCGTCCCCTGGTGTGTCTCTCCGTGGGCCCGCCGGTGTGTCCCTCTCTGTCCCCGGTGTGTCCCCTCTGTCCCCGGTGTGTCCCTCTCCGTCCCCCGGTGTGTCCCTCTCCTGTCCCCCGGTGTGTCCCTCTCTGTCCCCCGGTGTGTCCCTCTCTGTCCCCCGGTGTGTCCCTCTCCGTCCCCTGGTGTGTCCCTCTCTGTCCCCCGGTGTGTCCCTCTCTGTCCCCCGGTGTGTCCCTCTCCGTCCCCCGGTGTGTCCCTCTCTGTCCCCCGTGGTGTCCCTCTCTGTCCCCCGGTGTGTCCCTCTCCGTCCCCTGGTGTGTCCCTCTCCGTCCCCTGGTGTGTCTCTCCTGTGTCCCCCGGTGTGTCCCTCTCTGTCCCCTGGTGTGTCCCTCTCCGTCCCCTGGTGTGTCCCTCTCTGTCCCCCGGTGTGTCCCTCTCTGTCCCCCGGTGTGTCCCTCTCCGTCCCCCGGTGTGTCCCTCTCTGTCCCCCGGTGTGTCCTCACCTTCAGGTCTCTCCGCTCCAGGTGGATCAGCTCGGCTCCTCGGACATCGTGTCCACTAAATATGTCCTTATACTCGGACAGACAGAGGAAGTCCAGCCAGGCTCCAACCTCCTCGGTTCCCCACTGATGAACTAAAACACCCAGAAAGTGGTTCAGACAGACAGGAAGACCCAAACAGAGAAAAGACACCTTCATGTTGTGGTTCTGTGGTACCGGACCCTGTGGACAGACCGGACTGGTTCTGAGCTCACCTGGCAGCGACAGGGTGGCGCACATCTCTTTGTTCTTGTTGTTTTTGTCCTTCTTGAACTTTGAGACAAGACGAAATTTCCCGCTTTGACTCCGTTTGGAAAAGTCCGCCAGAGGACCCTGCACAGAGACAGACCCGAATCCTGAGTCGGCCCGAACTGAAACAGAACCCGGTCACTTGCTCTGCAGATCGGAGGAGGTTTACCTCCTGGTCCGACGGGTCGATGACGGGACACAACCAGGGGACGTCCGACAGGCGGCGGAGCTCCTGGGCCACAGAACCCAGAGCGGCGTTCAGCTGGTCCTGCTGAGGCGGGTCCAACTGCTGCAACCGACACAGAACCACGGTCAGAACTACAGAACCACGGTCAGAACCTGGAGCTACAATCAAAGCCTGGTTTTGGGTTTGTTAGAACCAGAACCAGGCCATCAATACAACGATATCAGTTCTGTGATTAGTGATACTAATACAATGTCAACCGGGTCATGGAGGGAACCGGACCTCTGCAGTCCAACAGTACCACCTGCTCAAAGTCCAAACATCCGGTCCAAATGTCTGTTCAAGCCGTCCAACGTCTAAAGATCCGTCCAAACCCTCCACCATTCAAACTGTCCAAACATCCATCCCACAGTCTAAACCTGGACAGCAGGGTCCGGTTCTCCCTAAGACCCGGCGGACCTCGTTTCAGTTCCGGCAGTCCAGAACCAGAACAGAACCAAGTGACAGGAATCGGCTACCATGGACATCTTCCCGGCCAGCAGCAGCTCCGTCTCGCTGAGCAGAGCTTTGACGTCGCTGACCATGTGGACCACGGAGCTGCAGCTGAGAGCCTGAAACACAGAAGGTTCTGGTCAGTCCACCAGAACCGCAGTGGGACGGGAGACATGTTCCGGTCCAGCTGACGGACCTCGGGGCTCTTGGCGTAGACGACGTCCATGGCCTTGGAGCTGGCGTTGACGGCGTGGGCCAGTTCCTGCTCCATGCTGTGGTGGAACTGGGCCACGTCCCGGATGCTGGAACCAGCAGAGAAGGACGGGTCAGAGTCCGGACCGACCCAGGAGGACATGGAGGACGTGGGGGACCTGGAGGACGTTGAGGACATGGGACATGGAGGACGTGGAGGACGTGGGGGACATGGAGGATGTGGAGGACCTGGAGGACGTGGGGACGAGGAGGACATGGGGACCTGGGGACATGGAGGACGTGGAGGACATGGAGGACGTGGAGGACATGGGGGACATGGAGGACGTGGGGGACGAGGAGGACATGGGGGACCTGGGGACGTGGGGACATGGAGGAACGTGGAGGCATGGATGTGGGGGACCTGGAGGACATGAGGGACGGAGAGGACATGGGGGAAGTGGGGGACCTGGAGGACATGGGGGATGTGGGGGACATGGACGTGGGGGACCTGGGGACGTGGAGGACATGGAGGACGTGGGGGGCTGGAGGACATGGATGTGGGGACCTGGGGGCCTGGAGGACATGGGGGACGTGGAGGACATGGGGGACGTGGAGGACATGGGGGACCTGGAGGACGTGGGGGACGAGGAGGACATGGGGACCTGGGGGACATGGAGACGTGGGGGACCTGGAGGACATGGGGGACCTGGGGGACCATGGAGGACCAGGAGGACATGGGGGACGTGGAGGACATGGGGGACCTGGGGACGTGGGGGACGAGGAGGACATGGGGACCTGGGGGACATGGAGGACGTGGGGACCTGGAGGACATGGGGACCTGGGGACATGGAGGACCAGGAGGACATGGGGACGTGGAGGACATGGGGGACCTGGAGGACGTGGAGGACATGGGGGAAGTGGGGGACCTGGAGGACATGGGGGACATGGAGGACCGGGGACGTGAGGACATGGAGGACGTGGGGACGTGGAGGACATGGATTTGGGGACCTGGGGGACGTGGAGGACATGGGGGACGTGGAGGACCTGGGGGACGTGGAGGACATGGGGGACCTGGAGGACGTGGAGGACATGGGGGACCTGGAGGACGTGGGGGAAACTGGAGGACCTGGAGGACATGGGGGACATGGGGGACGTGGGGGACCTGGGGGACATGAAGGACGTGGGGGACCTGGGTTACATGGAGGACGTGGGGGACCTGGAGGACATGGGGACCTGGAGGACGTGGAGGACATGGGGGAAGTGGGGGACCTGGAGGACATGGTGGACGAGGAGGACATGGACGTGGGGGACGTGGAGGACATGGGGGACTTGGGGAACCTGGAACGTGGAGGACATGGAGGACATGGAGGATGTGGGGACATGGGGACGTGGAGGACCTGGGGACGTGGGGGACATGGACATGGAGGACGTGGGGGACATGGGAACATGGGGAACATGGGGGACATGGGGGACGTGGGGGACATGGACATGGAGGACGTGGGGACAGGAGACGTGGGGACATGGGGACCTGGGGACGTGGAGGACCTGGGGGACGTGGGGACCTGGGGAACATGGGGAACATGGGGGACATGGGGACGTACCTGTGGATCAGGGCTCCAGCTGCCTGACCAAACTCGCTGACCAGCTGCGCCTCGTCCTCAGTCACCCGTCTCCGGCTGAGGAAAGTCGCATTTCTGCTTGTCCTCCCAGGACTTCAGGGTGTTTTCAAACGCCTGAGGGACACAGAGACGCTCTGAGAACCCAGCCGGGCCGGAACCAGGACCAGGACCGGGACCGGGACCGGGACCGAGACCAGAACCAGAACCAGGGCACAGACAACCAGCAGAGGGACTCACCCGGTCTCTGGTCAGGGTCTGGGTCCGGTTCTTGTGGATGATCTTAATGTAGCCGGGAGGCTGGATCCAGGCCTCCCCGTCCACCTGGACCGGGACGCCCTCGTCCCCCAGGACTGTGATCTTCACCGTCCGACACTGAGGATTGGAGACACCGTGAGACAGGGACAGGGACATGGAGGGACAGCTGGACAGCTGGACCGGTACCTGGGCGATGCGGTGGTGCTGCAGGTTGATGACCCTTGACACGGCCATCTGCATGCTGCCGAACACGGCGACCACCTCCAGGATCTTATCGTCGAAGGACGGCGCCGTGAAGGTCTGAGGGACAAACGGACACCGGGACGTCACTGGTCAGCCAGTCACTCTTCAGCCAGTCACTGGTCAGCCAGTCACTCTTCAGCCAGTCACTCTTCAGCCAGTCACTCTTCAGCCAGTCACTCTTCAGCCAGTCACTGGTCAGCCAGTCACTCTTCAGCCAGTCACTGGTCAGCCAGTCACTCTTCAGCCAGTCACTCTTCAGCCAGTCACTGGTCAGCCAGTCACACTTCAGCCAGTCACTCTTCAGCCAGTCACTGGTCAGCCAGTCACTCTTCAGCCAGTCACTGGTCAGCCAGTCACTCTTCAGCCAGTCACTGGTCAGCCAGTCACTCTTCAGCCAGTCACTCTTCAGCCAGTCACTGGCCAGCCGGTCACTCTTCAGCCAGTCACTCTTCAGCCAGTCACTGGTCAGCCAGTCACACTTCAGCCAGTCACTCTTCAGCCAGTCACTCTTCAGCCAGTCACTGGTCAGCCAGTCACTCTTCAGCCAGTCACTGGTCAGCCAGTCACTCTTCAGCCAGTCACTGGTCAGCCAGTCACTGGTCTCCCTCACGCTCCAGTTCTCCCAGTTTGTTTTCAGAGCCACTAAACCCCAGTGAGAACCGGACCACAGACGGACGGTTCTTACATCGTCCTCCTTGGTTCCGCCCCAGAAGTTGGTCCCCCCGGCGTAGCTGGGGATGTTGAGCACGGCGATGCCCTGCAGGCTGGGCAGGGGGATCGGACGGCCGTCACACTGCGGCAGAAACAGACGACACACTGAGCCACCCGCCCGCCGCATGGCGGACCGCGGCGCCGGTTCTGACCTCCAGCAGGACGCGCTGCTCCAGGTTCTTGTAGGTTCTGTGCAGCAGCTCTTTGGTTCCCAACACTCCGTACCACATCAGGTTCTTTGTGCGACTCCTGAAGAGACAGAATCAGAGACATGAAGAGAATATCCTGGGAAAGAATTCAGTCTGAAACCACAGAGCTTCAGATACCTGCGCCAATCAATCAATCAATCAATCAATCAAATTTTATTTGTACAGCACATTTCAGCAGTAAGGCATTTCAAAGTGCTTTACACAATTTAAAATAAAAATAAAAACAGAAAGAGACAGAGATTTTGAAAAAGATTAAAAAAGATAAAAACATTATTAAAAATAAAAACATTTAAAAACATGGATCCACATGAGGACTTGCCCTTATGGGGTCTCGTCGAACAGAGTTTTAGCAGAGCGACATGGTACAAGGATTCTCAAACCTAAGACATTAAAATTTATCCATAAGCAGCTCTAAACATGATGGTTTTCAGTTGAAAATTAAAGGCACTCAGTGTTTCAGCTGTTTTACAGTTTTCTGGAAGTTTGTTCCAAATTTGTGGTGCGTAGAAACTGAATGCTGCTTCTCCTTGTTTGGACACACATCAGTCATACCAGAATCAAAACGGATTTACCGAAAGGTTTCGTCTGATTGAAGGTCTGACAGACTGAGATTAGAGCGAAGCTGCAAATAACGTTAAAATAACAACAAACTTTATTTTAGACATGAAGTTATGTGTTGATGTGACATCCTGGACTTGTTTTGCTAGCTGTAGCATCACGCCTTTTACTAATGTTAGCACAGTGTGCTAGCTGTTAGCTCATTTAGGTCAGAACCATAATGTGTGTTTTGAATAATATTACATAAACAGTTTGGCTTTTTTTGCGTTTCTAGTGTTTTGGGGAGCACATGATCCAAATACATTCAGTGATGATAGCATTAGCTAACGCGCTAACTATACTAACTCTGTTGAAGATGTGTTCAGTCAGGTTGTGGTAACATTTTCTGGATCCAACATGTAAGACTGGACAGACAAGTCGACCTTTGTTGACAACAAAAGCTTTGTTTTGTTTTCAAAAACTCAGATCACTTAAGATGTGTTTACTTTAAATTAGAAAGTTTTATGTTCCAGAATCAGCCTCATTTCTTCGCATCTCCCTTCATCTGATCTGAATTGTTTGGGTTAATAAACATTTGGACTTGATCCACTTGTAGCTTTAGCATCCTTGAACTTGGACTACAAAATTGAAAAGGGAAATAAAAATGGCAGCTTCGTGAAGTTGGTCAGCCGAAAGAGAAATACTGACATTACTGTACAAAATATTAAATCTGAATGGACCAAAAAATATGACCCAAGTAAAATCTAGAGATTTCTGTGCAGCACTGGGAGAGACTAAATTCAACTTTTTTGAAGTCCTAGAGACTTCAATAAAGGGCTGAAAGAGTGGACTTTGGATAACATGTCTCCTTTAAATACAACAATTTTCAGTGAACAATAGTTTTTAGGTAATGAAGGTAAAGTTTTTCCTGAATTAAAAAGTTTGTTTTTATTTCCAGCTGCATGAAGACGTTGTACCTGCACTTCTCGGGATGCTCGTCTCTCTTGTTGTTGAAGTCCAGCGTGATCTTAGCGTCGAGTCCGATGCCAAAGTAGTTGTTCATGACGCACTTCTCTGTGTAGCAGTCCCTGAAACAGAAACACGGCTGTTACACGCGTGCTCAGCCTGAAGGTAAAGGTGTGCGGTTGCGGCCTCACATGTTGTCGGCATCGCAGCTGAACGGGTCGGCGTTGACCAGCAGCCGAGTGATGACCGAGCTGCTGGTCAGAGTCCCTGGAACACAGACACAAAGCTGCAGAACCTGACAGGAACTCATTCAGGTGAAGCAGGTGGCGAGCATCTTACCTGGATACAAGATCTTTGTGTTCAGCATAGGCATGTTGTCTCTACTTCCTGTATGGGCAGGAAGTGAAGCAGAGCTCCCCGGTAACAGGCCGCCTTTATGGATCAGTTTCTCACACGGCGTCTTGCTGACTGAGAGCAGAGAGACAAACAGGTGAGCCTCTGCGTGTCCAGAACAAGTCTCACCTGTCCTCAGCTACCCGTCCTCACGTCTGCGGCTGCTGCGCTGTTTGGAGCTGAATGACGACTGCAGGGACGACTTGTCCTCCTCCCCGTCTTCCTCCTCCTCCTCTTCAACTAGACCCACCTGCTGCTCAGAACGACCCACTGAGAAGATGTGCTGCTGGGTCTGAGCGTTCTGCTCGTCCACAGCTGCAACAAAATCAGACAAACACAATCAATCACACCTGGACACACACAGTCACACCTGGACACACACAGTCACACCTGAATACACACAGTCACACCTGGACACACACAGTCACACCTGGACACTCATCAGTCACACCTGGACACACACCAGTCACACCTGGACACACACCAGTCACACCTGGACACACACCAGTCACACCTGGACACACACAGTCACACCTGGACACTCATCAGTCACACCTGGACACACACCAGTCACACCTGGACACACCCCAGTCACACCTGGACACATACACAGTCCAGTCACATTAATGTGACCATCTGTCAAAAGCCAGAATAACCACCTTTCGCAGAGCGAACTGCTACGAGACGTGCAGGAAGAGAGTCACTTAGGTCCCTGAAGGTCTTCTCTGGGATGTTGAGCCATGCCGACTCTAATGCCGTGGCCAGCTGCGCTAGATTACGCGGTTGAGGATCCATGGCGCGAACAACTCGATCGAGATGGTCCCACAGATGCTCGATTGGGTTTAAGTCAGGTGAGTTTGCTGGCCAGGGGAGGACGGTAAACTCATCCTGGTGCTCTTCGAACCACGCACGTACACTGGCAGCTGTATGGCACCTCGCATTGTCCTGCTGGAAGATGCCATCATCCTGAGGAAAAACAATGCGCATGTAGGGGTGGACATGGTCCGCAAGGACAGATGCGTACTTGTATTGATCCATCGTGCCTTCCACAATAATCAGTGAACCCAGAGAATGCCAGGAAAACATTCCCCAGACCATAATGCTCCCGCCTCCAGCTTGGACCGTTCCTGCAATGGTTGCAGGGTGGTTCCTTTCAGAGGTTTCACGCCTTATACGCCAACGTCCATCTGTCCGATGGAGCATAAAACGCGATTCATCTGAAAACGCTACCTGTCGCCACTCAGTGGACGTCCAGCTGCTGTACTGGCGTGCAAATTCTAGCCTTCGTCGTCGATGAACACCAGTCAGCATAGGTGCACGAACCAGGCGTCCGCTTCGGAGGCCCAGACGCAGCAATGTTCGCTGAATAGTGGTTTGGGAGACACTTGTGGTAGCCCCTTGGTTCATTTTAGTGGTCAGTTGCTCAACGGTAGCCCGTCTATCTGCCCGAACGCATCTCCGCAACCGTCGTTCGCCTCTGTCATCTATGGCCCGTGGTGCACCACATTTGCCACGTCGTTGATTTTGGACAGTCCCATTTTGCCATGCACGGTACACTTTTACCACGGCGGCACGCGAACAGTTCACAAACTCAGCCGTTTCGGAAATGCTTCCACCCTTGGCCCGAAAGCCAATGATCATGCCCTTTTGGACGTCGGATAAATCGCTTCGTTTCTGCATTACGCCAACGATTGAAATGTTTTCCGAAGCCCACACACACCCTTTATATACGCTCAACTGCACTGTGCTGCCACCTGCCTTCTGTGATTGGTTATTTAACTCTGAAGTGGAAAGTACGTGGTGGTCACATTAATGTGACTGGACTGTGTATAAGTCACACCTGAATACACACAGTCATACCTGGACACACATCAGCCCCATCTGGACACACACAGTCACACCTTGACACACATCAATCACACCTGGAAATACATCAGTCACACCTGGATACACACATCAGTCATACCTGGACAAACATCAGTCACACCTGGACACACATCAGTCACGTCTGGAAACATATAGGTCACAGCTGGACACACACAGTCATACCTGGACACACACAGTCACACCTGGAAACATATAGGTCACACCTGGACACACAGTCATACCTGGACACACATCAGTCACACCTGGACACACATCAGTCACGTCTGGAAACATATAGGTCACAGCTGGACACACACAGTCATACCTGGACACACATCAGTCACACCTGGAAACATATAGGTCACACCTGGACACACAGTCATACCTGGACACACATCAGTCACACCTGGACACACATCAGTCACGTCTGGAAACATATAGGTCACAGCTGGACACACACAGTCATACCTGGACACACACAGTCACACCTGGAAACATATAGGTCACACCTGGACACACAGTCATACCTGGACACACATCAGTCACACCTGGAAACATATAGGTCACACCTGGACACATATAGGTCACAGCTGGACACACACAGTCACACCTGGACAAATATGGGTCACACCTGGACACACACAGTCAAACCTGGAAACATATAGGTCACACCTGAATACATACAGTCACACCTGGACACACACACTTAGACAACTGGAGACACTCAGTCGGAGACCCTGTCCTCCCTGCCAGGTGACCTACCTTTCTCTGTGTGCTCAATAATTTGTCGGATCGCCTTCTTCAGACTGTTGGCTCTCAACATCAGCTGCTCCCGAGGTTTAAAAATGGCGGCCGCTACTGAGGGTGGCGGTGTGGCTCGTGGCGAACAGGGAGGGTGAGGAGGAGGAGCAGGATGAAGGAGAGGAGTCAGACTGACCACCTCCAGCTCCTCATGTTCCTCAGCGATGGTCGGGGGAGGAGCCGGGGGCAGCACCGTCAAGGCCTGCGACTCCTCGTTCAGAGTCTTCAGCAGCGAGTCGAGTTTCTCCTTCAGAACGCCGCACTGCAGCACAAACATGACAACCTAAATGCCATGACTGGATGGCGTGGATTAAACCGGAGCTTTCACTGTCCACCCTGCCCACATTTGTCTCCATTTGCAGATACTTAGAGGTTCCTCCACATTTTGGAACAACCTCAGGGTGGCACAAGCCCGACCAACCCGGTACTGAACACTAGTGATCTGATGCCAGCAGACGGCATTCGTTAACTGAGCCGCTAAACAACGAGTCCACAGCAGTTGGAGAGAAGAAGAGCAGAAAACTGATGATTCCTTGGTTGGGCCAACACACAATGAACAAAACCGAGATACTGAGAGGTTTTGGAGAAACTGTCTGCTCAAATGTACAGCAGCCAAATGACATCATCAGAGGGTTGACCACAGCTCTGGCATCCTTAGGGCTTGCTGACGTTCTGGCCTATGTTCACGTCCAAATCGTGGGAAACAAAGTGCCAATGGAGACAAACTTAACTTGGCTGGAACCAAACCAGATATTACCCAGCTACAATAAGACTTGACAATGAAGAAGGGGCTTTAGACTCGTACCTTCTTGGCCATGGCCTCAGACTCCTCCAAATTCTCTGTGTTCTTCTCATAAGCTTTACCAACACGAGCCACAAAGTCCTTGACTGTCTCACAGAGAACTCTGGGTCCAAACACACAAACACAGTCGGTTACAGAGCTGCATGACATCCGATGGTGGCTATAAGAACTACAGTGGAGAGAAGACCCTACTTGGCTGAGGAGATGACGACTGAGTGCTGGTCTGAGGTCAGGATCTTCGTCAGGTGAGCAGCCACAGAATCCTCATAGGTCAGAATCTGCTGCACCTGAATCAGAGGATCAACTATTCAGAGAACCTGCTAGAAAACCTGCGGTGTCCGTTCTTTAAGACTTAGAGAAGGTTAGGAAGTGATGTCACGTTACCTCAGAGTCATCACTGCAGTCCTCCGTGACAGTGGAGGCAGAGTGTTGCCGTGGAAACTTTGTCTCATAGACCATGATGCTCCACCTGAAGAATAAGGAGGGCAAACAGGTGTTAATGGTTCCCGTGGCATGCAGCACACACCTGTCTGACATCACAGCCCTCACCTGTCCAGCATCTTGGTGCTGGCTCGCTCCAGTTTCTCCAGTATCTGAGGTAGCTGGGTGTCGTCATCGCAGGCGGAGCCCCAGCCCAGAACCCGAGCCAGGTCATTCCCGGTTCCGAGCGGAAGAACACCCATCTGACACTGAAACAGGGAAAACCTCCTTAGAGTCGCTGAGCTCCGAAAAACGTTTCACCCTAAAGACTCTCACTCAGGCGTACTTGGACTCAAAACGGAAGTCCGCCGGACAGAAAGGTTCATTTGTATGACTGTGCAGTCAGTGTCTGCTGGGCAGGAAACAATGTTTGTATGCGACACCGTGATGATGAGGTTGATGGTAGACGCAACCAGTTGCAAGGCCAGAGGAAGGTGGAGAGGAAAAGGGTCAATTCACCAAACTTTCTCAACAAACCTGCTAGTATCCATGTGGATTGAGGAACATGAAGGAATTTGTCACGAGAAATTTTGGCAGTCTTAACCGTCTACAGCAGTGGTCCCCACACTTTTTCCTGTGAGGGCCACATAACTTTTTCCTTCTCTGCTGGGGGCTGGAGTCAGTTTGTAATAGAAAAAGTGTGACGATTGCAGGAGAGCCTAAATGTAAAAAATATATTGTTTTCCAGAAAGCACAATCAAATAATATCCCTTCAAATAATATACAAAAGCACCACAAAAACGAACATTTTACTTTCATGAAAATTTTAACTCATGATAATGACTAACGGAGCCCTGAGCTTGTTTCTCTGCAACGAGACGGTTCCATCTGGGAGTGATGGGAGACAATGACACCCGAGCTGTGTTGCTTATATGCACAGCCTGCTTGGTCTCTACGTGGCAAAGCAGATTAAAGCTTCATTCCAGCCGGTCGCCGCATGTTATGCAGAGCGGCTTGTAATGTGGGACTAACCTACCGGTCCGGGATAAATCCATTCTCCTGTCTCTCTGGGCCTTTTCCCCTTTGCAAAGAAAATTTCCAAAGACATTTGATCTGTTTCTTACTCATTTTGCTGCTTGTGGCTCAATGTCGGCGCCCAAGTAACCGAGACTTCCAATAATTCACTTCCTGCTAAAGAGCCCCCTGGTGGTTGAAGAAAAGTCCACATATAAACGGCTTATAGTCCAGAAAATACGGTAAATGAAAAAAAATCTGAATGTTCTCTGGTATTGTTCAGGGGGCCGGACCAAATGTGGAGGCGGGCCGTAGTTTGGGGACCACTGGTCTACAGTGTAGTCAGAGAATACGTACAGAATACAAACAGTACATGGGAGCCTTAAAGGGGCACCTCGGGAGGCAGCTCCGTTCCCATGACAACCTCACATCTGGTACCTGTTTGTGCAGCGTCAGAGCATCGATCTCAGACAGAACCCAGCCAACGCTGCCGTCTCCTCCACAAACCAGGATCCTGAAGGTGTCGAACTTCTGGAACAGCCGCAGACTGACAGAGAAACATGTTTATAGTTTCCTTACATATTTTCCTGAATAAACAGAGAGACAGAGAGAGCGTCTCACCCCAGGTGAGGTCCTCCGTTCATCAGGTCGAACACCTGCGCCGGGTTCAGCAGCTGTTTGAACCGTCGCAGGAACTTCACGCCCTGATTGTCTCCGCTTTTAGAGTTGACAAAAACCAGCAGAGGGCTGGTGCAGGACGGGGGACAGGACGCCTTCCAGAAACCTGGAGACAACAACCCGACGTTTCAGTTTTATTCATGCAGTAACTGCGTCTGACCACTGGAGGGCAGCGATGCATTCCTCACCGTCAGAGTCGATGCTGTTCAGGGCAGTTGGAGGAATGACGGACACTTTGCACTGGCCCAGAGGACACTTGGACGACAGCTGCTCCTTACAGCCTGAGTGCACCTGGCAGACAAAGCACACCTGAGGCTCAGCACATCCAACGGCAGCACACCTGATCAGGTGTGTGTAGGTGTGTGTGTCTAACCATGGCTTTACACCAGAGACACCTCCAGTCCTGCAGCCGGAGGACGCTGCCGCATGTCTTATCGCAGACGCTGCACTTAGCAGAGACAGGAAGGTTCCCCTCCAGCCACTGATGAGGCATCGACACCTGGAGACACAGGCGAGGGAGGACAGGTGAGAGGACACCAGGTGAGAGGACACCAGGTGAGAGGACACCAGGTGAGAGGACATGCATCAGAGGAATCAGGTGTGCGTCTCTTGGTGTCTCACCCCGTCCTCGTCCTCAATGATGTCCTTCCCGATTGAAGCCAGAGTTGTCCACTTACAGTTGTTTGTGGCTCGGACCGCACAACGTTTATGAGCCTTAAACTTACACACTGCAGCACACACACACACACACACACACACACACACACACACACACACACACACACACACACACACACACACACACACACACACACACACACACACACACACACACACACACACACACACACACACACACACACACACACACACACACACACACACACACTGCATCAGGGTGAATCTGAACAGCTGCTGCTTAGAGGTGTGAAGTTGTGTATCTATTGTCTTGTTATGGGTGGTTTTGCATTTATTGTGTAGTTGTGTGTAGTGTGTATCTGTCTCTAGTTGTGTGTAGTGTGTATCTGTCTCTAGTTGTGTGTAGTGTGTATCTGTCTCTAGTTGTGTGTAGTGTGTATCTGTCTCTAGTTGTGTGTCGTACCTTCACAGGACAGGCCGTGGGACGTGACCCCTGACAGCGCCTCCCTGCACACGTTGCAGTACGTCGGTCTGGCGTGGGAACAGGCGTACCAGTTGTGCATCCCACTGAAGTGGTCCATGCTGTACTGGGTGGACTGGGAGACAGAGACACGGTGAGCAGGACAAACTGGGACGCAGCTGCAGTCTGTCTGCTGTGAGGAAACCGGACCGACCTCATAGTTCTGCCTGTTCTGGACGCTGCGCAGCGCCGCCATCCACTCCTCCATCTCCTTCCTGTTGTCAGCACACAGAATGAGGCGTCTGCAGGGGGTGATCACCTGGACGACAGGTATGGGGTCAAAGGTCAGGTCAGAGTTTGGAATACAAACTGGAGGATGATCATTTGATTGTGTTTGAGATGAAGATCAGACAGGAAACTCTGGCCTTATCAGATTCTACTAAGGCCTCATCAGGACCTCAATGGGACTCGATTCGGACTTTAAGAAGATCTGACTGAGTCATCAGCAGAACCTCAATAAAACCTCAATGAAACCACATTAAGAGACCACCAAGACCAGCTCGGACCCCTCAGGCCCTCCTTATGAACACACTGCTCTCTAATGAACCTCGTTAGGTCTCTGTCAGGAAACTGGTCAGACCTCAGTGGGAGTTAGGGCTGTAGCGATACAATAATCTCACGATATGATACACGATATTCTCTGCCCACGATATGATATATATTGCAATATTCAGCAAACAATACAATTCAATACACTTTTGTGATTTTCTGACAGATTTCAGAGGGACAGAGTGATTTTGGTGATATTTAGTGACTGTTATAAAGTTGGACTGAATTAATTTAACTGAAAACTGATTAAAAGCTCCAACTACACAATACCTGGTTCTGGTTGGACACAGACTTAAAGTGGACAGCTGGACAAAATGAACCAAAGAAGTGGAGAGAAAACATGTTTCTTTTAGTTGAAACAGTCCAAACTGTAGCTGACATGCATTAGTAAAGTAAATAAAGTGAACCAAGTTCCTGCTCTGAATAGTTTGATACCTTTTTAACCTGAACATCTGAAGGAATCACTCTAAGCCTGATGACCTGGTGAAGCAAGCAGTGAGTGAACAAGGTGACAGTTGGACGTTACGATACTTGCAGATGAATAGCGATTTTTTTTCTGGGAAAGAAAATATCGATATATATTGTGATATCGATATTATTAACAGCCCTAGTGGGAGTTAATGAAGACATCTGTCAGACCTCAGTGGGAGCTTGTTGAAAGTTTGTTGTGAAACTGTTGTGACGTAATCCGGTTTCAGTTTTCCATGCGGTTTTGTCCTGGAAGCTGGAAACAGTAAATTTGTTGTTTTTCTTGTTTTCAGGAAGCAGCTTTAACAGCTTTAAACCTCATGACTCGGACCTCTGGACCGGCTCCACAGAACCTTCAGAAACACTCTGACCTTCTGCCATCAGAACATCTCAGATTATTCACACAAACTAAATGAATTGAGTCTCTGTGTTCGGACAAACTGGCAGTTTAATTCCGATTATCTGCCTGGAGTTGAATCGGCAGGAATGTGTGTGAGTGACGTAGACGACCACTTCCTGTCAGATGTTCAACAATGAAGCCTCTGTTCCCACGGCGACAGAAATAGACCCAGTAAAAGAAGAATCTGCTGATCCAGCTCCCTGAGGAGAGCCGCTCCTCTCCTGGATCTTCCTCACTGTTTCCAAACCAGTTCAGCCACTCATTCAGCCTTACTGGGGACCAGTTCTGTTCTGGTCCATAAGGCGGGATCCGCCAAACGGATCTCTGGCAACAATGTGACCCGACGTCAGCTCCAGCTTTGAATATGAAAACGGAACATTTTTCCAGGAATATTCAGTCCTGAACACGGACAGACTGCTGAGGAATGCTGTCAGAGGCCGGTTCTGGCCCGAGGCCCGGACTGAACGCTGGACCTTCGCCTGCATCTCTGCTTCACATCTCATCACCACTAACTGAGCTCCACTGACCACAGAACTGCGCAAATTGGAATTACAAAAGTAAATTTGCTGGAATTTAATGGAAAAACAGAAATTCTGAAAAAGGTTTTCGCGGTAGGAAGAGGCGGTCAGTCGAATTACTGTCATCGCATCAGACGAGTCACATGACCAGATGAAGACAAACTTATTCACGTAGAATTTTAATTTAGTTACAAAATGTAACTAAATTTAGTTACAAAATGTAACTAAATTAAACGAAATGAAATTACAAAATGTAACTTTTTCTACTTTAGCAGAATATTGACAAAAGATTTGAAAAAAAAAAAAAAAAAAAAAAAAAACGCAGCCTCAGAAGTTCTGGTTCTGATCCAACAGCCCATCGACCCAAACCTCTAAACCATCTGGTGATCTCTGAGGAACCCATGAACAACCCGACCGACCCGTTTGGATAAAGAACCTTCCAACTGGGTAAGATGTTCTCCAAACAGCTGGGATGAAAATTCTGGACATATCGAGTCAGAAAACCCAGTCAGAGTCCCGGTCGGTACCAGTGGACCTGCAGCAGGAGGTAACAGTTGGTTCTGACTTGTATCGGGAGGATCGGACCCATCCGAGCTTTAAAAGTTGATGGTCACATTCTGACCACCATCATCATCAGTGCAGACCAGAGCAGAGAAACAAAGTGAACAAACGGATCGGATCAGAACCTGACGGACCAATCAGCTGTCTTACCGACCCGATGTTCTCCTGATCGTCCGGACCCGGATCCCGGTCTGAGACTCGCTGCTCTTTGATCCTCCTGCTGTTTTTCCCTTCACTCTCCCCTCCCACCTCCCTAAAAGCAGCTCATGCCCACTTCCTGTCTGACATCACCCCACACACACACACACACACACACACACACACACACACACACACACACACACACACACACACACACACACACTGCTTACGAGAGCATGCATCTTGCAGGCTATAAATACACTCCACCACATGATCAGTCACACAAACACACACACCGCCTAACCCTGTGGCTAACCATCTGCAGCCTCACTAACAGGAAGTGACATCACTTCAAGCCAAAAATACACGCGTAGAAAAATAAAAATAAATTCTAATTTCAGATTATAATTTACATGATTTATGATACTTGGACATTGCATCTATGTTCATATCTGTCTCTACTGTTTTAAATAAATTTATTAGGGAAAAAAATAAAGAATGTGAGGACAGGAAATGGAACTACAGTGTCTACCCCTTTCAAAATAAGAGCATGAATATAAACATCCATTAACTTGAAGAATTCTTAACAGTCGAGAACCAAAAAGATCAAACTTTATTTAACTGAAAGTTTAGAAAACTGTAAATTGGTGAATTAAAATTTAGCTGAAAAAATTTTTTTAGGGGAAACTAAATCCACTAAATGTTTTTAGATTTAGCAAAAAAGACTAAAGCGATAAACAAAAAGTTAGTTCTGCTTAGTAGAAGTGTACCCAGTAACTACTTTCCGTGGTGGAAGAATCGCGTTTGGACTCACGGTGAAGCTGTTGTTGACGTTCTTGGTGCTGGACTCGGCCACGCTGGCGTCAGTCAGGTCCACCTCGTCAAAGATGATCGACTGCAGAGAGACACCTCACTGCTGATCCATCCCAACCAATCAGGCGATCAAACTCAGGCTCCGCCCACTCTTCATCCCGACCTAACCACTCACCTTGCTGGTCTGAGCGTAGTACAGAGTCCTTCCTCGAAGCTTGAAGTATCGTCTCTTCCAGCGCTGGAAGGAGTTTGTTTGTTTCAGGAGCGTTCCTTCCTTCAGGACGGTCTGTAGAGAGAAGTGGAGCTTGATTGATTGATTGATTGATTGTATTAGTAGATTAGATTAGATAGGATAGATGGATGGATGGGTTAAAGCTGCTCTCCAATAGGGCTGTAGTGATACAATAATCTCACGATACGACACATGATATTCTGCCCACGATACGATTCAATACACTTTTGCGATTTTCTGACAGGTTTCAGAGGGACAGAGTGATTTTGGTGACATTTTGTGACTGTTATAAAGTTGGACTGAATTAATTTAACTGAAAACTGATTAAAAGCTCCAACTACACAATACCTGGCTCTGGTTGGACACAGACTTAAAGTGGACAGCTGGACAAAATGAACAAAGAAGTGGAGAGAAAACATGTTTCTTTTAGTTGAAACAGTCCAAACTGTAGCTGACTGCATTAGTAAAGTAAATAAAGTGAACCAAGTTCCTGCTCTGAATAGTTTGATACCTTTTTAACCTGAACATCTGAAGGAATCACTCTAAGCCTGATGACCTGGTGAAGCCAGCAGTGAGGGAACAAGGTGACAGTTGGACGTTACGATACTTGAGGATGAATATCGATTTTTTTTCTAAGAAAGAAAATATCGATATATATCGTGATATTGATATTATTATACAGCTGTACTCTCCACCCAGCTACACATGGATAGCTCTGGACTCACCCGGAGGCCATCTTGAACAGTTTAAAGAGACAAACAAGGTTCCCTGCAGGGGTTAAAGGTCAGATTGCTTTGATCATGTGAACCTTCAGAAGGAGTGCTGTGGATAAAACCACCAAGCCGTTCCTTGTTATTCCCTCATGACTCTTTCTCCATGAGTTTAACTCCAATAAAGAACAAAAGCAGCTTTAAATAGAAACCAAACTCCAGTCAGGCCTGCTGAACCCAGCCACCGCTGCCTTCAGGGGCCGTAGAAACTCTCAGCTTCACAGCGCAATCCTCAAATAATCAATTTATCTATTTGGATCAGACAGTTTTCAGCTGCACAAAATTGCATTTATATGACTCACTTGTTTATTTTTACATTAACGTGTAATTTATGTTACATTGTTACAACAAAAAATATAAGGAAAACTGTAAAGATAGTTGACTTTTACACAATTTTCTGTAGCTCAATGTCTCAGAATGTTTTGTTTATCCCGAGTTTTTACCGCATTCGTCACATTAATCAGTGATGATCAGAACAGTTCGCGTCTTTCAGCAGAACCGAGCCCGAATAAACATCTGGTCCAACAGCAGGAACCTTGCCCAGGCTGTGAAGGCTCCCAACCCGCCTTACAGCTCACCGCTGCCCGGGTGGGACGGTGGGCGACCCCGAGGCCTAGTTCGGTCAACCAGGCCTCCGCTTTACTGAGCGGAACCATATTCTCTCTAGTCGGAGTTTCTCGGGAATAATTTTAAATGACTAATTTTGTACTCATTAATTCCGCAAAATATTGTTATCTAATGATAAAAATTAAACTGAACCAAAATAGTTATTTATTTACTCCTGTGAAATAATTTACCGGTGGAACGTCAACAGGCTCTGATCCACAAATATTCCGGTGTTCAGTCGGACCACCTAAAATCTGCCTCATTTAAACGTGAATCCCTGCAGAAGTTTCAGTTTCTGCATATTAACGTGATTTTTTATCGCAGTTACACTAAAACACCTTTACTCTAATTCGGCACTATTAAAACTCACAAGCGTCCCAAGGTTCCGTAGCTGTCTACTTGAACAAACCCGCTACCCAAACACAAGTTAAAATTAAATTAATTTTGATTAATCTAACAAATAAATACAGACAAATAAAAGGGCCGACAGATTGAATTTTACGGCGTTCAAATGATGGAAACAAAATCAGGCATCATTAGTTCCGCAACCCAGTTCCGTTATCTTCCGGAAATGAAAAATGGTAGCGAACTCCATTTAAAATCTTTAGCAAAACAAATTTAACAAATGTTTAAAACAAAAAGAGGTTCAAACTCGGATCTTAAAGCGGTTAGAGAACAAAAATATACACACTCTTTAATACGGCTTCATAAAAAACTCAAATATCAACTGAGATTCTGGATAATCGTTAAGGTAAATAAACAAACCAATATCCAGTTTATTCTACGTTCATTGAATATTTTAATTATTCTCTCATATCGAACTCTGGATATAACTGAATTTAAAAGACAAATATAACCATACTCTTTAATTCGGCGGCAATTACAATGATTCAAAAGCCCAGATTCTGGTTCCAGTAGCCTCAGAGAGCTGACTGCGGCCGCACACTTCGAGTAGCGGATGAGGGTAGAAGGTGTCAAAAGTTTCGGTAGCAGAGATATTTATACACTCAATGACGGTCTGATCTACGACGAATCAGAGAACAGTCTGTATGCTACCATTGAATGATCCTGTTCATTTTTTAAAAGTTTACAAAGCAACTTCTTCAGGGCTGTTAGTATAAAAGTGGCAGTTTTTCTAAGGGGGTTTGGCGCGCCAGTGTTTCCATCGGCCGGAGCGGAGCAGCCCGGGGCTTCGCGGGGCCCAATCCGCTGAATGACCAGTGATACCCCGCTACAAACCCCTCGGCTGTGGCCCTTTCATACCTTGCTGCGGATCTGACCAGACGTCGACACTTTCCGGATGAGTTTCTGCGGAGATCCGGGCTCCTGCTCGGGCTCACTGTCCGAGGACTCGTCCGGGCACCGGGCCGCGGTGGACTCCGGTCCCCCGGCCTCCGCCATCCTGTCATCATCAGGCCCCCGACGAGGAGTGGAGAAGCAGCTCCCCCTGGCGGCGAACAGTGGGCAGCGCAGCAGCGAGCGGCGCACACCGCCCCCTGCTGGCCAATCTTTCACATTACAAGAATATAATAGCAATTGTACAAACTGTATTGAAAACGACTCATGTTTCACTGTTTGACATGAAATCCGACCAAAACGTCCAAGTTTTAGACCAGTTAGGATGGCCAAAATAATTTATGTTGCTAATTTAATGAATAATTATCTGAGGATACTTCAAATTGAGATGATTGCAGCCATTTGGAAGAATTACCTAAGCATAAAAGTTTTAAATATTCTTCCACAAAGCTTTTTACAATAATTTGATGGAGTTTAGTCCAATTCCATCTGACAGTTCTGGTATAGTCCTACATCAGGCCAAACACTTTAAGTTTAGCTTACTTATGCCAAGGAAATGTTTCCTAAATTGTAGTCTTTTTTGAGTGCATTTGCAAACTATAATCTGCCTTTTTATGTTATCTTAGGAGTATTGGCTTCTTCCTTTCTAAGTAGCCTTGCATTGATATGGTAAAATATTTGTACCAAAACATCTCAGAGACAGAATCCTTCTCCAGGACATTTACAGGCTGAATGAGACACAAATAGTCATCTTGAAATTGGACACAAAAAGGAACCAGACTCGTGGAGGTCCAAAGCTGTTCTTCACCATTCCTATTGATTTCTTTCAGGATGTCATTTAAAGAAGAAATATGTTGCATTAAAACATGGTTGGATGGACAAATGGCTGGTTGGTTGGTTGCTTGCTTGGTTGGTTGGATAAATCAAACAGACACTTTTTGGCTTAGGAAGTTCTTTAATCTGAGAACAGTTAAAAACTACATTCTGAACTATGGTTTGTATCTGATTCTCTAGAAGCTACAGAAACAATACTACAGATATATGAACCCCCTTAAATTCATGCAGCCCTGCCTATCAAATACATGTAGCCCCACCCCTTTAGTAGCTCTACCTCCACTGAGGGACATACAGATTTGAGCTACATTACCTCTACAGAGGAATTGTCAGGGGTAAACAACTACAGGTGCTATCTAACTCTGAGGGCTTCACAACGGACATCTTGCAGGGTAACCATGTGAGGTTAATCTGATGACTCCTCTGTCCTGAATGTCTATTGATCTTTAGGTGGAGAACTGGGCAGTCGATGCCATCGGCCATCTTTGTAGTTTAGGCCTCAGTTGGAGATTCATCGTCATCTCCGTAGACCACGCCCTTCAGGTAGGCCCGTTTAAAGTCTTCAAACACCATGTCATCAGGTTCACTGCAAAGGACAGAAAGAAAGCTGAAGAGACATGTGACGCCCTCACAACGTGACTAAACATGAAGTTTTACTTGCTTTCTCTGATTTTTAAAGTTTGAAGACTGAATTGTCGTGATCAAGCAGACAATTTTACCTGTCCTTTGCTGCAGGTCAGAAGCAGCGGAAGAAGAACGAAAGGGGATGTGAATAGTCAATCTGAGGCAATCAGTGAAAGAACCTTTACTTTGAAACAATCAGTCCAGTTTGGCTACACCAATCTGGTAGGCGGAGCTACATACACCTGAGGGTGGGGCTATAGAGGGAATGTTAAGCATTTCAAGTCTTTACCTGGTTCTGATTTTGGATTCATCAGTTTGAAGGGAACCTCCACAGAAACCTCACTGTGACACAAATAGAGCTGTGAGCCCACAGATCATAGAAGACACACACACACTAACGGTGTCGAGGCCTGTACGTACCTGGACCCCACAGTCCTGTTGGTAGACGGAGCAGAGACAGTTAACATTCATCTACAACTGCAGATGATTTGCTGCTAAATGTCTCCAAACAAAAAAACAAACTGAAAGCAGAGGTTAACTCACCCAGAGGCTATCATCTTCAGTACCACCTTGTAGGAAATCAGCATCCCCTGGACCTCCTTCAGCACCTCCTGCTTCACACTGAGACAAAAAGACAACAGTCAGAACTCCTTCTTGGTCCTCTAGAGTGGATTGTGACGCCGTGTCCCTACATGCTGGACGAAGCCAGGTTGGTGTCTTCATGTTTGAGTCGTCCATCCAAAGCGATTCCTCTGCGGTCCTTGTTGTACGCCAGCAGAGGGTACAGAGTGTACTCCTTCTTCAGTGTGGTACCAGAGGGAACCGAATCCCTGGGACATGGATCAGAACCTCATGAACAACACACCTCCAACAGATAACCGGTAAGTCAGAACCTTCACCAGACACCAGGGACACAAACACTCACTCAGTCTCTTCTTTGGCCACAGATTTCACATATTTGTCATTGGAGTACAGCACCACATTGGTCACCTGCTCAACTGATCACAGCCAAGAAGAAACAATGATGAAAACAGACAGGAAGTGACAACTTCATATACAGGTATCCATAAATACCTGGTACATGTTCAGGAACAACAGTTGTAGTAACGTTCAGAGATACATCGTGTTATAGCAGGTTCCCTTGCTCATAAGTTTCCTCTGAGAATCTAATAAAGTCGAGATTCTGAGTAGAAACTCACTAGTTCAATCACAGGACAGGTGAGTTCAGATGGGTGGAAATAAGGACAGATATGCATGGGTAAGCAAATTTGTATAAATGTGAAGACAATTGTTCATACAGGACTAAAAGTTATGTAAAGGTAAGGGGCAGGTGTGTTGAGGTTAGGCCATGTGTATAAAAGATTGGACAGGAATATAAAGCTGAACACAGGTGAGAAAAGGTATGAAAGATGTTTGGATGTGGAGGAAGAGAACCTCACCTGACAAACTGATGTCTTTGATGTTCCTGCTGGAGGAGTTGGTGATTTCAACGTTGGCTGTGACTGGCTCACCATGGTAGAACGTCTGCAGACAAAGAAACAGATAGACAAGTGTGTGGAAGAGACACAATTATTGTGTCGATAAACTTTAAAATGTGAAGGATATCCTCTGGACACCTTAATAGAAAGATGTCCCACTGGTTTGAAAACCTCTGAAGAATTCACTGAGCACAACTTCCTTCTTCACAAAATGCAAAGTAAAACGGACTGTCGTCAGATTTCAGTGGTTGGAAGATTTTTGCTTTAGTCTTTGGCTAAAGACCACAAGTCATTTCTCCTGCTAACGCTGTGAAGATTAGCATTTTTTTTTTGTTTAATTTACCCAGAAGGCCCTGCGCTGTTGTCTACTTCCTTATTTCAGAGCTGGTCTGCTTGACGTTCACATCTGCATTCAAACTGCACCAGAGTTCACTTCAACTCAACCCAGACTGAGGTTTTTAGGCAGACCAGAGTTTGCTATTTGGCTCTGTATCAGAGTTTGATTACATATTCAGTCATGGCTAGCCCTTCTGTTTTGAATGAACTTTAGCCTGCACCATGGATATTTGTCTCACATCGACTGATCCCAGAACCGGGTCAACTGACCTCTTTGGGAAGGGTGAGCTTGACATGTAGAGGTTTTTCAGACATCAAGAACTCAAAGGTCATATCTGCGAATGGAGCCACTTCAGTGTTCTCTGGACTGAACTGGATCTTTCGGATGGTAAGACGAACTGAGCTCCTGCAGAAAAAGATAAGAAACACGTGATGGAGTAAATGAATGATGGAGTGAATCCAGGTCTGGTAAACACTCACTGTTTATCGATCTTCTCGTCCTGATTCTCCCCACAGAACGCCTTCACCTCAAACTCCACCGCACATTTCTGCCCAATGCAAACAGACAACGGGAGAGGTCAAACATCAGGAGGAACAGAGATAGATGGATGAAGATATGGATGATATCAGGGAGGATCTGTTACCTTTCCCACGTCATTCGGACCGGGCTGCAGACTGACAGAACACGGCAGGTTGTCTGGAAACTGTAAAGGTTTTATTGTAGACGACTTCAACTGTCAACAATTCAACTGATTGATGTTTGAAAATGTTTCATGATTTAAAGAAGAAGCATCACAATCTTAGCTCTGTGTTAGATGTGATTGTTGGTCTGAACTAAACTCTTACTGAGACCTCAGACCAGAGATCCAACCTGATTGGTTGGATCTCTGTCCTTGTCTCAGCCTTTATCTTTCCTCTGTCTATAGTCAGATTTGAGTCCAAAATTTGACTTTTGTCCTAATTTAGACTTCAATACTTGGTCAAACCCAACTGAGGTCTTACAACAGACACTTATCCTCTGCCTGCTTCAGAGCAATGTCTGGTGTAAGGCCAGACTTTGGCCTGGACAGACCTCAGTCTTCATGTAGCGCCTGACTTCAACCCTCACCTCGAAGAAGAAAGGGTAGGCGTTGTCTCCAAGTTTGTGCAGAAGCTTCTGCTGGACCCTGGTGTGGGTCAGCTTCTCTTTGTCCTGCAACTCTGGGTAAACCTGCCGGGTCACCACGAACAGGTCCCTTCTGAAGGCCACGCCCATCACATCCATATCCTGGCGACCGTATCGAAATGTGCATGAGAGCATCACGTAAACTGGCAGAGACGGAAAACAACGAGGGTTAATGGAGACTGAGGTTCCCAAACATGATTTCTGAGAAGTGAGAGATTAAAACTCACCTTTCTTTCCCTTCAGCTGTGCTGGGTCAATCACAATCACGCCATCTGTGAGATGAGAAACAGGAGGGGCCCATTTCAAACAGTGCAATGGTCCACACTGGCCTTATGCAGAAAAGACTCAGCACCAACAACAAGAAGTGTTGTTGGTCCCTTTGGTGTGGTTCTGTTTACACCCTTCAGGATTTCTGGGCAAAGCGTTTTCAGTAAAGAACCAAATATCCTTTCTCTACAGTGGTCATATTCTCCATCTCTGATGATGGAAGTTCATTGTTTTTTTTTTCTTGCACAGGAACCTTCACAAAGACAAAAAACTCCCAACCAATCAGGAACATCTGATGGTCGAGTTTGAACTCACCGACTGGATCCACAAAGTCGCAGTGATCCACAAAGTCTCTCTTCGCCATGTAGACAGCCACCTGTCAGACAAAACAGAGGGACACACATCAAGATGGCTGCTTGTTCAAGATGGCTTTCCCTGCAGATGGATGGATGGGTTTTCTCAGCAGAACTTACCGACTTGTCTCTGGATACCTTCTTGAAGACAACGTGTTTCGGACTCATTCTGACCAACGGATCTCAAACTGAAACAGAAATATTCAATCAAACAATCAGCCCTGTGGAGAACCGCCTGCTGGGGTCTTTAGACAAACAAATCTTTTGAGAAGCAAGATCCACAGGGACTTTACCGTTTACACAGAATCATGATCCAAAGATATACTACTCTACAGACAGCTGGGGTCAAGCACTCCATGAGAGCTCAGCATCTACAAAGAGTTTACAATCCACAGAGATCCAAGGATCTGCAGCAAGGCGCCAAAGTCCAGAGATTCTATCCTTCAACCTTTAGATGCATCTCTTCTCCAACATGGCTGAACCAAGTGAACCGTTTGTTACCAGGCCTCTGCAGAACTTAATAAGATGCTGATGAAGGAATTGAGCCATTTGATTGAAGTGTGTTGAACCAGGGAAAGAGCTAAAACATGGAGGATACCGAAATATCCCAGAGTCTTCAGAGAAACAAGAGCCACAGAGACTTTACAGTCCACACAGAATCAGAATTAATAGATATTCTACATTCTACTCATAGCTAACATCCAAATATCCCATGATCTACTGAGATCCCAGAATCACATCCAAAGAGCTCCAAGGATCCATAACAGGTGTGTCTATGAGAGCTACTATCCTGTAACGTTTAACTGTATCCCTTCTCCAACACGGCTGAGCTGAACGGTCTGTTACCAGGCGTCTGCAGAACTCAGTAACTTTTTGTTCCAGTGTTCTGGGGAAGAGATGAATGTAAAGGTTTCAGGGTTGTAGCTCTAGAGGATTGGATTTGGGCAGACAGGACACATAAATACGCCATAAATCAGACTCTTCGTCCCGCAGCTCCACCCACCTCAGTGACGGCATCATCAGGAAAGCAGAGTAAAGGTGACAAAATCCAATTTGACCCCGCCCTATTACAGTATGAATATTCATAAAGAAGTCGATCCACTCGGGAGTTGTGCAGCCCTGTTCCCTCTAGGGGGCAGTGTTCTTATGTTGCACTGCATCCTGCAGGCTCTGTTCTCCTCTGAGAGGACTGTTGTTTTCAGACCAACATCCTGAGCTACCAAACAATCACAAAGTGTCTTATTTCCAAAATGGAAGTGACCACACCCATAACCTGGAGCAGATTCAGGTGAAATCCTCCAAATGGTTAAAATGTGACAACCTGAAAAAGACATAAACTCTGGAACCTGACAGGAAAATAGAGCTTTTTGTGTCCAGGTCTTATTTTCCTTCTTAGCCAAACCTCATGTTGAGTTTCCATAGAAACTCTTAAAACGGCTGAACTAACACCTGGGAACAGGAACTCACCTGAAGCAGCAGCCGAGAAGAGGATGAAGAAAAGATGGAGTCGACTGTAGATGAAGAAGCTTGTTTAGCAGCTGATCACATGTATTTATAATCTCTGCACACAGCATGGTCAGCATGCTGATCATTACTCTGTAATCCTGCAGGCAGATCTGCAGCTGTTTACTGCATCAGACATGCACACCAGCTCTAAGGAAACTCCACATGCAAACTACAAACACTGACAAGTTCAACTGAGCTAGTTGGTGTCTGGGGAATTTTGTTCTGCTGTAAATGATGAGAGGAAGTTCAAAACTGAGCAGATCTCCATCTGCTTTAGTTATCGCAACATTTTTATTATGAAACTGAGGCCCAGAACTTCAGCTTCATTATCGGCTCCATCCCTGTGACTTCCCGTTTCTCCAGTTCTCCTTACGCTGCCATTTTCATTCTATTGATCTCCATTTATCTCTATTTTACTATCTGCAGTTATGCTTGCTGTTTTTTCTAAGAGTTGCCATTTTGATTTGTTTTTACTTTGACTTGCCTGCTTAAAAAGATTTGAAGAACATATTTTTATAAATGTTGAATCTTGTCCAGGCATGTAGCCCGCTATGATTCCACTTATTTCCATGTCAGAAAACTGGAAAAAAAAATCACAAAAATGTATGAAAGCAAAGTCAATGCAGCTGAGAAAATGGGGAAATAAAATCTCAGAAAAGATCTAAGGCTGACTTTGCTCCATCTATAACTTATAATAATGCAAGACAACAAAATAAATGACCTTAAAGCCCATGAAGTCATTGCGACATTCAAACATTTTTCACAAAAACTCACCAGGATGCTTTAAACCAGCAGCATGTGAATGGAAGCAGCTGAAAGTCTCATATTTTTATCCAGGTTTACTTTTAAAGCAGCTGCTTCAGAATGGATGAAGCTTGTGTGGGTAATCGTAATTTTGGCCCTAAGGTTGCTCCGTACAGCATCACTAACACCATTTATAAAAATCTGGATCGCTTGTTTTTTGTGTTTGGTGAAATAAAGAGAAGTTCCTGTCAGGATGACAGAAAGTGATTAGAAAGTGATCATTCATCATGATGAAGGTTTGAACTGGGAGTTTGTTGTTTTTAAATACAAACTGGAACCAGGAGGGAAAATAATATGCTTAAAAAGTTGAGTTTTTAGGTAATGATGGAAGATTTCTGATTTCCATGAAATATCATCCATGACTGCAAACTGTTAAGGTTCTCCTCTTGGTGATTACAATAAATATTTATGGTAAATCTGTTAAATCTGTAATAAATGTAAAAGTTAAATCTGATTATTTTAATTAGCACTTCCAAAATAAATGTTTTTTTCTTTTTTTAGAAACTTGATGAGAAATTCGAAACTTAGATAATTCTCAGAGAATCCAGTCTTAATTTGGAGCCTTAGCTGGTCTGAGCTTCATGCTTCATTCAACCTTTAACATGAGTCCATGTCGGATCAGAACCGGTTCCGTGAGCTTCCGGTCCGATCAGAGCAGGATCGTGTTCATAACATGTCGACACGCGTGATCAGGACGAGTCTGTGCTGAGCTGATGAGCTGAGACAGAGTCAGCAGTCTGAGTGCTGACAGCAGCTAAACTCTCTCTCTCTCCACACACACACACACACACACACACACACACACACACACACACACACACACACACACCACACACACACACACACACACACACACACACACACACACACACACACACACACACACACACACACCTTCAGCTCTATCTGGACTGAACCAAAACAGAACCATCCGCCTCTCTAGAACCAACTCTGACATCCTGTGAAAGACGCTACAGATCTACAGTTAGATGTGACCAACTCTGCATCACGATGCATTCAATGACCTCCTGTAAACTCTTTAATTAATGCTGAAATAAAACTCAAACGTGTCTTGAGGAAAGTAACAGGAACATTTCAGGGAAAAGCTGCTTTGACTCCTCGGCCTGCTCAATATTGTTATTAAATTATAACATTGATCTGTGTTGGTCCATGTTCTTCCAGCAGCAACATGATGGTCATGGTTCACTTTCATGATTACATCTGAGAAATGTTTGGCTTTCTGCTCCAACTCCACTGTCGTCTGGACTTTACATTTCAAACGGATATTTTATAACTATATATTAATGAAACTTTTTAAGCACAGACATTTAATTAAGTAGCTCAGGTTAAGCCGAGTCTCCTTCAAAGAATAGGTTTGATCTCATAGGACTTTCTGGTAAAATGAAGTTAGAATAAAATAATTTCATTGAACTGGACCGTTTGCCAGTTTAGTGGAGCTGCATCAGCATTGCAGCGAGACCAGCCATGCGTCCCGACAGAAAGGCTGATTAAAGTTCTGGAATAGCCGGGCTGGACTCCAGAACCAGGTTGGACAGAACCTCTGGTCACCAGGAGCTCAGTCCTCACAGTCAGACATGTGGAGAACTTCAGAGATCACCGGAATAGCTTAGGAGTGAGCCCTCTTTCTGCAGAGAACAGCTTTGTTTCCGGGTGGCACCATGCCAACGATTCATCATGACCTCTGGAAGTTTTACCGGTTTCAGATCAACTTCGTCGCTTCTGTTGGACTCATTTTGCTCTGAAACTTCAGCAAACAGTCGATTTATTTACAGCAAGATGACCATGAAGTCCGATTTCTCTCCATTAGGGATCAAACCGAATCCTCTGCAGAGACTCAGATGTTAGAGTCGTGTTCATGCTCTGATCCGGGCCAACGGACCCGACGGCGGTTCTGCACTCAGCTTCCTGACAGTCAGGCGGCTGTTGATGCCATCAATGGTAGAAACGTTTGGTGGAAAGTTTGTAATAATCATTTAAAGCAAAAATAAAAAAATGATGAGAAAATGTGTTATTTGATTCATTCTGCACATAAATTCTCCTAATGAACCTAAAGCTACTATTTTCTGGACCGTCGACCCGACCGGTCAGGACCCAGCAGACGACCTGAGGACTGGCACCGTGTGGAAACCAGAACCTCTGGAGCAGCGAGCGCCTGAAAACCTGACGGTGCGTCTCTGCAGAGCTACAGCGGAAACCCAGTGGTCAGTAAACGCAGCGTGAGCTGGACACCAGGTCTATTTGTCCCAGTGGTCAGTAAACCAGGTCTATTTGTCCCAGTGGTCAGTAAACCAGGTCTATTTGTCCCAGTGGTCAGTAAACCAGGTCTATTTGTCCCAGTGGTCAGTAAACCAGGTTTATTTGTCCCAGTGGTCAGTAAACAAGGTTTATTTGTCCCAGTGGTCAGTAAACCAGGTCTATTTGTCCCAGTGGTCAGTAAACCAGGTCTATTTGTCCCAGTGGTCAGTAAACCAGGTTTATTTGTCCCAGTGGTCAGTAAACAAGGTTTATTTGTCCCAGTGGTCAGTAAACCAGGTTTATTTGTCCCAGTGGTCAGTAAACCAGGTTTATTTGTCCCAGTGGTCAGTAAACCAGGTTTATTTGTCCCAGTGGTCAGTAAACCAGGTTTATTTGTCCCAGTGGTCAGTAAACCAGGTTTATTTGTCCCAATGGTCAGTAAACGCACCGTGAGCGGCTCGTTTCAGGCGGTTTGGGTTTAATGTCTCCCAGCAAACGGAAACAAGCAGAAAAACTACAGACCGATTAGGGTTTATGGATCCGGAACCTGATCAGGCCGTTTCCATGGCAACCCTTCAGCGGCTGCTTCTGACGGAACCGGCAGTTTTCCCAGTATCACTCAGAGGCACTTCAGCAGCTGAGTGTGTGTGTGTGTGTGTGTGTGTGTGTGTGTGTGTGTGTGCGCGCGCATCAAACAGGCCAACATTCACTCTCAGAGTCTTTAATCTTCATCTGTTTAGTGTGGAGAACTTCCCGTTTCAAACAACACGTCTCCTCCTCTTCCTCAGCTCTTCATCAGCTGTCCATTCGACCAGCAGGTGGCGCTCGGCACCAGCTCAGCTCTTCTTCTGTCACAGTTCAAACGCCTGAGCATCAAAAGTTCCTCGGCGGCTTCATCAGGAGGTCCAGAGCGCCGGCCGTGTCGGCTCCGCCCCCTTCCTGGGCTCCGGCCAATCACATGTCAGACCACAGGATGGCTCTGCTGCCCTTCTCCACGCTGGCGACGTACGTTCCCGACGGCGACCAGGACACGCAGTTGATGGCCGAGCTGCGGGGGCGACGACATCGGCAGCGTGAACAGCAGGTCGTCCGATCCGGCGGGACCCGGTCCGGTCCGGTTCTTACCTGTGGTTTCGGTCCAGAGTCCGGTCCAGTTTCCCCGTCAGGACGTTCCAGATGTAGAGAGCGCCATCTGCTGACCCGCCGGCCACGTAGCTGCCGTCAGGACTGAGCAGAGAGAACCGGGCAGGTTAACAGCGGTTCTGTCGGTTCGTCAGAACCGTTCCGACGTTCAGCTCACCTGAAGGTGACTCTGGTCCAGTCGGCTCCACATTTGAACCCCTGAGCACTGAACACACACAGAGTCATGATGATGGCTGCGACTGCAAATCGAACGTCTAAACTAAGGCGCCATCTTTACGTTTCTGACGTTTTCGCTCAGGTTTTGTTACATTCTGTAATATTTGGGCCAAAGCAGCGAGAGAAGAATCCATGAATGCATCCCCAGGATCTTCGTTCCCACCTGGGCGCCGGTGTCTCACCTGAAGGTCTGGCGGATGGCGTTGCTGCGCAGGTCGATGATCTTCAGCACGTCGTCCCTGGAGCAGGTCAGCAGCTCGCTGCGGTCGTGGTTCAGGTCCAGAGACGTCACCCGGCCCTGCAGCTCCATCTCCCGCACGATGCTCTCCGCCCTGAGGGTCAGAGGTCAGGTCACCGGGTCAGGCTGGCTCAGCCAATCAGAGGCTCAGCAGCTCACGGTCATCTCTGATCAGAACCCACCTGATGTCCCAGAACCGGACCTTCTTATCAAAGTGTCCGCTCATGACGCACTGCTCCGTGCAAACGATGTCGTTACAGCTGGAGCCGGCGAAAACCGTCTTCATACCTGACGGGGGAGGACAGGTGGAGACAGGTGAGGAGACAGGAGGAGACAGGTGTGGTGACAAGTGGAGACAGGTGAGGCGATAGGTGGAGACAGGTGTGGTGACAAGTGGAGACAGGTGGAGACAGGTGAGGGGACAGGTGGAGACAGGTGAGGTGACAAGTGGAGACAGGTGTGGAGACAGGTGGAGACAGGTGAGGGGACAGGTGGAGACAGGTGAGGTGACAGGTGAGGAGACAAGTGTGGAGACAGGTGAGGAGACAGGAGGAGACAGGTGTGGTGACAAGTGGAGACAGGTGAGGCGATAGGTGGAGACAGGTGTGGTGACAAGTGGAGACAGGTGTGGAGACAGGTGGAGACAGGTGAGGGGACAGGTGGAGACAGGTGAGGTGACAAGTGGAGACAGGTGTGGAGACAGGTGGAGACAGGTGAGGGGACAGGTGGAGACAGGTGAGGTGACAGGTGAGGAGACAAGTGTGGAGACAGGTGAGGAGACAGGTGGAGACAGGTGAGGTGACAAGTGGAGACAGGTGAGGGGACAGGTGGAGACAGGTGAGGTAACAAGTGGAGACAGGTGTGGAGACAGGTGAGGAGACAGGTGGAGACAGGTGAGGTGACAAGTGGAGACAGGTGAGGGGACAGGTGGAAACAGGTGAGGTGACAAGTGGAGACAGGTGAGGGGACAGTGGAGACAGGTGAGGGGACAGGTGGAGACAGGTGAGGGGACAGGTGAGGAGACAAGTGGAGACAGGTGAGGGGACAGGTGGAGACAGGTGAGGTGACAGGTGGAGACAGGTGAGGAGACAGGTGGAGACAGGTGAGGAGACAGGTGAGGTGACAGGTGGAGACAGGTGTGGAGACAGGTGTGGAGACAGGTGAGGAGACAGGTGAGGAGACAGGTGAGGAGACAGGTGGAGACAGGTGAGGCGACAAGTGGAGACAGGTGTGGAGACAGGTGAGGCGATAGGTGGAGACAGGTGTGGAGACAGGTGAGGAGACAGGTGAGGAGACAGGTGAGGCGACAAGTGGAGACAGGTGTGGAGACAGGTGGAGACAGGTGTGGTGACAAGTGGAGACAGGTGTGGTGACAAGTGGAGACAGGTGTGGTGACAAGTGGAGACAGGTGAGGGGACAGGTGGAGACAGGTGAGGTGACGTGGAAGGGGGGGGTGGAGACAGGTGGTGGAGACAGGTGAGGTGACAGGAGAGTGGAGAAAGTGAAGAAGTGAGAGTGGGGACAGTGGTTGGAGACAAGTGGGAGGACGGTGTGAGAGGGGGGATGACAGGTGGAGACAGGTGAGGGACAGTGGAGAAAAGTGAAGTGACAGGTGAGAGGAAGGTGGAGACAGGTGTGTGGGTGACAAGTGGAGACAGGTGAGGGGACAGGTGGAGACAGGTGAGGAGTTTTGAGGGTGACAGGTAGGACGACAGGTGAGGGGACAGGTGGAGGACAGGAGCGGTGAGGCGGACAAGCGGAGACAGGTGAGGCGACAAGCGGAGACAGGTGTGGAGACAGGTGAGGCGATAGGTGGAGACAGGTGTGGTGACAAGTGGAGACAGGTGAGGTGACAAGTGGAGACAGGTGAGGTGACAGTGGAGACAGTGAGGGGACAGGTGGAGACAGGTGAGGGGACAGGTGGAGACAGGTGAGGGGACAGGTGGAGAAAAGTGAATGTGACAGGTGAGAGGATAGGTGGAGACAGGTAAGGCGACAGGTGGAGACAGGTGTGATGGACAGGTAGGAATACAGTGAGGGGACAGGTGAGAGGGGACAGGTGGAGACAGTGAGGAGGGACAGGGTGGACGGAACAGGTGAGGGGACAGGTGGAGACAGGGAGGTGAGCAGGGAGACAGGTGGAGACAGGTGTGAGGGAGAACAGGTGGGGCAGGTGGGCGTAGGTGGAGACAGGTGTGGTGACAAGTGGAGACAGGTGAGGTGACAGGTGGAGACAGGTGAGGTGACAGGTGGAGAAAAGTGAGGTGACAGGTGGAGACAAGGGAGACGGGCGAGGTGACAGGTGGAGGACAGGTGAGGGGACAGGTGGAGAAAAGTGAAGAGACAGGTGAGAAGATAGGTGAGACAGGTAAGGCGACAGGTGGAGACAGGTGTGGTGACAAGTGGAGACAGGTGAGGGGACAGGTGGAGACAGGTGAGGGACAAGGTGGAGACAGGTGTGGAGACAGGTGAGGAGACAGGTGAGGCGATAGGTGGAGACAGGTGTGGTGACAAGTGGAGACAGGTGAGGGGACAGGTGGAGACAGGTGTGGTGACAGTGGAGACAGGTGAGGGGACAGGTGGAGACGGGTGAGGTGACAGGTGGAGAAAGTGAGGGGACAGGTGGAGACAGGTGAGGTGACAAGTGGAGACAATGGGAGACGGGTGAGGTGACAGGTGGAGAAAAGTGAAGTGACAGGTGAGAGGATAGGTGGAGACAGGTAAGGCGACAGGTGGAGACAGGTGTGGTGACAAGTGGAGACAGGTGAGGGGACAGGTGGAGACAGGTGAGGTGACAGGTGGAGACAGGTGTGGAGACAGGTGAGGAGACAGGTGAGGCGACAAGTGGAGACAGGTGTGGAGACAGGTGAGGCGATAGGTGGAGACAGGTGTGGTGACAAGTGGAGACAGGTGAGGGGACATGTGGAGACAGGTGAGGTGACAGGTGGAGACGGGTGAGGTGACAGGTGGAGACGGGTGAGGTGACAGGTGGAGAAAAGTGAGGGGACAAGTGGAGACAATGGGAGACGGGTGAGGTGACAGGTGGAGAAAAGTGAGGGGACAGGTGGAGACAGGTGAGGTGACAGGTGGAGAAAAGTGAAGTGACAGGTGAGAGGATTGGTGGAGACAGGTAAGGCGACAGGTGGATACAGGTGTGGAGACAAGTGAGGGAACAAGTGAAGTGACAGGTGGAGACAGGTGAGGTGACAGGTTTGGAGACAGGTGTGACTGATGACGTACAGACTTTGCTGCGCAGGTCCCACAGTTTGAGCGTTCGGTCGTAGCTCCCAGACACGATGCGGGCGTTGTCCAACAAGAATCGAGCAGACAGAACCTTCCCGCTGTGACCCGTCAAGGTGTGCTGGAGGACAGGTAGAGGTCACACAGGTGAGGGCAGCTCAACACACACACCTGATGCACACTGCGAATCTCGTTAGTAATGATGATTTAGACCAATCATGACTCACCCTCAGTCTGTAGTCGTCCATAGTCCAGATTCGACTGGCGAAGTCGTTGGACGCAGCGAGCAGGTAGGAGCCCTGATAAAGAAAACAGGTAAGCAAGGTGTTTTCTTTATCAGGGTAACCATGGCGACAGGGAGCAGCAGAAACAGACTCACAGCGCTGTCGAAGTCGATGCTGGTGATTCCCGCGTTGCTGCCGGTCAGAGCTCCTTTAGCCTCACAGCGACCTGGACACACAGTAACGCCGCGCTGTGATTGGTCGGCAGTAAAACTGGTTCTGGTTGGTCGAGTATCAGTCAACATGACCGACCTGCAAGAAAACCTTAATAACCCAGACTTTGCTCATTTGACGAGCACGTGTTGGGGACGTCTCTGCTCGGCCCGTGAAGCTCCTGATTCGCTGCTCCAGCATTAGCAGAGCTGAGGAATGCGACAGCGACGGCGCCACCAACGGTTGTGGAGGATTGTTGCGGATAACGTTTGTTTTTCTCACAAACGTTTCTCTAATGCACCAACAGCCAGAGCTAATTTTACATTTTAGCTAACTTTTGAAAATGTTCAAACTCTAACGCTAATTTACCTGGTTGCTTTGTAAACTTGTTGGTTTAGCGGATTAGCATTATTAGCTTATGCTAAATTTCATACCGGTTTAGCTCCCAATAAATCCCATGTAGGTTTGGTGCTTTAGTCCAGAGGTTCTTAACCTGGGTTCGGTCTCAGGGGTTCGGCGGAGCCTCTGCTGCCGCGGAGCTAAAGACTCACCTGTGTAAAGTCGTGATGATGCCGCTTTGCCATCACTTGCTTCAGAGGATCCTGTTACATTGCTTAGCCAATCAGAGGATCACGTTACATTGCTTAGCCAATCAGAGCTCAGAGGAGCCCTGATTGGAGGAGCTTCACTCTCAGCAGGGATTTGAACTTGTGTCTTTATTTACTTCAGCAAAGGTCAGTTTTTACCAAACTCTGTAGCTTTCGGTCTAAATCTGCTCCTTAGTCGCATCTTTTCGGGGTTGGTGCTGCCTCTAGTGGTGTGGAGGTGGTAACACAACTAATATAATTACATTACTAAATCAGAATACTGCAAAGTCTTTATTATTTATTATTAGTTTTTCATTCTCTTAAGAATGTAGAGCTAATTAAATGATCTAAACCTTAAAGTGGTTCCAGTTTCTCTCGATGGCCAACCTGTTGAAACTGTGGCACATTTTAAATACCTTGGGTCGTTCCTGGACAGTGAGATCAACTTTGCTGAAAACACTGACTAGATTTTGAAGAACTGTTCTCTACCTTTAAGAAGACTTAGTGATCATGGGGTGAAACAACTAGACTCTAGTCTAATGTCTTGAATTTGGGTAAATAAATCATATTTTGTTTATCACTACAGGGTTCAGTTAAAGCGCCTATGAAACCGGTGGTTCGGTACCTAACAGGTTAAGAACCGCTGGTTTAGCGTCAGCAGAGCTGATGTTTAGGGTGAGAGCAGGAAGCGGCGCCGCCTGCGGTTCCCACCTCTAGGTTTTGACTTTGGCCACCATCTCCTTCAGCTGCCTACGCCGCTGGTCACTCTTTGGTAAAGTAATCTGATTACAGGGGCGACTGAAGGTCTCAGCTTGAAAACTTGAGATCAGCTCCCTCCTCTTCCTCCCGACGCTCCTTCCTGATTGGTCATGTTGGATCAACATCACAGGGAGGCTGTGGGTTCTCAGCTCAGCCTCTCAGTGATGTCACATCCTGTGTGACGTCACATCCTGTGTGTCAGCAGCTGCTGGGCCCCATGGCTGCATGACTGGAGCATGATGGGAGCAGAGAGCGAGCTGCTGGGAGCCGGAGGCAGCAGAGGATTGTGGGAAATCAGACCTTTTACAGCTCATCACTGACCTTCGGCAGGTGGGCGGGGCTTAGTGTTTGGAGAAGCTCACCTGCCACCACCTCCCACAGCTTCACCCTGCGGTCCATCCCCCGGTTGCTAGGAGACGGGAGCCGGGGCTGAACCGGACGGTGTTCACCTCTCCATCGTGAGCTTCCTGTGGAGCAGAAACAGTTTTTCCCATTTATTCTCCACCAAATCTGGCACAAAAACGGCCCTGAAGAGCCGAAGTGCTGCCATCAACCGGCCCCACGGCGGAAAGGGAGCGACTTTCTAAATGCTTCTGAAATCTGGGACGTTTGGACAGAATTGTCATTCAACATATCAGTGACGTTTCTCTGACTGGTCAGGACTCAAGATACCTAAAATAGAAAAGCTGATGTTAGAGATTTTTTGGTATTATTTTGTTAATACTTTAGTTCATATTCAGTCTAATATTAATGATTAGTTAATCAACATTCAGTATAATGTGCTGTGCAGGCGCGGAGCTGTGGGGGGGTCCGGGGGGCCGGATGGGGGTCCGGGTCTGGAGGTGCCGGGGGGGGAGGAATGGTTTCAGGTCCTTAAATGTCTGATTATAGATGGAGAAAGTGGCCCTCGCCTGCTGAGAAAGGTGTAATTAATGTTACCTTCCCCAATGGAATATATACTAGTCAGTCCCAGTGACTGTTTCACTCACAGTTTAGCCGAAATGCTTCCTGGGTAAAAATTAAAAGGCAAACGCAGCAACACCCCCCTGCCCCCCCCCACCCCCCCCCCACCCACAGTTTTCGTTTCAGTTTCATTCAGTTTCCAGCAGAGGAGCCGATCCGTCAGGGGCCTGGTGGTTCGTTAGGTGGTTCGTCAGGGGCCTGGTGGTTCGTCAGGGGCCCGGTGGTTCGTCAGGGGCCCGGTGGTTCGTTAGGGGCCTGGTGGTTCGTTAGGGGCCCGGTGGTTCGTTAGGGGCCCGGTGGTTCGTTAGGGGCCTGGTGGTTCGTTAGGGGCCCTGGTGGTTCGTTAGGGGCCTGGTGGTTCGTTAGGGGCCTGGTGGTTCGTTAGGTGGTTCGTTAGGGGCCTGATGGTTTGTTAGGTGGTTCGTTAGGGGCCCGGTGGTTCGTTAGGTGGTTCGTTAGGGGCCTGGTGGTTCGTTAGGTGGTTCGTTAGGGGCCCGGTGGTTCGTTAGGGGCCTGATGGTTCGTTAGGTGGGTTTGTTAGGGGCTCGGTGGTTCGTTAGGTGGTTCGTTAGGGACCCGGTGGTTCGTTAGGGGCCCTGTGGTCCCTCAGGGGCCCGGTGGTTCGTTAGGGGCCCGGTAGTTCGTTAGGTGGTCCCTCAGGGGCCCAGTGGTTCGTTAGGTGGTTCGTTAGGGGCCCGGTGGTTCGTTAGGTGGTTCGTTAGGGGCCTGGTGGTTCTTTAGGGGCCCTGTGGTCCCTCAGGGGCCCGGTGGTTCGTTCCCTCCAGAGTTGCTCTTAAGGAAAGAGCTGAGTTGACCTGTGTGTTGGAGCCGCCGCCTGTTTCATTGTTCATCCTGTCTGACCTTGTTTTCCCAAACGAAAGTCCTGGATCTGACAGACGGCAGCAGCTCTGTGACCGACTCCGTTTTGTTGAGTCTCCTTCTGCAGAAGTTTGGTCTAAAATTCATATATTGTCTGTGGTTCTTTTAGTGAAGGTTTGAAAGGAAAATACCCATCAGCTGATTAAATCGTTAGCAGATATCGTAAAACAAACGTACACCAGTCATTATTTACCTTCATCTAACTGTAATGTAATTTCACTAGTTAAATCTTACTTCTCCATTTAAACATTGAATTTAATTACGATGACTCAAAACCAAATGTGAGATATCTCTAATTCACTTTATGACTCGTCCGAATTTAACAGTTACTATACGAAACAAATATTCCAGATAGTAATTAACTGTAGATGTCTATTGGTAAATCTGAGGTCAGGAGGTAATTAGAGATGAAAAGTGTCTGATGTAAATGTGGCGAAGACGATTTTATGCTAAACCAGCTTGCCATAAAGGACAGGCCCGAGCACACAGCCTTGAGGAACACCAGCTGGGGCGTTTGGGCTGTTGATGAGGACTTGGTGCTTTTTACGTTAAGCTTGTCGGGTTGATCAGAACCAGAACCTCCGGTGAGGAACTCCGGCCGTGTGATTGGTTCCCGGCGGCGGTGGAAGAAACTCACAAAGACGTGCAGCGCCGTGGTCGGCACCCGGACCTCCGCGCAGCCTCCCGACGCGTCTCGGCGGCCTCCGGAGACGCGCCGAAGGAGTTCGCCGACCGGCGCCTGCTGAGGGGGCGGCGAGGCACAGCGTCACCGACTGAGCATGCTCAGACCAGCTGGCGCTGCGCCGACTGGTACCTACCCAAAGATGTTGGAGATGGAGTCCAGGAGCCCGACCTGAGGCTGCTGGGACGTTTTCCTGCTGAACACAAACAGAACCAGAGGCGTCAGCCAGGAGTTTATTCACCCGTCAGGTTTACGGTTCGCCCGCCAGGGGGCGCCGAGTCGCGTTTCCACTGGCGGATGAGCACTAGCTAATCGACCAACGTTCAGACGATCACTTATTGATGATCATAACGGGGCAGAAACCGTGAAACCGTTCGGACATAACATCATCTCTGCTCCGTCGGAGCCGTGGTGAGCCGGTTACCACGGCAACGAGTCTGCGTGTGGAGTGGAGGGAAAAAAAAAAAGCATTTAAGTGGTTTTATTCTTCATCTGTTTATTTATTTTCTCTTTGTTGTGGGTCACTGTATTTTATAAAAGTTCAAAATAAAAATAAAACCTGGAGCAATTGTGTTATTTGTATGTAGATCATCGCAAAGTTCATATTTCATCAAATATTTAACAAACTTCTTCAGTTTACAAGAATTAATTTGTCCAGAACAAAAAAAAAACATTTGTTTAATCAACCTGAAAGACTTGACCAAACTTTATAGATTTACATCTAGATTAACTCATCCTAAATTAACGGTAAGTTGTGGATTAATTTAGTCTGTAAATTAATCCACAACTTACAGACTGTTCTGTAAGTTGTGGATTAATTTAATCCACAACTTACAGAAATCAGACAGGAAATAATGGAGCTGTGAACATTTTAGTAGCAGATTCCTGCTGATCACACGTCAGAACAGTCTGGCTTAGTGGATTCGACTCCATGCACAGTAATGGCGCCTGCAGCAGTTAGCTACAGCGGCTAGCTAAGGCTAGCTACAGGGCTAGCTACAGCGGGATCTACAGGGCTAGCTACAGCGGCTAGCTACAAGGGCTAGCTACAGAGGCTAGGTACAGCGGCTAGCTACAGGGGCTAGCTACAAGGGCTAGCTACAGCGGCTAGCTACAGGGGCTAGCTACAGGGGCTAGCTACAGTGGCTAGCTACAGGGGCTAGGTACAGCGGCTAGCTCAGGGCTAGTACAGCGGGCTAAGGGTAGTACAGCGGCTAGCTAAAGGGGGTAGATACAGCGGCTAGCTACAGGGGCTAGGTAAAGGGGCTAGGTACAGCTGCTAGCTACAGGGGATAGGTACAGGGGCTAGCTACAGGGGCTAGCTACAGCGGCTAGCTACAGGAGCTACCTACAGCGGCTAGCTACAGGGGCTAGCTACAGCAGCTATCCCCTTTAGATAGCTGCTGTAGCTAGCTGCTGTTACAGCGGCTAGCTACAGCAGCTATCTACAGGAGCTACCTACAGCGGCTAGCTACAGGGGCTAGCTACAGCGGCTAGCTACAGGAGCTACCTACAGCGGCTAGCTACAGGGGCTAGCTACAGCAGCTATCCCCTTTAGATAGCTGCTGTAGCTAGCTGCTGTTACAGCGGCTAGCTACAGCAGCTAACAGGCGCGCCCCTATCCCATAGTGTTTGTGACGTGGGAAGTGGAGAATCGTTGAATCTCACCTCGCCGTCCTGCTGATTGGTCGGTTTGGTGACGTTTCTCCAGCTCCCTTCCCTCCGTCCTCAGCCAGCACCTCGATGTCGTCGTCCCTGCGGGGGAAACACAAACCCGGGTTGATCACCAGAACCCGACCTGGGCCGGATCAGCGTCTACTCAGACAGGAAGCGGAGGTCACTAACTGTTCGACGGGCAGCGGCTCCTTGGCGGCGTCCGCCAGGTCCTTCTGCAGTTTGGCCTGTCGACGCCTGGAACACAAACAGCCGCCGTCACATCAGCGCTCAGAGGCCCCGCCCCCCGCCCGCCCGCCGCCCACCTGGTGTCCTTCTCGTTCTCGGCGTTGAGCCGGTTGGCCTCCAGGGCCTTCTCGGCCATCCAGCGGGACACCAGCTCCTGGTTGTCCTCCGACGTCTTCCTCAGCTTCTCCTCCAGGGCGGAGAAGGTGATCTGCAGCGCATCGTACTCGTCCTTCAGCGTCTGATTGGCCATTTCCAGCTCCTGCACAGAAACAGGAAGTTACCGATGTCACATGGTCGGGTGGTGAAGTCATAAAGCCGTCGCTGTCTCAGTGAAGAAGGTCTCAGCTTGAAAACTTGAGATCAGCTCCCTCCTCATCCTCCCGACGCTCCTTCCTGATTGGTCATGTTGGATCAACATCACAGGGAGGCTGCGGGTTCTCAGTTCAGCCTCTCAGTGATGTCACATCCTGTGTGATGTCACATCCTGTGTGTCAGCAGCTGCTGGGCCCCATGGCTGCATGACTAGAGCATGATGGGAGCAGAGAGCGAGCTGCTGGGAGCCGGAGGCAGCAGAGGATTGTGGGAAATCAGACCTTTTACAGCTCATCACTGACCTTCAGCAGGTGGGCGGGGCTTAATTTGAAATTTGGGCTTTTATTTTGTAACCACTTCCTTCACGTAATCACAGCTTCTGGAGATTAAACTTCTCATCTGTCTCCACACGAGGAAGATACAAACCAAAACGAGTCAAGGTGGCGTTTTTACATCTTGGAGCAGCTCGTTAGCGTCTCGGAAGCACAAACAACACCTGACCTTTGACCCGAATCACAGAGGAGTTGGAAAAAAGGCTTCATGGATGAAGAGCAGAGAGAGGAGAAGGATGAATTTGTTGAAAAACTAATATGATTGGCTTTCGGTACGTTTACAATATTAGTGACAGCAGGAGCTAACGGCAACGACAGAGCTAACGGCAACCGCAGGAGCTAACGGCAACCGCAGGAGCTAACGGCAACCGCAGGAGCTAACGGCAACCGCAGGAGCTACGGCAACCGCAGGAACTAACGCAAACGCAGGAAGCTAACGGCAACCGCAGGAGCTAACGGCAACGACAGGAGCTAACGGCAACGACATGAGCTAACGCCAAACAGGAGCTAACGGCAACGACAGGAGCTAACGGCAACGACAGGAGCTGACGCAACAACAGGAGCTAACGCCAACAACAGGAGCTAACGGCAACGCAGGAGCTAACGCAACCGCAGGAACTAACGGCAACCGCAGGAGCTAATGGCAACGACAGGAGCTAACGGCAACGACATGAGCTAACGCGAATAGCAGGAGCTAACGGCAACCGCAGGAGCTAACGGCAACCGCAGGAGCTAACGGCAACCGCAGGAGCTAACGGCAACGACAGGAGCTAACGGCAACGACATGAGCTAACGCCAATAGCAGGAGCTAACGGCAACGACAGGAGCTAACGGCAACGACAGGAGCTGACGCCAACAACAGGAGCTAACACCAACAACAGGAGCTAACGGCAACCGCAGGAGCTAACGGCAACGACAGGAGCTAACGCAACGACAGAGTAACAGCAACGACATGAGCTAACGCCAATAGCAGGAGCTAACGCCAACGACAGGAGCTAACGGCAACCACAGGAGCTAACGGCAACCACAGGAGCTAATGGTAACCGCAGGAGCTAACGGCAACGACATTAGCTAACAGCAACCGCAGGAGCTAACGGCAACTGCAGGAGCTAATGGCAACCACAGGAGCTAACGGCAACGACGGGAGCTAACGCCAACGACAGGAGCTAACGCCAACGGCAGGAGCTAATGCAAACGACAGGAGCTAACGCCAATAGCAGGAGCTAACGCCAATAGCAGGAGCTAACGCCAACGACAGGAGCTAACGCATTTTATTTAAATTTATAAAACCTGAATAGTCTACAGTATTTTTACATCTGAAATAAATATTTATGAAATTAAATTTATTGCTACAGCTAATTGTAGATCCCTTTAAACGCCGTGTCCTCAGAGTGAAGAAGCAAAACAGGTGGATTAGCAGCGCAAGCTAACATATGACAATGTCATCCAGGAAGTGCAGATGTGGAATATCATCACTGCTGCCTGGATGTTGAGCTTTTAACATGTGGTGACAGTCTTCAGTCAGAAGCGTCTTGAAACATGTTGCAATACTGACTGCTACTGGGGATTCTTCATGGACAGATTAACTTCATGGAGTCGTACCTGCAGGCTGCTCCTCAGATCCCGGCAGTCTCCCTCCAGGACGGCGATCTGCTGCTGGCATTCCGACATCCTGGAGGAGGAGAACCAATCAGCTGCTGCAGGTGGTCAGACTCCTCAGGTGTGTGTGTGTGTGTGTGTGTGTGTGTGTGTGTGTGTGAAAGACTCACCTGGCCTCGTTGCTCTGGATCTCTCGATCCTTTTGCTGGATTTGGTTGTTGAGTTCGATCACAGTCTGAGCCAGCTGCAGGACACAGGAAGGTTACTGACTCCGCCCACTTTCAGGAGCACTTCCTGTCTTAAACACTTGACCCCATCGCATCCAGCTGCAGGTGAGTCCTGAAGGTGCAGACCGACTCCGCCCAGCATGTTGGAACAGACGCTGCTGCTGCTGCGAGAGCGGAAGCGACAGCCTGAACTGGTTTCCAGTCACGGCTTCACAGGAAGCAAACGCCTGCAGCAGCCTGAGGGGGGCGCCGTCCCCAACCGAGATCCTGATGGACCAGAAACGCCTGCAGAGGAGCCGGGAAGCCCCACAGCGACACTCAGGAGGGTGACGTCACTTCCTGTCACTCACCTCGCCTCGTTTCTTGTGCAGCTCAGTCAGCTCCTCCTGGTGGCGAATCCTCATCTGGGACATTTCCTGGTGCAGGGAGTCACTGCGGGACGCGTCCAGGGAGCTGGACGGGTCAGGACAGGATGAGGACAGACGTCAACGGTGGGGACAAAAGACAACCAGCAGAAACAACGTTTAGAGGACAGGATGTCTCAGAGGACAGGATGTCTCAGGCTGGACTGAGCTGCAGGGTGTCTCACCTGGACTCATGTCCTCTCTGAACGTCAAACTTCTCCGTCTGGTATCTCTCAGTGAGGACGGCCTGCAGGTCAGACTTCTCCAAGAGACGGTTGTCTGAAAGACAGACAGCGTTAAATGTTTCCTCCATCCTCAGAGTGGGACACGCCGTGTCCTCAGAGTGTCCTCAGAGTGGGACACGCCGTGACCTCAGGGTGTCATGTGTCCTCAGAGTGTCCTCAGAGTGGGACACGCCGTGTCCTCAGGGTGGGACACGCCGTGACCTCAGGGTGTCATGTGTCCTCAGAGTGTCCTCAGAGTGGGACACGCCGTGTCCTCAGGGTGGGACACGCCGTGTCCTCAGGGTGGGACACGCCGTGTCCTCAGGGTGGGACACGCCGTGACCTCAGGGTGGGACACGCTGTGTCCTCAGAGTGTCCTCAGAGTGGGACACGCCGTGTCCTCAGAGTGTCCTCAGAGTGGGACACGCCGTGTCCTCAGCGTGGGACACGCCGTGACCTCAGGGTGGGACACGCCGTGACCTCAGGGTGGGACACGCCGTGTCCTCAGGGTGGGACACGCCGTGTCCTCAGAGTGTCCTCAGAGTGGGACACGCCGTGACCTCAGGGTGTCATGTGTCCTCAGAGTGTCCTCAGAGTGGGACACGCCGTGTCCTCAGGGTGGGACACGCCGTGACCTCAGGGTGGGACACGCTGTGTCCTCAGAGTGTCCTCAGAGTGGGACACGCCGTGTCCTCAGAGTGGGACACGCCGTGTCCTCAGAGTGTCCTCAGAGTGGGACACGCCGTGTCCTCAGCGTGGGACACGCCGTGACCTCAGCGTGGGACACGCCGTGTCCTCAGCGTGGGACACGCCGTGTCCTCAGCGTGGGACACGCCGTGACCTCAGAGTGGGACACGCCGTGTCCTCAGAGTGGGACACGCCGTGTCCTCAGAGTGTCCTCAGAGTGGGACACGCCGTGACCTCAGGGTGGGACACGCCGTGACCTCAGGGTGGGACACGCTGTGTCCTCAGAGTGGGACACGCCGTGTCCTCAGAGTGTCCTCAGAGTGGGACACGCCGTGTCCTCAGCGTGGGACACGCCGTGTCCTCAGCGTGGGACACGCCGTGACCTCAGAGTGGGACACGCCGTGTCCTCAGAGTGGGACACGCCGTGTCCTCAGAGTGTCCTCAGAGTGGGACACGCCGTGTCCTCAGCGTGGGACACGCCGTGACCTCAGGGTGGGACACGCTGTGTCCTCAGAGTGTCCTCAGAGTGGGACACGCCGTGTCCTCAGCGTGGGACACGCCGTGTCCTCAGCGTGGGACACGCCGTGACCTCAGAGTGGGACACGCCGTGTCCTCAGAGTGGGACACGCCGTGTCCTCAGCGTGGGACACGCCGTGACCTCAGGGTGGGACACGCTGTGTCCTCAGAGTGTCCTCAGAGTGGGACACGCCGTGTCCTCAGAGTGTCCTCAGAGTGGGACACGCCGTGTCCTCAGCGTGGGACACGCCGTGACCTCAGGGTGGGACACGCCGTGACCTCAGGGTGGGACACGCCGTGTCCTCAGGGTGGGACACGCCGTGACCTCAGGGTGGGACACGCCGTGTCCTCAGAGTGGGACACGCCGTGTCCTCAGAGTGGGACACGCCGTGTCCTCAGCTTGGGACACGCCGTGTCCTCAGCGTGGGACACGCCGTGACCTCAGGGTGGGACACGCCGTGTCCTCAGCGTGGGACACGCCGTGACCTCAGGGTGGGACACGCCGTGACCTCAGGGTGTCATGTGTCCTCAGAGTGTCCTCACTCACACTGCTGGACGATCTCCTCGAAGGTGTGTCTCTGAACTCTGTCCCTGAGCTTCAGCTGGTCTGCGATGTGTCTCTTCCAGTCGTCCCGCCGCTCCGCCATCACCGCCTGGAAGGACGAGCACATGGCTAAGTTTGGATCAGAACCAGAACCGCATCCTGCCTGCAGCAACAGAACCCGGTTCTGATCCATTTAAACCTGCAGTAGAATCCAGTTTCTCTCCTCCTGAGGACAGAGTGAGCCCTCTGTCCTCACATCCCCCTCTCTGCTACTGAATCAGCTGCTCCATCCCCTGATGCAATCGGGTTACCATGACAACATAATCAGATAGGTTAATGATCCCGAACCCGATCAGGATTTAACGAGACAACAAACCTTCTCCAGGTCTGATTATCGATCGATTATCCAAACACAAACTTGGATCAAGGTTCCTGAGTGGGAACTACGGAGGCCGAGAGGTTCCGTCTCATTAAAAGACTCACATTAACGTGTTTACAGCCGGAGGACCACGTGTTAATCAGGCGGAGCTCAACTGACCAGCGGAACCCAAAGCCGAACCAGAACCAGAACCAGAACCAGCAGCGGGTCGCCTGTAATCAGCGTCAGCGCCAGGTGGGCCGAACCGGGTTGTTCCGGTCAGGTGGAAACAGCAGCAGAACCGCAGCTCGGTTCGGACTTGATGCCGGATAAGTTCCCAGTTAAATCACGGTGACTCGACGCGTTAGCATGTTAGCTAGCAGCTGAGGCTCCGCGCGCTCCGAGAGGAACGACGGCGACACTCACGGGCGCGCGCGCGTCCTGGCGCGGGGATGGGGGTCCCTTTGATGTCCCCGGTGACGTCACTGCGGTCCAATCACGGTACCAGTCGTTCAACGTTTATTTCCCGAACCAAAACCAAAACCAACAGCTGCCGCGGCTGCGCCATTTTGGCTCCGACCGAGACTTCCGGGAGAGGCGCGGCGTGATGACGTCAGAAAGCGTCACGCAGACCGACTTTCTCCTCCCAACCAAAATGAAAAAATGAATTTGAAGTTTCTTCATCAATTTATTACTTATTAAAGCTAAATTTCACCTACATAAATGTAAATTTTTGAGGAAAAAAAACAGACTTTTCAGTGTTTTTGGTCAGTTACGGGCGGCGGCCGAGGGGGGAAACCTGGAGGTCCGATCCTCGGCCGCAGAGGCTCTTGGGACGTGGAACGTCTCCTCTCTGGTGGGGAAGGAGCCGGACCTGGTGTCCGAGGCTGAGAGGTTCCGGCCAGAAATAGTCGGCCTCACCTCGACACATGGCTCTGGTTCCGGAACCGTCTCCCTGAGACGGACTGGACTCTGGTTCTGGAACCGTCTCCCTGAGATGGACTGGACTCTGGTTCTGGTTCTCCTTGAGACGGGCTGGACTCTGGTTCTGGTTCTCCTTGAGACGGGCTGGACTCTGGTTCTGGTTCTCCTTGAGACGGGCTGGACTCTGGTTCTGGTTCTCCTTGAGACGGGCTGGACTCTGGTTCTGGAACCGTCTCCCTGAGACGGGCTGGACTCTGGTTCTGGTTCTCCTTGAGACGGGCTGGACTCTGGTTCTGGAACCGTCTCCCTGAGACGGGCTGGACTCTGGTTCTGGTTCTCCCTGAGACGGGCTGGACTCTGGTTCTGGAACCTTCTCCCTGAGACGGGCTGGACTCTGGTTCTGGTTCTCCCTGAGACGGGCTGGACTCTGGTTCTGGAACCGTCTCCTTGAGACGGGCTGGACTCTGGTTCTGGTTCTCCCTGAGACGGGCTGGACGTACTTCCACTCTGGAGTTGCCCACGGCGAGAGGCGCCGGGCAGGAGTGGACATATTTGTTGCCCCCATCTTGGCGCCTGTACGTTGGGGTTTACCCGGTGAACAGAGGGTCGCCTCCCTCCGCCTACGGGTGGGGGGACGGGTTCTGACTGTTGTCTGTGCTTACGGGCCGAACAGCAGTTCAGATTACCCCCCTTCTTGGAGTCCTTAGATGGGGACTGGAGATCCCCCTCCTGGGGACTCCCTTGTTCTACTGGGGGACTTCAACGCTCACGTGGGCAATGACAGTGAGACCTGGAGGGGCGTGGTTGGGAGGAACGGCCCCCCTGATCTGAACTCGAGTCGTGTTCTGTTGTTGGACTTCTGTGCTCGTCACGGTCTGTCCATCACGAACACCATGTTCAGGCATAAGGGTGTCCATACATGCACTTGGCACCAGGACACCTTAGGCCGCAGTTCGATGATCGATTTTGTCGTCGTTTCATCGGATCTGCGGCCGTATGTCTTGGACACTCGGGTGAAGAGAGGGGCGGAGCTGTCCACTGACCACTACCTGGTGGTGAGTTGGCTCTGGTGGTGGGGGAGGAAGCCGGTCAGACCTGGCAGCCCAAACGTGTAGTGAGGGTCTGCTGGGAACGTCTGGCGGAGTCCCTTGTGAGACGGAGCTTCAACTCCCACCTCCGGCAGAACTTCAAACACGTTCCGGGGGAGGTGGGGGACATTGAGTCTGAGTGGACCATGTTCCGTGTCTCCATCGCCGAAGCGGCTTATCGGAGCTGTGGCCCCAAGGTCGTTGGTGCCTGTCGACCCTCGAACCCGTTGGTGAGGGATGCTGTCAAGCTGAAGGTCCTATGGGGCCTTTTTGGCCTTGGGACTCCAGAAGCAGCTGATGGTACCGGCGGGCGAAGCGGCATGCGGCTCGGGTCGCTGAGGCCAAAACTCGGGCGTGGGAGGAGTTTGGAGAGGCCATGGAGACAGACTTCCGTACGGCTTCGAGGTGATTCTGGTCCACCATCCGGCATCTCAGGAGGGGGAAGCAGTGCAGCACCAACACTGTTTACAGTGGGGATGGTGGCTGCTGACCTCGACTCGGGACGTTGTGGGTCGGTGGCGGAATATTTCGAAGACCTTCTCAATCCCACCAACATGCCTTCTGTTGAGGAAGCCCCTAATTGAACTTAAACATTATATATTTACAATTCAACCTTCAACTAATCAAAAAGCAAAAACAACAATATGGACTTGCAATCAACTTGGAATTTTGTATGATCTCCTGTCAATTCACTGTGATTCTGGCACATATACCACAATTTGTACTATTTTCTTTATGCAAGATTATTTTGATTGTCATTTTCTTGTCACTATTGTACTTTATGTTCCCCTGGCAATTATATTTGCCTTGTTTTTGTTTAGTTTTTTCTAATATGTACACAGCTCAGTTGTGTATTGTTGTTTACAAGAAATAAAGTTTATTAAGAAAACCAACTTTTTGCGATCCTGCTCTTTTTGTGCTACTCAAACTGAAGACATGTATCATTTGTTTTGGATCTGTTTCTACACCAAAACACTTTGGGACGATATTATGATCCTTATTGTTTCTATTTTCCCACAAACTCTTCTCAGTTTTGAATCTATTAACCTTGGATTTACTGCTTTTGACAAGAAGAACTGGGATTCCTTTGTTGTTATCAACCTCATTTTACTTCTTGCTAAATTTGCTTTTATGCCGTACATAAAAGCAAGTTTAGCCATAGCAAACCTTTATTCTCTATCTTTATTAAAGAATTGAATATGTACATCAATCTCATTGAGTCTTCAAATAACCTAAAATCCATAAAAACTACATTTGTTACGCAAATTTAATATTCTTTAACTCTCTCCAAATGACCTTCTTGACACTGTTTCTCTTTGTTTTTTATTTAAATCCCCCCCTGGCATATGTATATCTTTTTTTTTCTCTTTTTTTTGATATGTATATATATATGTATATTTTTTGTTCTTTTGTTGTTTTTTTCTTTACTTTTTCTTAATTTTATTTCCACCATGCTATTTTATTGTATATATTTTTGCTGTTATCTGTTTGTTCTATTGTTTCGCTGGTGTCCAATGCTATTCCTTTAAAGATTACTAATAAAAACTTAAAAAAAGAAAACTTGTTGCGATCCAAAGCCATAAATAGGCATTTTTAGGCTTGATATAGAAAATGTTAGTTTATCTGCATGACACCGCCTATGAATATAATATTTGCCAAATAGAATAAAAAGGACGAGTTTTTGACAATTTTGTAAAATTATAAAATTGTGCAACTTAATTTTAATGTCACAATACAGTTAGTGTTGAAATTTAGTCCAGAAATGTTCATAGAAAGGATGTAAAAATGTTCTGAATGCATTTGTGTTTCAAATGAAGGATTTATTTGCATAAAAAAAACCCAGCGTGATAAAACCTGTGAAAGTTAAAGAACTGAAAATAAACTGTTGGCATCAAAATTACTTAAAGGAAAAAAATAAATTTCTCCAACTTCTTGAGGTTTTTATATTAAATTCCATAATCTGTGTGTCTTTGATTAAATATTTGACCCGGTGCAGGTTGAATATTACGCTGTATTAGACGTATTGAAATCATATTTAAACCTCTTGATAAGAATTAAAACAGATTTATTCAGTTTTATTTAGTTTCTGCCGTCAGTGTCTGCAGCTCCTTCTGCCTCAAGTCATCCTCTTTACTGTCATCTGGTGGCAACTTCTGGGTACTACAATACAAAACAACAAGATAGAAATCATAATTTGCCACGCTATCAGCCTTAACTATTTGATTAAAAAAACTCGTACAAGTCTACATCAGTACAATCTGTTTGTACTGCAGTAATTTGGCTTTTGGTGTATCTGCTCAAAACAACTGCACTGTAGCAATATGAAGTTATCTGGACTTGATTTTTCTTTTCATCCAGTAGGGAAAGAAATACTGCAAGTTTATTCTCGTGTGTAGCCGTCGCAGGCATGTTGACAATATCAGAAGCGCAGAGAGTGTGTAAACTTCAGTGGTCCTAAAATGAGACCATTGAAGTTATAGAGCCCCAAACTGGACTCACAAGAACGGGATCAACAAGTCGGTGCAGATAAGATTACAGTCAGACAAAGAGAGGAAAAACCTGCTGTCCCAACTCCTCAACCTATTTAGCAGGGTTGGACAGTCAGCAGTGAGATAAGCAGAACAGAACAGAACCTCCATCAAAACATTCAGCTGTTTCAGTTGAATGGGATTAACAGAACCGTGACTGAAATGGGTCCAGAATAGATCAAGAGCATCGACTCATTGACCGAAACAAGTCAACATCACTGGTCATCATCCAAACTTCTGTACTTCACCCTAACACAACATTATTGTTTTTTCTGGACCAAACAGCAGCCAATCTTTTCTTTTTGCTCAGATCCGACTCCAGGCTTTCAGGTAGTTTCCCAGCCGTTTGAGAACTGGACTCAGGTTCTGTTCTTGTCTTTAAGCCACTTCAATTATAATGAGTCCTTATTAGGGCTGTAGTGATACAATAATCTCACAATACGATACACAATATACTGCTCACGATACAATATATATTGCGATATTCAGCAAACAATGCAATTCTATACACTTTTGTGATTTTCTGAAAGGTTTCAGAGGGACAGGGTGATTTTGGTGACATTTTGTGACTGTTATAAAGTTGGACTGAATTAATTTAACTGAAAACTGATTAAAAGCTCCAACTATACAATACCTGGTTCTGGTTGGACACAGACTTAAAGTGGACAGCTGGACAAAATGAATCAAAGAAGAGGAGAGAAAACATGTTTCTTTTAGTTGAAACGGTCCAAACTGTAGCTGACATGCATTAGTAAAGTAAATAAAGTGAACCAAGTTCCTGCTCTGAATAGTTTGATACCTTTTTAACCTGAACATCTGAAGGAATCACTCTAAGCCTGATGACCTGGTGAAGCAAGCAGTGAGTGAACAAGGTGACAGTTGGACGTTACGATACTTGCAGATTAATATCGATTTTTTTCTAGGAAAGAAAATATTGATATATATCGTGATATTGATATTATTATACAGCCCTAATCCTTATGCTCCATTAGGATAGGAGATAACCTCCTAGTTCTTCCAGGACCGTTAGAACTTGTTCTAAGGCATTCTGGTTGATCATCCATTACAGTTCTGTCTTGGTCAGAACTAGAACCATCTCTGGATTTGGTCTGGATCCAGATGTTTTGGCGTTTCAGCAACTCCCAGATCTTCAAAACAGTCAGGATGGTTGGTCAGAAAACCCCCGCTGGTGTCCGTCCTTCCAGTCCGTAGTCGATGGTTTTCCTGGAAAAGTGTCTCTTTTGCTCTGACAGAAACTGGCAGCTGGTCCTGAGGAAGCTCTGCTCTGGTGGCATTAATCTGTTGGAGGGTTTTCCCTGCTGTTAACCAGTAACTCTGTGAATGGAGTCAATAAGGAGCTGCTTCAGACTGAATTGGTTTCATTTTATTTATTGTTTCTGTGGAGAGTGATCCACTTTTCATTCAGAATATTGCTCACAACAGAATGATTACAAATTAGCTGATCAATAACCTGATCAGAGGTATTTAAAAGTAGCTCAAACTCAGAATGACCCTGCTGAGATCAATAGATTAGTGATCGGATTATTGATCACCGTGAAACTTTAAAAAGAAATGAAACTTAAAAATAATTCCAATAGTAGACTTGACAGATTCCCTGATCAATAATCAATAAAACTTACAGAAGCCATTCAGATCTCAGCCTGCAGAGGGAACTAGACTGCAGGTGCATCATGGGAAATGGAGTTTAGCAGTAACAGTAATAATTTAGAGGCATGGATTTCCTCCTGCAGGCTGATTCGGTCGCTTCCTGATCCATCAATACACATCTGATTACTATCATCAATAACCCAACTTCTACTAAAAACTCAATAATATTTATAACTGAAAACATTCACCAATACTTGTATTGTAACCCCGCTGATAAATGAACAATAGTTGATTAATTGATTCAAAACGATTCCTTGAATAATTGACTTAATTACATAAGAAAAACATCAGTTTAATTTTAACATATTCAATTAAAACCGCCTGAGCTCCGATCTGTCAGCTGATCAGCTCACTGATCAATAATCACATCAATCTTAAAGGAACAGTATCCTACTGACGGCCAATCAGAGGCTCTGCTCTGGGCGGAGCCAGGAAGCAGAACCAGACAAACAGCACGAGACGAGGTGCTGATCTGATGTATTGATCCGTCAGTAATCAGGAACTCTGCAGGTTCTGATCGCCTCTTGTGAAGTTCTGGCTGTTTCTGGACTTTGTGTCGGGATCTGAAGTGTGTTGAGGAATATAATTATGTTAATTGCTAAAAGTTATGTTGATTCACATTAAGATATGTTTTGCTGAAAAGGAATGTGTTGTGTCGAATGTGCTGGGTCACTCTGACCCAGTAAGTTTGAGTTGTTCCAAGAACCTCTGGAAAAACGTCCCAGATGTGAAAAACTGCTTGCGTAAAGGAACTTGGCCAGAGTCTCTATTTGGACAGATAAGAACTAACAAATTGACTAATGGTCCTCTGAGGGAGCAGATTTAACTTCCACGAGGTCAACCCACAATTCTCGGAACAGAGTAAACCAAGGCCAAAAGCGAGTCTGTAACGCCATTGGTCAAGGTTTCCAATACGCAACAGCAGACTGGAAAAACAGTATAAGTATTCGAAGCTATGAGCAGAGGACGAGACATTTTGGACACTGAAACAATGAAATAAGATGATGATAATTGTAATTTGTGAAAATGCCGCAGATGTGCATTAAATGTCTTCCTGTTTGCCTGTGAGCCGGAGAGAATGGAGTTTTGTGTCTCGTCTCTTAATTCATGAATTCAGCACCTTTGAATTCCTCCATAAGTGATGTTAGAATCTGATTGGTGTCGACATCTGGAGAAACACTCAGAGCTTCACAGGAGATGAAGTTCAGAACCAGAACTCTGGTTCTGATCAATACTCTGGTTCTGAACCACAGATCAGAGAGGTTGCTGGTTCGACTGCAGACAGGAAGTTTAAATGTTTCTCTTTGAAAGAAAAGCCAATAATCACGTGTCTGATCAGTAATAATCAATTACTTTGTTTCTGATGAGAAACCAGGAGCTGATCCGTGTCTGGAAATTTAAAATCAGGATTGAATCGGTTTGACTGATTAGTCAGGAGACCCGGACAGGAGCCCGGTCCCTGAGGACAGGACCAGCTGTAATTTGGGTTGAACTTTGAACCTGGGGGGTTTCTGCGAATCAAATGGCTCCTTTAATGAGGTGATCAGTAAGTGGTGATCAATAGAGGTAATCGATGACAAATCAGCTCTTGTGCTGCAAGGAGAAGAAAACATTTTATTGACGCTGTGAGCTCCGCCTTAGAACTGAAGCCCCGCCCCTTTAGTCGTCTATGACCGATGCTAATTAACAGATTGTAAGATAACTGATCCAACCTTGGACCACATTCTTGTCACCCTGATGAATCCCTGTAAGAAGAGAGAGCGGATCAGTTCTGAGTCTGGGCCCGGTGGACCCGGACCCCTCAGGCCTTTGGTTCTGGTTTGGGGCTCTCCGGGATGCTCAGCGAGTCCTGAGACGACATCTCGCCTGTGATTAGCCCCCGCTTGTCACTGGGAGACGGGAAGAGTTTCAGTCAGACACCCTAAAGAAACCATCCTCAGTGATGCAGACACAGGCCAGCAGGGGGCGCCACTGAGCTTACCTGATGGAGGAGTAGCGGCGGGACAGCCGGCGGCGTCTCACGTTCATGATGATGAGCATGGCGAGCAGCAGGGCGGAGATTATTGCCAGAGTGACGAAGAGGAAGAAGGCTTCAGGAGAGAGGAGATGAAGATCACACTTTGCTTTTATTTTGAAAACACCTCTCAGGAAGTTTAGGGTCAACTTCAGGTCACCCTTAATTACAGACTAATGACCTTTATCGTTAGGTCAGTCTGGAACGATTACCGATGTCTAATCGGAGCGACAGGAACACGATTTGTAACTTAATGACCCTGAGTTAGCATCGCTGCTAGCAGCTTGTTTCTCTGAATCGACAGGAATAAAGAGAAAAGCAGAGAAGAGCTGAGATCTGTCATAGATCCGACAGTATAAAACACCACAACTACACAATATTAGCTTGGTGTGACGTGAATTTTATCTTTTGTTTGGATTTAAAAAATAATAAAGCTCATGATCTGAGTATTTATCATTATGATCGGGCCTGCAAATTGTATTTATAAGACAAAATAAAATATCTGGATTTATTTAATCCATCAGAACCAGAACCTCGACGATCTCAGTTGCTGAGTGTCGCTGCAGCTGATGCGCTCCAGACCGCAATACGGAGAATCTCCCCACTGGACCAGAACCGAACCGAATCACACATCAACCCGTTATAGAGAGCAACTTTCCACTGGAAAGTGTCATTAGATGCCCTTGTGGAGCTCAGATAACCGTTGTGCTGTTCGTGGCTGTTGTCTAATAATCAGACCACATTTAGTTTGTGGCTGCAGCAAGTTCAACAAAACCCACATCTGCATCCGAAGCAACTGAGTCAATGAAGTAGCTACATATGGTAGCTACATGCTAGAAGAAATGCGGCCATTTCTTCAAGTTGTCATCCCTCCCCGCATTAACTGTAGATTGCAATAAAACAATATTGTCACATTTAAGCTTTGATCGTTTGTGTTCCCACATATTTTATAGCCCAAAAGCTCTGATGAAAGCCGGTTAGTGTTAGGGTAACATGTAAACAAATGGCAGTCCCGGCTTGCAGCAGAAGTCGCGCCCATAATTCACGCAAAGCATCATGGGACGCAAGAATATGGTACTGATGACATTATTCATTATCCTGGAAAATGAGTTGAAATGAGATCATTTCATCAACATCCAATGTGCTTCCACCTTGTCCCCATTCAGGTCTATTAGAAACATACAATGAGATTTTATCCTTGGATGTCGTTTAACTTGATGTCCTCTGGTATCTATTGATGATACATTTGAAATGTCAAATCCTGACCTGATTTTTCTTTACTGCAACAAATCCTCGTCAGATTAAATTGTTCACAATGTTTGATTTTGTACTGACAAGCCCGCTTCAAAAACCATTTTCGGTTTTATTAAAAAATTTAAATGTTTCAGATCTTTGAAGAACTGAAGCAGAACCAGAACAGACATGAAAATGACCAGAGCAGCACTAAGGAACTCACCTGAAGTCCATCCGATTCTGGGTCCATTATGACCATCGAACTGACCTGCAAGACACGGAATGGAACAAATAATCGGGAGAGACAAACACAAGCGACAGGTGTTCAGCTCTTCTCATGAACAGTTGGTAAGAACAATCTGTATCGACCTGGACCTTACCTGCACCGCCACACGCAGACATGCAGTCCTCCTCAGACATGAACTTGTTGGCGTTTCCACCACAACCGCCGTAGGTGAAGGACTTGCAGGAGTCGGAGTCAAAGTCGTAGTAGAACATGGGGAAGGCACCGCGGCACATTCCAATCTCAGGACTCAAACTGCAATGATCTGACAAAGATGCACAATAATTACCCACAGAGTCCATGAAGCCAAAGAACGACATCATCATGTCCAGCTCACTCTCACACCTCTGTCGTCTTCTGGGATCTTCTTGGAGGAAGGCAGGACAGAGACTCCTACAGAAAACATTGGGCGATTAGTTCCAGGCTTGCCTGCAGTGTTGTAGTCTGGAGTCTCCAGGTAGAACTAGACCTGGTGCCTCACCTGTACAGGTGGACTTGCAACTGTCCTCGTCATTGTAATTGTTCTTGTTTCCTGAGCAGCCGCCGTAGAAGAAGGTCTGACAGATGCCTGTGTCTTTGTTGTAGTACCAGCGCTTAAAGTAAGCTCTGCATGGACCCTGATCATACTCTGCTTCACACAGCTCTGCGATTGGACAACAGCAACCCAAAGAATCAGCCAGGAAGCCCCCAAAAAACCCAAATAAACCACCACCCCAAAGTGAACCTCCACAAACAAAGGACTCTCCAGAGGAACATCCAAGCATCCTTCCAGACATCAAGGAGGAACTTCAGGACCTTCCCCCAGTGCAGAGCTTCACTTGTTCCCCCAGCAGGCTAAGGATTGTCTGTTTTAAATAGGGTCTTTATAAACCAGTAGAAGTGACAGTAAAGACAGATTAAGCTATTTTTCCAGCTGACCCAGTGAACTGAGTCCACACCAATTGTACCGTCCCTGCACCTGCCCAAATTATGACACCTTCTTGTGCACCTCCAAATTTTTGTAACTTAACAGAAAAACATGGTGGGTTTCCCTGGTCCCACTGGGCTCAGCAGGTTTTCTGGGGAAACTCTGCACCCAAATGTTTCTGCAGGACCAAACGCACCAGAGTGTGAGGAGTGAGACGTACCTGCGAACTGATCAGCTGAGATTTCTGCAGGAAACACACAAAGAGTTCGGTGAGTAAAAGGTTCATCAATCCCAACTTCTTACAAACCGGAACATAAATGGAACTTTAACCGAGTTTGTGGAGACTAACCGGACTTTAGAGGGGCCATCCGAGGAGCTTTGGGAGCCGACTCTGGAGCAGAAGTTGGGACTTCATCAAGCAGAACTGAACCTGAACACACAAGTTATTAATGAGACATTGGCAGGTCAGATAAAGGCTTCCCTTTAGATCGATTCTTCATGGTTCCTCTCAGATTCAAAATGTTTTGTTTCACAACATGTCTCATATGGACAGAACAAAGAAGAACTGCTGAACTTTAACACTTTTCCTCTAAGTGGTGTTTTCTCTGCAGAGCAAATAAAGCAGCTTTTGTCTGCAGCCCCCCCCCCCGCCTGTTGTTGTTGGTTATTTGAACTGGGAGCGGTGCTGCCTATCTGGACCCTCCCAGTTTGCCTTAAGATAGCATGAGGTCACTGTGATGATCCAAAACAAACAGAGAGACGGCATCTGATTTTCAGCCACAGGCTGGAGGAAACAGGAAGAAACCAGATCCAGCAAGGATTACAGCCCAACTTCAAACCTGAAATCTGAACTTTAAGGTTTTCATGTTTCTCTCAAGCTTCCTGAAGCTCAAATAAATTAAACACTTCAGCATCTCGCTTCCTTGTTTCGCTCTAGCGCCACTAAAGTTTGACTGGAATCTTGTCAAATTCTCAGATGAGATCCAGAATCCAGGCCTTCCTGCAGCGGTTCTGTGTTCAGTCACATGAGGTCCAACCCATCAGCCGATCAGTCTCTGGGATTTCATACCTTCATTTTGAGGTGGTTGTCAACCAGTGGAAAGATTTTTACTGCATCATATCTGACAACTCAGCAAGTGCAAACTTGTAAGTTCAATTCCAGCTTTCTCTTGGGCCTAAGCTAAGTGTTTCCTAACTTTTTCCATCTCCAGACGGTTTGTGTTCTCTGACCATGAAGACCAGACCACGGGCAGGCCAGGGAGTGGATCTTACCGGTGACGCCGCTGCAGGTGTTGTTACACTCTTCCTGGGTCTGGAAGTTGTTGTCGTTGTTCAGGCAGCCGCCGTAGATGAAGCTGGTGCAGGTTTGGCTCGTCACGTTGTAGAAGAACCTGGGGAAGGAGCCGCGACATGGACCCGTCCTCTGAGGCTGACGGCAAATATCTGAGAGAGACATGAACTGGAGTTTAGTTTTAACGCTGAGGGCAAAAAAGGGGAATTTCCCACACAGGAAACTTTCGTTCCTGCCAGCAAAAGCGAAAAAGAGATTTTCTTCTCATTGTTTTAACTCTGGACCTGCGTCTCCCTGTGGAAGGATCTTATTTACAAGAAGATACATAAAGATGCCAAATGACCTGAAAGACATCATTTTCACAGAGTGGTACAACACAATTTGGTAAATTATTTTGCGTATTTCTCTTGTAAAAGTGGACGGTACCACCAACCCGTCCCACACCATTCCTGAGGCCCCAGTTCTTGCTCTGTAGACTTTGGTTCGGTACGATTAGGGTGAAGCTACCGCCGTCATTGACCAGGGGACAGAAAAGCATCAGGTTGCAACAAGAACAAGAAATACTTGTTTTTCATCGCACTGGAATGACGCCACATTGGGCGTTTGGGTTTTATCCCGGTTGTCCAGTGAGAGCCCAACTGGCGGTAGAAACGCTCCTGAATAAACTACAGGACCGACCCGCTCAGTGGAAATGAGGCATTACCTGAGTCATTTCTCATGTGAAATCTGATAAAGTTTTCATGTTTCTTTGGACTTTGTCCTCCTTGCAAACGTAGATCCCATTGGTCAGCATCAGTTTTATTTGTTTTATTTATTTAAATCAAAATTCCAGAGTTTTACACATTGTTACCATTTACTGTTGATGGAACCGAGTCTCAGCAAAAAGCTGTGGAAACAGTCGGTTTAATAAAGAGGACTGGTTGATCCGGCTCCATCGCTGTTTTACCTCCAAACATTGAACTTCAGGACATGTAATGTTTAAAACCAAACAGTTTTTGTTTTTCATAAAATGCTTTGATCTCCACAGGAATAATACAAAGCAAATTCCTTTGCAGCCAGCAGGGGGCGACATCCCAGGCACCTTAAGCAAGTAAACTACTGTATTTAGATTTCTGGACAATCACTGATCTTTAAAGCGCCTGACCTGACTATTCTGATTGAGTTTGTTTTAAAAGTCACTAAATACAGAGTTTGTAAGTAACAAGTTACATGTACTTTTACTACACTGTACTTTTACTTAAGTAATTTTATTATGAAGTATTGCTACTCTTACTTTAGTAAAACTTCTGGATAATTGACACAAGCTGCTTGTTTTAACCAAAAATTCACCAGACATGCAGTTTCTGTTAAAGTTTCATAAATTTTATATTGAAAGGAATTTGCCTGGTTTTATAATCTATTTTATTTGTCATTTCTGTTGTTTTGTTTACTTTTGGATATTTAAAATGTCTTCCATTTCCAGTGTTAAAGTTTAATCATCTTTGAGAATGTGTTCTTTGATTAAAATGGTTTCAAACCAACATTATCTGTAATTGCAGTACCGTCTGGGACAATTTATGTTCGTTAGTCCGACTTTCATTCATAAACAAATATAAACAGGTACTAAACCACCTGCTGATTCATCCTTCTGAGGAAAACTCAAAGTTCTTGGAAACGTAAACAGGAAGTGATGTCAGAAACATCAGAAGTGGGCTTTGTTTACCGGAGGCTCCGCCCCACCTGAGAACAATCCAATCTGATCTAAACACAAAGGTGAGGTCAGGTGTGTGAAGTGGTCACACTGCTCCGTGCCTGAGGCATTGTGAGAACCGGAGGAACCGGTCGGACCGGAACCAGACCGGGTCTCATACCTGAGCTGAGCTCAGTCAGTAGTGAGTCAACTGCTACCTGCACAGGTGAGCTGGAAACAGCAGCTCAGTGTTGGAGCTTTAATTAGTTTTTGGAGAGTGTTTGCTAGTTTTTATTAGTTAAATATCATTTAGTTTTATTAGTGATAGCTGTTGGTTTTTCATACATAAGTTAATTATAATAAGGTTTTTATAATTAACTAATACTAATAAGTGGAACTACATCATGTGGTTAGTAAAAATGGAGTCATTTGTTGACAAATCACGGCACCATAAGCCCCTCCTGGTGGCTACGCTACGCTAGTTCACAAAATGGTGACATGCATTTTGAAAATGGCGTCTTCTGTTGAGGATCCATTATATAAAACCACCTGTGGTTCATTTTTATGTACAGAATTCAAAAGAATTAAGGAACTAAAACTAATAAAAACTGAAACTAGACAATATGTAACTGATAAAAACTAGCAAACTAAAACTGATAGTCATAACTAAACCATAAAACCCAAAACTATTATGACCCCGACACTCAACAGAAGATAAAAGTTTCACAAAATGGCTTCAATTAATGTTAAACTACCAACTGACAGATGTTTTATCACAACTGTTGCCGTTGCCATTTTACGGGGTAGCATAGCGTAGCATAGCATAGCGTAGCATAGCGGCCCATAGGACTATGGAGCGCATAATTTACCAACAGCTGATATAAACCACCAATAAATGGATTCATAATCAGAAAAACAAAGGATATTATAATTTGAGTATGTTTTAGTTGTATAAAAACATGATATAGTTCCAATTGGTTACCGTTTTTCCACATTAATTACCGTTTTCATTTATTTCAGTTACAGGAAATGTTTCAGTTTTCATTAATTTAGTACATTAACCTTGGTTCTGAACTCCAGAACCTTCAGATTGGGTTTATAAGTGGAGGTCCAATGTGATCTGGATCAGAGACGACCCAGGAAACTGTTCTGGTTGGAAGATCAACCTGGAGCGGTTCTGACCAGGATAGTGTTCACATCCCTGCAAGAACCAGTGGCAATTAAAAACTGGATTTGCATCAGAAAAAGTTCTCCTTTCAAATCTTAAGCCAGGACTCTGAACCGGTTCTGATCAGAACCGGTTTTTGATATCAGTTTGAAAATTAAAACATGTTCTTAGTTTGAGATCCAGAACTGTTTCATTCTGTCCACTTCTCCAGTCTCAGTTTCCTGGTTCTGAAAATGCAACAGTGATCGGATAAAACCCAGAAAGCATCAGAGAACCAAACCTGTCCTCATTAATTCATCTGAGGAACCAAACGGTTCTGGATCACGTCCTGTTCTGGACTCTGGGTCTCAGCAGAATCACCTGGTTCTGACGGCTAAAGCCTGCCAAAGCGGACCAGAACCCAAACGGACTCCATCAGTAAATCATGTCAGTTTGGAGCAGCGGATCAGGACAAACAGGAAGTAGAGGTCCAACATGGAATTCTACTTCCTGCTACCTGAGCAGGTTCCCTGAAACGCCTCCATCTTCAACATTTGAGTGAAATAATTTATTTTTAAGAACACAAAAGCCAATCAGCTCAAATTAATATTGAAATTCCATTTGTAACATTTCCTGTTTTACTTCCTTCATCATGTTTGTGTGATTCCTTTTTATTGTTCTTTATCTCTGTTTAGATAGATAGATAGATAGATAGATAGATAGATAGATAGATAGATAGATAGATAGATAGATAGATAGATAGATGATAGATAGATAGATAGATAGATAGATAGATAGATAGATAGATAGATAGATACTTTTGTTATAGTGTGTTTTCTAATTCTCAGAGATAAAACAAACAAACAAAAACAGAAAAACAAGTAAACACAGGAGACCGGAAGTCTCCTCATCTTTAACTCAATCATGACGATTAGAAGCTGAGCGGAAGTTAATTTCCGGTCACTCATGACGCCCCTGGTGACGTTCACCCAGCTGACTGATCAGTAAATTAACCCCAGCTTGAATTAATGATTATTGACTGATTATCGGTTTCTTTCCGGCGCTCACCGCTGTTGTTGCTCCGCGGCTCTTCGGCCTCCATCAGCGGGACGACGCGCAGGTTGCTGCCGGCCGTGGGGGCTTCCTGGTCGGCCTCGACCTGCTGCCTCTTCCGGAACACCTGGAACTGGGAGCTGTGCTGCAGCGAGCAGCCGGCCGGGCCGCAGCTCACCAACATGCACTGCATCCCTCCGTCCGCCGGCCGCCCGACCAGCGCCAGGTCGCAGCGCGGCTCCGCGCAGCAGGCGGCCTGGCAGCTCTCCAGGTCCGGCACCTCCCGGGACTCGCCCAGGTGTCGCGCCCCGGCTGTGAGGGAGTCCGGGTGGAGGCCCTGGTTCGGGTCGGTGGACGGGTCCCAGTCACAGGTCTGAGCCCGTCCGAGCCGGACCAGGAAGCAGAGCAGGAGGAACATTGGGGTGAACATTGTGAAGATCTGCCTGAGGATCGATGTCCCTCTAATCCTGGAAGAAACCGAACCGAGCCGAACCTCAAACAGCTGCTGACTTCCGCCTCTTACTGCGCTTTGTGTCGCAGTTTAGTTTACCTGCGACAGGTGAAGTCACTGAAGCCACGCCCCCTAGCGACACAACACGACAGCGACGATCCTCCTGCTCCGCTTCCTGGTCCGGATCGGACATAAACATAACATAAAAAGATAAACTAAATGAGAGCCGATCTGCAAAAACATCACAACACATTCAGAACCAGAATCTAAACCTTTCAGCTTTTCTATATCAGAACTTAAATGAAGTCAGTTCAGTCCCTCCGTGTTCAGTTGTTTATTTCTATTAATAAAACAATAAAGCAGTGTCTAGTGAACAGAGATTTTATTATTATTTTCATTTTGAATTTGCAAATAATAACAAGCATCCCACTTTTAATATAAATCTCACAATAGCAAATGAACAACCAAGAATTAAATAAAACAAAGTATTAGCTTCATGTTTTTTAATTGTCATAAGAAAAAGAAACAAAATCCAGAAATAAAACAATCTTTATGAAACTATTAAATACAATCACTAAAGTAACTTTGGTTTTTTTTCTGTAGAAATAAAAGTGTAAAATACTCAGGTGTGTGTGTGTTTTAATAATCCATATACTGTATATGACAGGGTCTGAAATTTATTACAAGCAACATTTTCAATTCAAAACCCATTTTTGTTGCTAAATTATTGAGCTCCACAGGAAACACATTTATAGTTTTTATTCTGATTATTTGACCATCAGATTGGAGGAACGTTCATCTTTCCAGAGTTTCAGGAAGTCCTGATCATTCATGGAGCTTATTTAGAAACATGGACGCTAACATTAGCATTAGCTGCTACATCATTAGCATTCAAATGCTATTTGAGGCTTCAATAGCTTGGCTAGCAGGCTAACTGCTTTTAGCACAACTTGATCACAACAACAATCTTTCCAGCATCCAATCAGATTGTGTAAAAGCAGAACTTAGCCTCCAGATATTTACTGATATTATTTGTGCGTTAGATTGACCATCAGGACATAAAAATGCAATTAATTGTGTTACATTTTTAACACTGAATGTCAGTCGCTCCACCGGTTCCCCTGAAGTTGGACTTCTCTCTGAAGTCTTTTATTCTGTTGACATTCAGTTTAAGTTTAAGTAGGAGGCGTCACACCAAAAGTCAACCAGGTGAATCATCCAACAGGCTGATAATAACTTTGTCATCAAACTTCAACTTCTAATGTCTGTTTACTCAAAATCTGACCCATTATTATTTCTGTTTTATCTATGTGTCATCCTTAAAAATACACCATTTGTGACTAATTAGGGGGGAGATGATCTTGTGACGTTTAAACATGATTTTTTTTTTCTTGTTAAAGTCATACCAGACCATTAGGCCTCAGATATGTTTCAATATTTGAGGCTCCTTTTTAAAGTTGGAGATAAACTACTTCCTGTTTTGCTCAACAAGTTGACTTCAGTCACTCATCAGCTGACTTCCTGCTCTGGACGGCATAATAACTGCACACTGACGCTGAGGCAACGCAGCAAACATGAAATGATTAAACACAGGAAATATGAAGCTAATAATGGATTCAGCTCTAACATGTCTGCTCTAGTCTCATCACGTCAGTTTCTGTCTAATGTCCTGGAGACGTTTTGATCTTTGTGTTTGGTTTTAATTTACATTTCTGTGTTAGTCATAATTTATTCTTTTCTTATATTACAGTTCATTCGTGTTTACTGTTTCTGTTATTTTTGTTATTGTCAGCATTTTTTCCTTCATCTGGTGTCCCAGATTGGTTTGGTTCTCCCTTCCCTAGCTGTCTCTACTTCCCTCTGATTAGCTTGTCTGGTTCCTTACCGACTCTCTTCTCTTCTCTCCTGTGTTTTGTTCCCTCCTTTTAGTTTCTCTCTGACTTCCTATTGCAGCTTTTCTCTGTAATGTTCATTTGACCTTCATTAAGTTGCTTTTTTAAAGATCTTATCTGCACTTTGGTGCGACTTCAAGCACATGGCAGAAGGAATGGTGGTTTGTGGTTCTTGGGTTAGATTGAAGTTTTAAACTACTGATACAACTTTGTACTGATATAACCGACATGTTGAATGTGCAAATTAATGTAGGTTCTCATAGTAAAAGCTCCCATAATGCCATTGGTTTTGATGTTTCCTGTTTTTGGCGATAATAAATTGAAGTTTGTGATTTTTTTTTAGAAGGAATCTGATCAGACTCGTAAGGATACGTAAGGATATTTACATAAATTTGTAGGTTGCAAGGTTGTTTATGACAGGAAAATGTGTTTTCATTGTGTCTTAACGTATAAATTGCACATATTTTAATTAATAGATTTTATTATATGAATTTTGAGGTTGCAAGGTTGTTTATATGAATATGTAGGCAGAAAAACAAGTATTCTTATTGTATTTTGTTTTATAAATTGTTTACTGTAGAGGAACAGCTCTTCACCCACTCGGCTCCTTCAGACTAGCCAGCAGCAATTAGCAAACATCTGGCGGAACTGAGCCTCTGCTGATCTCATTAAAGGAGCCACTTCTCAGAGCAACACCGGTAAACTGTTGTGAAAGGGTTAATAGAGTCACTTTGTAATAACTTCCTGAAGGCAGAACTTCAGAAAGAACAGGTGGTTTTTCTTAAAGAGACAGAGCCCCAATTTTAAGGCAATAATTTACAAAAACAAATTTCTTTTAAGGTATATTTTAAATACACAGCATTTTTATTACAACTGAAGGCAACAGTTACTTGATTATGCTATAAAATGACACTGTGCCAGGAAACACATAATCCTGCCCCTTTAAGATCCGCCTCGTTCGGATTGGCTCGTCTCTCTTGGCAGTGGAGAATGGTTGTTTACAGACAGACAACTTCCAGTAAGCGTCAAACTGGTCATTACGTACGTCACAGGGAGATGTTAGCGTAAAATTTAAAACCTTGACATTGCTCCCTGGGCTGCACAGTGGCGCAGCTGGTAGAGCTGTTGCCTTGCAGCAAGAAGATTCTGGGTTTGATTCCCAGCCCCGGTCTTTCTGCATGGAGTCTCCATGTTCTCCCTGTGCATGGTGGGTTTTCTCCAGGTACTCCGGTTTCTCCTCACAGTCCAAAAACATGACTGTCAGGTTAATTGGTCTGTCTAAATTGCCCCTAGGTGTGAGTGTGAGTGTGCCTGGATGTGTGTCTCTGTGTTGCCCTGTGACAGACTGGTGACCTGTCCAGGTGACCCCACCTCTGGCCCGGGACATTAGCTGGAGAGGCAGCAGCACCTCCTGACCCACTAAGGGACAAGGGTGTTAGAAAATGGATGGATGGATCACATTGCTCCCTGCACCTCAATAAAAGGCAAATACCCTCATTTCGTTTTGTTGGCTTTTTCCTTCAACTTTAAATCTCTATATTTTTGACTTGCTTGAGCTGTAAATATATTTTGATTATGTAATAAATGTCTATTTATTTAAGTCTGTCTTACGAGTATTCACTAATGCATCTCACAGAGTCATATTAAAAACAAACGTCAATGGCCTTCAGATTTTTCCATCATCGTTTCAAAAAACAACCAAAGATGGAAAATGTGCAACTAAAGCGAGCCTGAATTAGATTCCTCTAACCATTCGAAACTTTACCATGTAGACCACACCACTGACTCTGCTTCTCTGCTCCAGTTAAACCCTCTGCAGTCCTTCGCCACATCATTATCTCTGTTACATGAACCAGCAAAAACCACATGACCAACATGGAAATAACCATCATCAATAAATTATATCAGCTGATAACGATGCAGCATTCAGCTTCTATGCTCCATAAATCTGGAACAAACTTCCAGAAAACTGCAGAACAGCAGAAACACAGAGTTCCTCTAAACCCAGACTAAAACCAGCTGCTTTTGAACCATAATAAATTAAACATTGACCAAAATATTTGATGATTAGTGATGATTTTGATGATGGCACTTATCAAAATGTAATGTTTGTTACTGGTTTCTTGAATATGATGTTTTATGACTTATTGTTTTTATGATATAAAGCACTTTGAACTGCCTTGTTGCTGTAAAGTGCTGTACAAATAAACCTGATTGATTGATTGATTGATCATAGCATCTAATGTCTGTGTGAACACTACTCATTTTTTCATGGCACGCAGTTCAGGCTTCAGATAAAGAATGAGTGCAATGACATTAAAACTGATAAGTTACTTTCTGTTCCTACATCCTGAGTGTGAGAATCTTAAATAACTCAGAAGTAAAATATTAAGGTCGTAAGTGTTGTTTTTTTGTGGAGAGGGACCTGATAAAAAGAAGAACACAGGAAGAAGCATCTGCTGTGGCAGAGGTTAAAGACGCAGCAGCTGCTTCACAACTTGCAGCTTCAGCCAGGCCAGATTCAATGTTTCAAAGAATCGTTTTCAGAACATTTTGGCTAATTATTCAGACTCATACGCTACCAGAACCTTAAAGAAATGCCGGGATGCCAACCAGGTCGATCTCTTTTCCAGGAAAAGTTTCAGCAGCCTGCCTTCATCAATGTTCACAGATATTTAAACATCCCAGTGAGAGAAACAAATGTTCTGTTTACTGTAGATTCAGAGTTTGCTGTAAAGAAAGGCTTTTTGATATGTTTCCGTGTTTGTTGGTTTTGTTTGTGACTTGCCAATGCGACAGAGAGAATGTGCTGTATGGATCCAGAGCCGCGTTTGAGGCCGGCAGGCATGCAGGTGAGGTTCGCTTCAGGCTCAGGTGAGGAGGCACCATGTCGGTGCACAAACTTAAGATATTTATTCTAACATGATCAGGAGTGTTGAGGTTATGACGCGGCGCTGGGTTTCGATTGGTTTATTTCTGTTTGAAGTGTCAGTATAACTGTGACTGCTAAATACATGAGAGTTTTGTGTAGAAGAACTTTCTGTGGTTTCTATTTAAAACTGGCCAATGTGGAACAACTTCTACAGCCTCAGATAAGCATCTACAGACTCTGTTAGAGCCTGACTTGCTGCAGAGTTACTGATCAAATCTGTCACTGAAGAGGAAATGATCTGTTTCTGTTCTGCGCGGCCGGGTGAAACGTAGCTGACCCAGAGGAATCAGTGATGACCAACAACTCCAACAACACCTGTAATCCGGTGAAGGAATCAGCTCTTCATGGATTCATGTTCTTCTACAGTTTGGTGTTTGTGGTGAGTCTCAAACTGAGGGGTTGCCTTCAGTGCCTGTTTCATGCTTTTCCTTTAAAAATTCGACTACAGTTACAGTTTTTTTCAGTCAAATCACTTTCAATATCCGCAAAACAGTAAGTGCATTTCTCAAAACAATTTGTACAAAACCCCTCGGATCACCTGCAAATGACGGTCTCTTTTTCTAAATGCTTAGTTCACCTCTGAAAAGTAAATATCTGCGTCAGGGAGCATAGCAGTGCCTCAGAACGACGAGTCCTTTTCATTGTGTAAAACTGACTGGTCACGTTGTAAGTATAACAGTGTACTCTCTTGTAAACTATGGCTAAAGTTTTGATGACAAGTATTGGAAATTGCAATTGTGAGAGACCAATAGCAAGAGATTGGACAAGATTCACATTTATGCTTTTACTGTAATTTGTTGACAGACCATGCCGTTGAGATTCAGAAGGGAAAAGACTGCAGAGAACAAAAAGCAAACAAAAAAACAAAAGTAGAACTGGGAACCTAAGACAAAACACATCAGTGGGGATAAAGAGATGGAGAAACTCCATCAGCATCTTGTTGAGTGTTTCATTGCCTGATGATGTTGGAGCGATGAAAACTGACATCATGTCCTCAGGCTCCTCAGACTCTTCCTCTGTTTTGACTCCGGACTCCTCTTCCTCTCTATGGTTGTTGATGCCGCCCAATCCTTGCCCTGCAACATTGTGTTGTGCTCTGGCTATATTACATACATGCCAGTTGATGGTTCCTTAGATGCAGCTTTGAGCTGTTCTAGCAAACTGGTTGATCTCGTGCTTCACATGTTCACCTTTGCTGGAGAAAGTCAGGATTCTCCTGTGAGCGGTTTATCAATTCAAGACAGATTTTTGGAAACAAAGTCTAATGGTAATGCATAGAAATATTTTTGACATGAAAAAGGTGAACCAGAAAGAATCTATGGGTTTCAATGCTAACATCAAATGTATCAGTTGAACTTGGTACTCCAATGTTAATCTATTTAAATACAGCAAATATGATCAAAGCATGTGATCAGCAGATCTTCAAACAAAGCAGCTCAAATCACATTAAAGCGACACAATGAAACAAAATCTAAATTGTTCTACCTGAATGGATTCATCTCTGCCTAGACTGAAGACCTCTCTTACTGCTAAACGACAGTAAACAGACCCATCAGCAGGAAAAATAGTTCATCCAGAGCCTTCGTCTGATCTCCAGATGTTCCCTCTGCAGGTGGGTTTGATCCTGAACAGCTACACCTTGTGGTTCCACCTCTGCCGCGCTCAGAAGAAAACTCCTAAGAGCTGGATGATCTACCTGAAGAACCTGACGGCAGCCGACTTCCTGCTCTGCCTCGGACTTCCTTTCCGCATCGCTGACTATGCAGGCACGTCCGACAACGTTCACCTGTTCTACTGCACCTATGGAGCCCCCATCTTCTACATCAACATGTACATCAGTCATCCTACTTATGGGCTACATCGCTGTCAACAGGTACAACAACTTTTATGAAAATTTTAAATAAAACCTGTACAAACATCTGACTACAAAGTTCTGGGACCCAGCTTCCCGTCAAACCCAGAAGGTCTCCTTATGGTAGATCTGTATAAGAGAAGGCTTTGCTGAGAGTGAAAAAGCTCAGATACAGGCAGAGCAGATCAGGATATCGGAAACTCTGGTCAAACATACAAAACCACAACAAACCAGGTTTCTACTCTTGACTCCTGAATTGGAATGTGGACCTTGTGTGGAGTTAGCCTATTCTCCAACAGCTGAAGTTCATCAAACTCTTATGAGTTGATGTTGGATGGACTTGAGCAGCATTTGCAGTGACATTGTTGCTGCTGTGGTGATGCTAAACTTAAAGGTTTCAGATGGTAATTCATCTGTTGACCTTTGCCTGAAAGTCTGAGGTCTGCAGTTTCAGTCAGCAGCAGCTAGTTCCTTGGAAAGGTAAAAAAAAAAGTAGATTCCAGAAATTTACAAGAATTGGATGTAATCTGAGGACGATATAGTGTCTCAGCTGTTAGCACTGTTGAACAGGAAGTTAAGCCTTCCTGTTTAACTTTATAAAGTGTATTACATTCAAGACACTTTCAGAGACTTTTGCTAAAATTAGATGTTCACCTTTATAAATTGTCAAAATGGTTTTACTTAAATATCCATGATATTGTATTAATCTCCAGGTACATGAAGATCTTTCATCATCTGAGGACTTCCTTCCTGATGACGGCTCAAGCTGCCCGCTTCCTCTCAGGAGCCACCTGGGTTTTCTTCCTGGTTCCAACGCCTGCATACATCATCCTGATGCTGAACACTGACAAAACTTCTGTTTCTGGTGCCAGGACTTGTGATGTGTTGCTGAGTGAATCAGTCAAAGTACTCTACAAGCTTTTTCATGCTGGTGTTGCCATCATCTTCCTGTCAGTGCTGTCCTCTCTGGTCTTCTGCTACTACAGCGCCTCCCGCAGGGTTTTGCAGATCCAGCGGAGGCAACTGGGCTCCTCCAACTCCAAGAAGCTTGTGAAGTCTCGCAGGAACATGTTGGTGTTAGTCAGTGTGTTCTGCATTTGCTTTCTTCCCTATCATCTGGTTCGACTTCCATACATCATACTTCGACGACAGTGTTATGACGTGCTCTATTACCTGAAGGAGGTGACTGTCCTGATATCAGTTTTTAACATCTGTCTGGATCCTCTGATCTACGTCTTTCTTTGTAAAGAGTTCAGGGCCCAGTTGAACCTGCAGCACATGTTCTCCACTACAAATGACAACTCAAGCATCTCTGTCTCGGAGGCTAAAGGTGAAGATGAGAAATGGGAAACCAACAAATCCAGCAGTGAAAACACAGATTTCAATGAACTGGGATAAAGAGAAATGGATGGATGCAATCGGGATTGTTCTGGTTCTGGAAACCAAAGACAGGACAGGCCGTCACCCAAAAAACTGAGTTCAAGACACAGAAAGCTGTGAAGTATGGAAGCTCATGGTGTCATGGTATGGAGATTCTTCTTTCACCATGGTATCAAGTTTGAATGCTTCAAAATGAAGAGACCAAGCTACCCCAGTACAAAGTGCAAATCCTTTACTGGGATATGTGTTTAGAGGTGCCAGAACCCGGTGGACTCCACATCCACCCGCGAAGCAGTTCTCAGAAACAAATGGTTAAACAAATAAAAATTACTTCACTTATTGACAGGAAAGTTGATTGATTAGAAAACTTTTCCTTTTATAGCAAATGTTTGAGCTTGTAAAGAAAAAAATGCTGCAAAGTTGAACTTTGTTTACATTTGAATGTATAGAAATAAAAATACTCACTTCTGCAAAGAAGACAATGTTGTTATTTTGAAAACAGCTTTGTGGAAATGGGATGAAATTCAGGGCAAACATTCAAATTAGGAGTCATTAACTCTGACATGCCTGGGAGTTTATTAATGCTGCAAAAACATAAAATACTACCAAGTACTTGTGGTCTAATTTCTAGTGTAAATACCTTAGTATCCTTGAAATAAGACAAAACTACCGTACAAGTAACTTTTCAGCAAGACAGGAGCTTGTTTTAGGTCAACAATACTGAAAAGTTACTTGTATGGAACTAGGATATTTGCAATAACAGACAATTGGTGACATTTTATATTTTCACTGTGCACTGTGAGATCAGACATATATGCTACCAACCACAAAAGTTACAAAACCCTTTTTTGTAACTTGTTTTTTTCTACAGAAACCTTGTCTTTTTAAGGCCTTCTCAGACAGAGACCACAGAAAGAAACATCTTATCTCGCGGTGGTGAAACATGCTGCAACCATCTTACAGCCTGCAGTTCTCACACCACATGTGTTTGCTACATTTCCACTAAACTAGTTTTGACGGGTTTCTGTTACCCAATCCTTTACTCAACCTATCATAATCTGTATCCATTCTTAAAATGATTATAGCCACACGATAGCTCGTTAGGTTAATGTTAGCACTCAGCAACAGTTTCATACTGTCTTTATCTTCATATGGAACATTGTGGCTGCTGTTGGAAGTGTTACCTAGCAACAAGAATGTCTTGGGTTCGAATCCCAGCCTGATCCTTAAGCCCAGTTCACACTACGCGATTTTAGAACAGTCGGACGATTTTCAAAACTTGAGACGACACACTAGCCGACCAAACCGTAGGTATAACGTGCTCGATTGGACGCCGACGTTCAGATTACAGATAGAAAGTACAGTAAAAACCCAATATATCACACGGGAATTTAGAGTAAACAACCATGCCTGACAATGTAGAAACAATAGCGACAGTTATTTTAAACATAACATACAAATTAGATACATTATGTACATTAGATACAAGATGTTTTATAAAGTGTATTTATAGACTGAGATTAATGCATTGTTTAATAACTGGGATCAATTCAGAATGCAGATTTTGTAAAGTACCTTGAGAAAACATTTATGAACAAACAGAATAGCATCGATTAACAGTCTATGACCAGTTCACTGATCATAGTGCAGCATTTTCCAACCCTGAACCTCAAGGGACTCTGCTCTACATGTTGTAGTTGTTTCCCTGCTTCAGCACACCTGAGTTTAATTGATGGATAATTAGCAACTGTTTACTGAACTACAGGTTTAAATTAGTACGGGGAAACATCTAGAAACGCAGTGCAGAGTGCCTTGAGGACCAGGGTGGGGAGGCACTGCTCTGGGGTATTTTATCATTCTGTCTTGTTGTGAAAATCCTATTAATCCTGATAATAAATGAGGCAAAATGCTGCCTCAAAGTGCATCTACTTTGGTGTTGTTTTTGTCCTTCTGCAGAGACAAAGTCAAAGAGCTGCAATCATTGAACGGATTAGGGATCGTAATCTGGTCCTAGAAAAGCAGCTGATATTTTAAAATGTAATAAGGCCTTATAAAGCAATCAGGAAGCTTGTAAGTAATTTTTATTCTCTTTTATCTTTTGTCTTGTCATGCCATATTGTGGCATTTCTGGCATAAAACAAAGATGTTTGTTTTCTTAACCCTCCTGTTGTCCTCATTTTGTGGCTGTGGTAGATGTGGCTGTTGTCCTCAGGTCATTTTGACCCAAGGACAATATTAACCAAGAACAGACTAGTAATGATGACGGCAGCATCAGTAAGCCCCAATCAGATTGTGAGAGTGTGTTTCCGCTTGAGTTTTCTGAGGAAGCCGTGATGATTCACAGTAATTCACAGCATTTCATCGGTGTGAAAACTAGAGAATTGTCTCATCCTGGTAGTTTCTCCAGACTGATATCTTAAACTCTAAGGAGACTTCACACCTGAAACTGTGGAAGAGGAAGAACAAAATTAGCTGTAAGTACCTAAACCCTCCTGTTTTGTTGCAGGTCAAATTAACCCGTTTTAAAGTTTACATTTTTTTAAAAAATAGAAGTATTTTTTTCTGCATGTAAACTTTTTCTATTTGTCTTAATAGGTGCACTCTATATATAAATTGAAAATGGTTCATTTTACACATTTGCATCCCCCCACTAGATCTACATATTACATAGATAATGTTCGGGTCAATTTGACCCAACAGTCAAGTTGAAGGGTAAAAAAGAATTAAAAAAAAAGTCCAATTCTATATGTTTCCTTGCAACTATGAGATATTTCACCACACACAGACACATACATGCACACACACACACAAGCCCGCTTTCTCGCTATTGTCTTTGCTTCACTAGGAAACTGCCAGAAAGCAGTTCCCGTCAAAACAGCTTTTGACGGGAACCGTTTCTGTTCCTGTGGACAAACTCCACCCACACCGAGTGACACTCAGTGGAAGTGGGGGGTGGGGGGAACATAAATACTCTCTGCATGACTCATTTGTCTTGAGTTTAATCAGCGGGTCAAATTTGACCCAGAACAGTGTACGTGTCTCAAGTTTAATTATAAAGATGAAAAGTTAAATTAAATAAAAAATCAAAATGTAATATAAAAAATTTTGCAAAAAATTAATTTCAAGGATAAAAATCTACACACAAGTGAGTAAGTTGTTGTCATTGATCCTTTATTTGTGAGGAAAAAAACATCATTGCACAAATATTGATGATTGAAATGGTTAATATTGGAGTTAATAATCAGATGCAAAAATATTTTGGAGGATATTTTTTGTTTCTGACTCTATTGCATGATTAAATGGTTCCTGGGTCAAATTGACACAGAAACATTATTGCTGTACCTCAGAAACGGACAGAACAGGAGGGTTAAATCTTCCTACTGCAGGTTTTCCAGCTCTGGGATTCTTTTTTCAGTCAAGACTCAGGCTTGTCCGGGTGAAACTGACACATATTAAAATTAAAAATCTAAAAAAAAAAAGTTTCTGTTTGCATAATGAGCATACATAAAATTAAAATAGTTTATTTTACATAGTTGGAGCCCCCCGCCCAGGGACACCTGCAGGATATTATCAGAGGCTACGCACAAAACTATCACTGCACCAGAAACACAAGTGCACAACATCTCATCAAGTGCCTAAACCTAAACCACACAAATACAGGTCACATGTTCCTAATACCCATAGCCCACTAGAACAGCTGACCTCTCTCTTTTTAAAACAACTTATGCTAAATAATAAAGGTGGGTACATGCTAATAAGGTGGACCGCTTTGTGTCATGGTGTGGGAACAATCATCTCATTTTGAATGTAAACAAAACAAAGGAGATTATTCTTGACGTCAGGAGAAACAATTAGATCAAACCCTGTTTCCATCATGGGAGATGACGTGAAGGTAGTTGAGGGATATAAATATCTCTGTGTTCGCCTTGACAGCAGACTGGACTGGAGACACAATAGTGAAGCGTCTATAAGAAAGGACAGAGGAAACTGGACGTCTTGAGGAAGCTAAGATCCTTCAAGGTTTGCAGCAAGATGCTGCAAACCTTGTCATCGTCTCTTCATCCGTTATATTTTGGAGCAGCAGCATCAGAACCAGGGACTTAAAAAGGCCCAGTAGCCTGATAAAGAAGGCTGGTTCTATTCTGGGGTTGATGATGCAAAAAAGGATTCTTCATAAAATCAAGAAAATTATAAATAACCCTGAGCATCCTCTCCACGAGACAAGAGTGTCAGAGGCTTACAGACCACAAGAGATCTTTCTTGCCAATATCCAGGGGCGCCGGTAGGATATTATTGAGGGCACGCACAACACTATCACTTCATCCAACCCACAAGAGCACAACCACACCTTAATGCACATCATGTGCGTTTTTGCACAAAACCAGCACAAACTTAATCCACATGAAAACAGGTCACAGATGTGGAATGCATGTGGGAGAAAGTTGCATGGAAGTTTAAAGCAGGATTGAGTTCTAGAACAATATTTCATCTATGAGCACAGAGATCTTTTCAGTCCATCAACAGGCAGAGAAGATCCATGACTCGACCATGACTGGTCGAGATCCATGACTGATCCATGGATCTCGACCACGGATCAGTCGAGATCCATGGTAACTCTGGCAGAGGGAGATTTTGGGTCTTTCCACTTCCCTGTTCTCTGTTCACCATCTGGGGACCCGGAGGAGCAAGCCTTCTGGTCCCCATTCCCAGTCTGGTTGTCTCCACATTGGGAGGAAGGAGGCCTCCTCATGAGTGCTAGGGATGGTTGACCCTCTGGGGCATCTACCACTGGGAGTACAGACTGTCAATGGGGAGGGCAAATGTGTGTGCAGCCTCCATTTTGTGGCGTATCTTTGGATCTTTGGTCTCTGGATCTTCAAACAAAATCAGCTTTTCAAGAGATCACATTTCAACAAAAGCACATCACTAACTTGTTCTAATGTCTGTCACACTTAAGAGGAATAGAAATGAGATGTGGAGTTTCAGAAAGAGAAGAAAGAGCAGATTTTACAGACACCGGCCCAATTTCAAGGGGTTACATTACAAAGTCAAATTTCTTTTAAATCATATAGCATTTTTATAACATCTCAAGGTGACACAGTTACTTGACTATACTATAAAATGGTACTATGTACCTGAAAAACACATAATACCACCCTTTTACTGAATACATTTACAGAGTGAAAATATGAATCATAAAAATAGTCTGTATGAAGCTGTCCTATATTGTCCAATTTTGGAAAAATGTGCATGAAACTGTGAAGAAGACTCTGGGATATGATATTCCTATGAGCAGCATGGTACTGTATCTTTACAATTTTAACAATATCAATGTAAGGGTGAAAGACAGGTATCTGATTAAAATAATGTTAGTAGCTTGCAAGAAAACTATTTCAAGGAATTGGGGAAAGACAGACCCCCCTTGTCAAGAACAATGGACTGGAATAATAGAAGAAATCTACATTATGGAAAAACTGACACATCGATTGAGACTTCAGCAAACAAATGGAAGAAAAGTGGATGAAATGGACAACATTCAAGACATAAAGACATTCAAAAGACAGCGAGAACAAATAGAGGAAAAACTAGACATACCAGATAAGACAAAAATCAAATAGAGGATCGGCTCCCAAGCAAAACTTTTGTGTTGTGAGATATTTAAAGTGGAATGTTCAAATGTGAAAATTTTCAATAATCAGTTAAATGGAAAAAAAACCCCAAGTCTGTAACGTTAAATATCAATGGAAGCAGTCTACAGTCGGATTTAGCAGCCCGGTTTAGATCAGAGTCACGAGTTGTAATCGCCTCATCATGACTAGCCTAGAAATGTACGCAGATGCTTTGATACATCCATGTTTGTCTGACTGAGTTGTGCTTTACTCCTCAAGATAAACCTGCAGAGCCATGAATGATGTGACTTCATTCATCAATGAATCCACAGGCCATGACAAGACCAATGGTTTATTGGAAAAACCACACCAACCTTTCCTAATACTGGTCTACAGTCTGCTGTTTCTGGTGAGGATCTTGTTTTCAGGTCGTACTGATAAAATTTAAAGAGAAACCACTCAAAGTTTTAGTTTCATCAGCTACTCACAAGAGGATTTCCTCTGCAGGTGGGATTGAGCCTCAACAGCTTCACCTTGTGGTTTCACTGCCGTAAAACTCAAAGACAAGCGTCCAAGAGCTGGATGATTTACCTGAAACATCTGACAGCTGCTGATTTTCTGCTATGCATGAACATCCCGCTGCGCATCATTCACTATATCAACAGCTCGTTAACCTTTTACATACTCTTCTGCAGCTTGGGAGCCCCACTCTTGTTCTTGAACATGTATGCCAGCATCCTGTTCATGGGCTACATTGCAGCCAACAGGTAACACACCTTAAATACCAGCCATTGTTACTACTGCAAAAAAAGCTTCAATCTGTCTACCACTAGCTCCATCCTTCTCCTGAGCAAACATGTGGCAACAATACCCTTTTAAATTGCAAGAAACATCCAGCAGAGTCAATAGAAACACCCTCAGCATATCATCTGCCATGACATTATAAAGAATAGGGCTGTAGTAATACAATAATCTCACAATACGATACAATACACGATATTATGCCCACGATACGATATATTGCAATATTCAGCCAACGATACAATTCAATACACTTTTGCGATTTTCTGAAAGATTTTAGAGGGACAGAGTGAGGGACATCTGAAGGAATCACTCTAAGCCTGATGACCTAATCACTCTCCCGGCAAAGCAAGCAGTGAGTGAGCAAGGTGACAGTTGTACGTTACGATACTTGTTGATGAATATCGATTTTTTTCTAGGAAAGAAAATATCGATATATATTGTGATATCAATATTATTATACAGCCCTAATAAAGAATTGCGTTAAATTTTCAAGTCTTAATGCATTTCATTGTGGAGAAATTCAGGTTGCTACATGGTCCAACAAATCAAATGAATGGTTCCTGAATCCTTGTCCTTCTCCACAGGTACATGAAGATATTTTATTCCTCGGGACCTCACTTCCTGCTGACTGCCAAAGCCAGCCACATCATCTCAATAACCACCTGGGTTGTTCTCCTGACCACGTCAACACCTTACAGCATCCTGATGCTGATTAACCACTCACCTTGTCCTTCTAAAAAATGTACCTGTGATTATCAGATCAGTGACCCTGTAAAACCCCTGTACACAGTGATTCATGCTTTTGCTGCCATCGTCTTCCTGTTGGTACTCTTTTCTCTGGTTTTCTTCTACTACAGCACCTCCCGCAGGTTGCTGCAGGTACAGCAGAGGCGGCTGTCGTCCTCCAACTCCAAGAAGCTTGTAAAGTCTCGCAGAAACATGTTGGTGTTGGTCAGTTTGTTCTGCTTTTGCTTTGTTCCTTATCACATTGTTCGAATTCTGTACGTCATACTTCACGGAGAAGTTTCCGTAGTGTTGCTGTACCTGAAGGAAGTGGCCATCTTAATATCAGTTTCTAATATCTGCCTGGATCCTCTTATTTACGTCTTTCTTTGTAAGGAGTTCAGGGCTCAGCTTAACCTGAAACAAATATTCTGCAAAGAAAGTAACAGAAACACCTCCAGTTTGGAAGCAGGAGATAGTGAAGATCAGATGAGCACCATCAATAATACCAAAGCCACCATGGGAGAGCTGCAGAGTCAGTGAGGGAAGAACTAGGACAGGAACCATCGGTCCAGGTCGTCTTTTACCAAACATGACTAATCCTGACAAATATAAAGCTTTATAAAGTATTACTGGATATTTTTTGAACAACAGGCTGGTTAATTGAAAATGCTTCCATTTACATTCCACTTGTAACTGTTACTCATGAATTTCCCCACTGCAAAATAAAGGATTAAGCTGTTCTATTCATGCTTAGTTCATCAGACATGTGAGAACATACAGTCATATGAAAACGTTTGGGCGCCCTATTAATCTTAAGTGCACCCAAAATGGTGCAACTTGCGACTCATTAAATTTGAAAGCGACTTTTAAAAAAAGAAAAAAAAAAAGCACAAAGTTGCTTATAATAATCAGACTTGGTGACAGAAACTCAAAATAGTTTGTTTTCCACCCACAAAATGAACGATTTACATTTCTGTGCTGCTGACACTGTCACATAGAGACGTTTTTCCAAGATCTTTAATTTTAAACAGACCTTTGAGTATCTGATCATTACTTGCTGCAATAATAAGGTCATCAACCCAAATAATCAATCTCTCTGTCTGTAAATAACCATAAGTGTTTTTCATTGCAGTAAATCTGAATGTTTCATTTTACCAGTAATTTTTGAATTCTGATTAGAGCTGTACACTTTTAATTTAGCATTTTCTGCCTATAGAGCCTTGGAGCTGACGTCACAGTGTATGACGTTTACGTCGCTCGGCGCCATGTTTGTAGTCCACAGACCAAAACAAACTAGTCAGCACACCGGTGTTTTCATAGTATTACCGACCGCAGCGAAGTTGTTTTGCAAATTGGATGCTGGATATTCGCCCTCCGCGGAGTTAGGGACGTTCAGCTCCAGGTTGATCCGATGTTCGAACGCTAATTTCGGCCAGCTGTTCTCTACCGATGGCTCCTGAAGCAACGGAGGTTCAGATAGGGACCGTCAATTTCCGAACATTCCTGTAAATAAATGCTTTGTCTTGTGACCAACTAATATAAAAGGTGGTAATTTATGCTATTAAACGAGACACACTGTCCTCTATAAAATGTTTGTCATATTCAATAATTTAAATGTTAAATGTTTTCTTCAATAGCTTCCGAATAGTGTGCTATTAACTCAATCTGTGTGAAATCGTTCTACTAGACCTTATAGATGAGGCTCACATCTGAGAAACCAACACATTCTCACTCCCAACTCGTCACATATTGACACCCAGGTTTCCCCTTCGCTCCGATACTCACGAATTGGGAACGAACAATATGGTGTCTATTCTATTTTTTTTTAAAAAAAACCTTTATTTACAATTTATGTGCTATTTTGAACAGGATATTAAGAATATTTACTACAAACAAAACTTTAAGGATCATCACAGCCTAGGGTCACTGGTGTTTATAGCGATCCTCAAATTTTACAACAAGCATGACTGTAAAGAATTCCGTGACTCTTTCATGGCTAATTAAATGTATTAAGTGCAGGTTCAGTTGAACCTTATGGGCTCCAAGAGGCTAATGTAGTTAAATTCTGGCTTCCCGCCCATTATTTCCGGCAAATTCCTTCTTAATTACAAACGTGTCTTCAACCATTCGCGACACAGTCCGACTGCCATTAAGTCCTAAAACTGCAATCAGCAACTTTATAACGTAACACTCTAGTTATTTTTTTAATAGTACAAAAACATTTTGGACAGATTCAAGATTGTGTCGCATGCGATGACGTCAGCTTATTCTTCTTCTTGGGTTTTTGCGGATCTGTCCTTATTTTTATTATTTCAATCAAAAATATTAATCGTTTACAGAACAGTCTGCATGCAATCACAAAAGAAAAATACATCTTAATTTTTCTTAAATTTATTTGGTGTGAATCGTTGATATACTCAAAAATAGTTGGTAAATAAAAAAGGCTTTTAAATCAAGTTACAACCACAACAAAAACACTCCGGTTTTATATTTTACTGAGTTATTTTAAACACCGAATTAAAATCCTTTGACCGATACGTCTGACATGTATTTGTAGTAAATATTCTTAATATCCTGTTCAAAATAGCACATAAATTGTAAATAAAGTTTTTTTTAAAAAATAGAATAGACGCCATATTGTTCGTTCCCAATTCGTGAGTATCGGAGCGAAGGGGAAACCTGGGCGAGTTGGGAGTGAGAATGTGTTGGAGAAACACTGATCTAAACAAAGACAAAAAGCTTAACTAGTATTACCAATAATACTACCTTTAATAATATCACATTTTTACTTTAAATTTCTTCACCTGTTTGTTTACATGCAACTTGAAGTGCTTGAATCAAATGTTTCATGAATGTTTACCACATTAAATTATTAAATGAGTGAAAACACATATTTCTGCAGCCTTGCTGAGCTTCTCTGCTGGTGTTTCTTTCTCTTCTACAGCCTCAGTAACATGTTGATGGTTTTGCTGCATCGCCTCTTTAATTGACGTCCATGTCGGTCCGATGTTGTGTCGTTGACCTTCATACGTCGGTTTGCCTTTAAGAGGACAAATCAGAACACGTCAGTATTAAAGCTGTAAATTTAATAACACTAGTAAAATAGTTTACTTCACAAGAATCTAATAACCTCGATGTCCACTGACAAAACTCGGAGTACTAAACAATATTAGCTAGACCTAAATGAACGGACAAAATAATAGCAAAATGAATTATGACACAAAACCAACAAAGCGAATTTATTCACCCCCCAGAATGAAACGTCCGGATGAAACCTGTAGGTATCTGGGATGTTGGAGAAGGTAAATATCAGCGACTCACCGCTGATACCAGGACATTGTTTTCTTCTGTTAGCTCCGTTAGCTTAGCCTCATTTCCAAGCAGGAAAACAGTGAAACGAAAGTCCGTTTTACATCTTTTTACCTTTTCGGTCGTGTGATCGGACATTACATCCAATAACGCAGCAAGTTCGTACCATCGCTAAAATATCTGTGTCGTTTTTTGTCCGTGGAAACAAATATGGCGCCGACGGCCGTCCGACCGGAGCAGTGACGTCACGGTGCGAAGCTCCATATAACAGTTAGTTTGTTTTCCCTCAAATCCAGAAGTTAGTGACCCTCAGTGGTTACAGCGGTTATTACAACAGCTGGTAGAGCAGTTCGTTTTCAAGGAGCAAACAGCAACATTGTTTCACGCTGGCAGCCCTCTCGACACAAAAGGTGTGTTGACTGTAAACGTATTCACTTTAATGTATATTTGTTTGTTAAAATGTTTTTGCAGAGACTTAAAGTAACATAAGAATGGGAACTGATTAGTCAATGATTAGTTACAGACATCTTATAGGTATTTCAGCTCTTTACGGTGGTGATGTCTGGATGACAACACTGAAGGAATTAAATCTCATAAAGACCATCAGTAAAACTTCATCCTTGTTCGGAGCGGCAGGCTACACTCTCACTTTCATTACTGTAAGCACAATAGTCACAATAAGGAATTATCTTCAATAAGGGAATCATATAACATTTTATTCCAATTCCATCCTGACTGTTTCAGACCATAAAGTGACTTATTAAGCTTACAGACTGACTTCCTTCCTGTCTCAGTCACCACTTCAAATCCTTCAGGTTGTTCTAAAAATACCTCACAATCCATAGGGGTGTGGAAGTCTGACCTTTACATCCATTTGGTGCCACTAAAACGCACAGATGGCATATCAGCAGTCGGGGGAAAAGTCTCATACCTACCATACTCTACCAGCAACCTTTCGCTACGTGTCCAGCTTCACAAAGTGTCTCAACTGGATTTTCTTTATTAGCAAATACCCATCTGCCCAACTGTGTGTTTACCCAGGTAATGCTGTTAGTGTATAAGTATTATTCTCCATCAAAGAGTCCATTTCATGCTTCATAGCTGTAGCCCATTGCTCTGATCATGCTGAGCTCATAGCCTCTTCCAGTGTGTCTGGCACATCAGAAACGATCCTGTAGCAACAGTCAATGTTCATGTTTGCTTGATCATCCTCACATCTGATAGTCCTGATCCGTATAAGGTCTCCTTTCTCTCTTCGGATAACGTGCACCGACGTTCACTTTGACTGAAGTTGCCATATGTGTCGCAAGTCCCAATTTTAATCTCCTGTGAGATAATTGTTGTCAAATCTGGATTTGGTTGGTGACCTTCAGCTCTCTTTTGAGTACAATGTTTTCATTTATGTCTTCAGTTTGAGTGTCACATTCACTTTTTGCGGTAAACGTTACCAGCCTATTATTAAGTTCTCTGCCTGTGTCTGGATACGGGATAAGATATGCAGGACTATTTTTGTCGTAACCAACAAAAATTCCCTTATCACGTGGATCCAACATCTTCTTGTCATATTTCAGTGATTCTTGAAAATAGGGACAAAATGGGTTTTAATTTTCCCATCATGTTTTTTTGTTATTTCTCAAATTTATGTATACAAATATATCAAATAATGTTTTGGAAATGTAAAGATGCTAAGGTACAGGCTCCCAGTAGCAACATTTTTTTTAAAAAATTACATTTTTAATCGACCTGAACTAGAACGTTGTCTTCACCATCTGACAAAAATAAATAAAAAATATTTTTTAATGACCCTGTTAGTGATATTTTTACTCATTTTACAGACAAATGCTTCTCAAGAAACAAAAACATATTATTTTAAACAAAAAACTGCAAAAAGTCCATCTGACGGAGTTGACACAGAACTGAAGGTGGTGACAAACTAGTGAGTAGAATTAAAAACTTGGTACATGTGAAGTAATGCAATTTATGTACAACACATTAAAATGAATTATTTGCACATTTAAGTGAGATTTGACAACAATTTCACTGAAAGAGTCACAAAAACTCTGATGGAGTTGACATCTGACGGAGGTGACAATAAGCCAAACTACCTCAATTTATATGATGTTAATCTGAAGGAGGCCATATTGTACCTCATCAGGTCCATTAAATCTTTACATTTTACCAAAATTAAGCTTTTATTTCACAAAATTTCATCAAAGTTTTGTAAAATGTCAGTTAAGGTGTTGACACATCATGGTTGTGACAAAAACCTTAGGAATAATAAAAAGAAGAAAGAACTAAAGAATAACATAAGCTAACCAGAGCTAACTAGCCTTAAGCTAACCAGAGCTAACTAGCCTCTTAGCAAAGGAAGAAACAGGAAGAGGTCATGGGGTCCTCAGAAGTTCTGCTGCCCCCAATAATGCCTGATTTTTTTTTTACATTTTTTTCATTTCTGATGGTGTTGACAAAAACTAAGGACAAATTTCAACGGAGTTGGAAAATATATAAAAATGATTTTTAATTCAATTTATTGATATCTTTATAATTATATATATGACTACTTATACTCAGTTCCATTATCTGATCTTGTACATTTTATTTTCCCAAAAGGTGCCACATCTGCAGTAACTTCACTGCACCTTTAACAGTATCACTCTTAGCTTTCAGGATATAGGTAACAATAGCACCGTAGTTGATCATCTGTAAAAGCTAATGTATATCTAAACCCATCTTTAGCATCTATTGGACCAGCCAGCTCGCATGTACAAGATCTAATGCACCTTTAGGTTTTTTCATCAGGATCTCTACTCCTGGTCTGAGCAAATTTACCCTTTATGCCTACTTCACATTTCAGGTCAGGCTTTTCAGTTTTACCTCTAATTTTCATTCCATTTGCAACTCTCTCCAACTGTGTTATGTGACTCTTTAGGTCACTGTAACTATCACAATAGTTACAGTGACCATCTGCTTCATCTTGCATTCATCAACTTCATCTGTAACAGTATTTAAATAGAACAGTCTGTCATAAACAATGTCAAAAGCCGTACCGTTTTTATAGATGAGACGGTTCTGCCCATCTTTGAAGACGACTGTTGCTCCTTGAGCAGCTTTAACCGAAAAGGTGTCCTGGAAAAATGGCGGCACATATAAGGTGTCCATCAAAATCATCTCCACAATTTGGCCGTTGCCGTTTCTCAAGCAAACGCTGCGGTGTCTTTCATCAGCGCGATGCCACTGGCCCTGACGCCGTCAGCCAACTCCAGAACATGACTGCTACTGTGGAAAAGGAAGTGAAGCAAACTAATTCGGAGTTTGCCGTCATTCCGGGAGGATTAACAAAAAGAACTCCAACCGCCGGACATTGGGGGTAAACAGGGCGTTCAAAAGGAAGCTGCGAGCGGCGTGGGAGCGATGGATGACAGACTGAACACACGTTTACTGAGACGAGGAGGCGGCGCCGGGCGAGTTACGCCACCATGTGTGGAGGGATTGGGGATGCCTGGGCTGATGCATCTGCCTGAACTATTGTCCAAGCTTTTGCGAAAGCCGCATCATTGCTGAACAGCCACCTGGCAACTAGACTGACTCCGACAATGATGAGAGGAAACCTGGCATGTTTGATGGCAAAACATGCTGTTCAGGTCAGAAGCAGAAGAGAAGGGCTTTGATGGATTTGTGGAAGAATAATATATAACGTGAGTGTATTGTTACAGAGGTTTGTTTCCGTTACCTTTGTTTTTTGTTGACCGTATGTTTTAGCATGCGTCTTATAATCCGGTGTGCCTTATAGTCCGGAAAATACGGTAATTTACATAAAATCTTTGATGGTAAGACAAGGCAGCTTTATTTAGGGATGTGCCGATCAGGTTTTTTTCTGCCGATACCGATCACCCTCTGAGGGCTGATCGCCGACTGATCCCTGATACCAATCACATAATTATTATTTATTTATTTTTTATCATAAACACTACTGTTACATTATGTGGACAAAGGAACCATGAATTCACCTTAATTTAGAGAAAAACTAGTTTTTAATAACTTTTTCCAAGAAGAAAACTAAACAAACAGGCATTGTGCAAATTGAACTGCTATCAATAATACTATCTTTAACAGACTGATAACATATGAGGCTCTGAAGAGGCTAAATAATGCAAAGAGCCAAAATAAAACCTCTCAACATTGACAAAAAGTTCAAGTACTAAACTTAACATTCAAATGCAAATACAGGATCCATTACAATAAACAATCCAGAGTTACTGAATGAAAACTTCCTGTTAGCATAGCGGCTAGCTGGTTACTGCTAGTTCTGATTGGCTGTTTCTGACTGAGAGGACTAACAGGAAGGAGATTGATTATTTTTTAGAAATTATCTGTCTCATGTTAGGACAGAGAAAGTTTTAATACGTATATAAAATGTATTTTTTAAGTTAGATGCTGCAGCTTTAAACAGGTTCAGTGTGAGAGTCACTGGAGCAGAAGCGGCTCTGTGTCAAATATTACTAAATATTAAATATTACTACCTGTAGCGGAGCAGCGGTTCAACAGCAGAACCAGCGTCTTACATCGCAGCTCCAAGACTTAAATCATTTTCCAGGTTATTAGTTTATCTTTCTGACCGTCATGCTAATCCGGTGAGTGTTTGTAGCTGTGCTGCTTTACCTGCTGTCTGATCCTCCATGTCTTTTTACTGCACTGAGCCTCGATGTAGCCAAATTCCGTCATTGTTTTTATGTCTATTAGCTTCGTTGTGTTGATGCATTTTGACCTGCTTCTATTTTCCGCCGCAACACGCAAACATCCTCATTCACTCAGTGCGTTATAGTTACACATCGCTTAGGATTTGTTGCTGCGCGTTTGAAGGAAAGAGGAGACCAGCTGGACAGACAGGCTGCGAAATGAGATGCAGGTGATCGGTATCGGCAACAAGAGCCAATGATCGCTGATCACCGATCAGGCACTTTTTCACGGAAATCGGCCCGATTATGATCGGTGACCGATCGATCGGCACACCTCTCTTATTCATATATAACCTTTCAGCCAAAGGCAACTCAAAGAGCCTATAGATAGAAGTTAACAACATACATTAAAATAAAGCATAAATCTATTTAGATTGAATAGATTTCAAATAAGCATCTGCAGGTCTTTAGTGGCACAATTTATATGGTCGTTACTGAAAATACTTTTGTAATGTGCAAACATATATGCACATTTTGTACAATTTATGGCACTCAAAGGCCATAAAACCAGATAATGAGAAGTATTTCCTGACTTCTCATTATCAGGTGTCGTTCTTAAAGTGTGTGCTACTGTCAGGTAACTGGGACATGATATAAGCGATGATCTGACTGATGAAGACGTTTACAGACAACAACGTTTAATGTATGCACAAGCCAACATGCTGTTACGCAAATTCAGGATGAGCTCTGTCTGAGTGAAAGTGGCTCTTTTTAAAGTATTGTGTGCTCTGTTGTATACTGCTCACTTATGGAGACAGTACAAGAAAAACAGTTTACAGAACTCAAAGTGGCTTACAATGATGGAGTGAGGATCCTACTTGGGATGCCGAGACTGACTAGAGCTAAACCGTTATTTGGTGGTGTTGGTGTCCCCATATTTCATGCTCTACTACAAAACCTTATGTACAGATTTATGTCTAGATGATGTGTTTCTACAAATAACATCATCCTGGTACTAACAGATATTGCACAGTGCTCAGTCAGGTTAAAGTCCAGAATGTGGAACCACTACACAGCAAATTCAGAAGTGTCAGATTTCCAACGCAAGTGTGGAATGTTAAAAATACAGTGTTAATTCAACAACATGAGTGTTGGTGAGTGTTAGATTCCCTACAAGGTTCTGAAGAGTTAGTCCAGTCCAGTGTTACTTAGTCTGGTGTTGATTTAGATAGCTTATATAGTAGGGGGCCCCATTGTTGACTCATGGTTGCAAAAACCTTACCAGACTGACTGATTTTAGTGACATAGTGGGTGTAAAATATTGAATAAAATGTTGTGCCACATGAGTGTCTTTATTTTCACTCTTATATTTGACTTTATGACCCACAAAACTACAAATTAATCATCCTTATTTGCTCCAGGTGCATTCTGGGTAAAGCTTCTCACCAACGTCATCATCAGTCACTTGGCAACAAATGGCAAACTAGCTACTATGGAACGTTAACATGTTTTGAATTTGTGTTGTTTTATCATTAGTGACCAGTAGCCTGATGTTTCTGTTCTTCTCTTGGTTTGTTGTACTTCATGTCAGATGGACTTCAAAATGACAGAGTCGCTCTCTGTGGTGGTGAAACTTGTTAGCTCCACTGTTGCGGGCATGTCCATGTTGTAAAGTTAAATTATCATGAGCTTTATTATTTGGGCTTGGTCATTGGCTCCGCCCCCGGTCATTAGCCCCGCCCCGGTAATTAGCCCCGCCCCTGGGCCCACGCCGTCTCGTTCCGTCACTGCGTCACATGTTTGCCTGAGGAGCGTATGGCGTCTTGTCTGGAGCTTATTATAACAAGGTAAGTTCCATGTTAAAATTACCATGTTTTTGACTATTTCTTATGGAGGCATTATTTTTTCGTTTACATGAGTATTGATTCATATACACAGTTTGCTTAACGTACGTTTATTTGTTTGGATATCACGGTATATATTATTATCTTAGCCTAACATTGAAACTGTCAGGAAAACCTGGAGGCCATTTGAATTAGCATTATTTAGCTGTGCGGTCGTTTTCTTTAAGCTTTTGGCTGTAGACTGCAAAAGGGAGGAGTGGGTGTGCTGGACCGTTGGCTTGATCTAAGCCAAAGGTGTCAAACTCCAGTCCTGGAGGGCCGCTGTCCTGGAGGGCCGCTGTCCTGCAACATTTAGATGGGCCACTGCTGCACCACACCTGAATACAAAAATTAGGTGATTAGCAGGACTCTGGAGAACATATTTACAAAATGAGGAGGCAATTGAGCCATTTGACTCTGGTGTTTTGTACCTGTGGCACGTCTAAAAAGTGCCAAAATGTTTTTTCTTTGCCAGTGTGTCATGTTGGTGACTGAAGCATGTTATGGAGACTTCAACACATTTCTTTAGACAGGTTGGCATGACTTTTAATGCTGTCCACATTTTTTTCTATAAGCTGACTAATTTCTTTAGTAATTATTTCTGACTTTTTTTATGCTTTGTCTTGTAAACCAGGTGGGCAGAGTAATTTGAATGACTGACGGTGACACACACAGGTGAGTCTGATTAGTTTTGCTCACACTACTTTTTAAAATATTTATTTATGATCCTAATGTTTCTGCTATATTTCTTGTTTTTCCTTCCAGGCTGGAAGTCTTCCTCCTTCATATTGGTGAAATAAAAGAGCAGCACCAAAGACACTTCACCATCAGTCATCACAAGACCATCCATGGCCACTTCCAATGAACTTTCAAAGCACACTTCACCTTCAGTGAAGTACTATAAATATAACATTTGTTGTATATTGCTGTCAGTGCTGTTTAATGTTTTGAAATAAAAGTAGGTTATATTCTGCGAATGGTGCTGGTGCTTTTGTAGCTTCTAATGTCTTAAATGAATTTGGAGATTATTGATGGCCAGTAGTTTCTGGCGAAAAAAGGTTTTAATTGCTCTAGTGGCTTTTATTTGGTAGTAAATTGACAAAAAAAAGTGAGTAATGAGAGAAGGGGAAGACCAGGAAGCGAACCCATGACAGCCGCATTGAAAACTAGAGCCTTCATATGTGGGCTGTGCTTAACCTCTGCACCACCAGTAGTATTTCAAAACTCAGATTTCTATGTTGTTCTATTCTTTTCACTGTTCTGTGTTAAAATAAAACATTTATAGTGTTAATTTTTGACTATACACTAGTTTTTGGGTAAATTAACACTGAAGTGTATTTGATTTCAACTACTGTGAGTATTGATTCAACTCTATCACAAATGACACTTTCAAAAGTGTAACTTCTACACCATCCAGTGTGGACCTGTATAGACACCTTAAAAGTGTAAAACTTAACTCTGTAGGAGTTGATGGAACACTTCCAAATTTGCTGTGTAGCAATTTAGCCTCTCTGTAAGTCAGTGACAGTGTATTTGTGATTACTATTTTTTTATGTGATTTATTTTATTTTTTTTAATTATCACAATTTTCTTTTTTTCTCATATGGACCTAGTTGTGTCTTTAAGAAACAACGAGTTAATGACTAGAAAATGAACAAATGCAGATGCTGTCCATCCATCCATCCTTATTACCATGTGATTTCTTTGACAGTTGTGGTTTGCTGCTTGAGAACCATGAATGCATCAACATCATCCATCCATGAATCAAATTACCACAATAGGACATGTGATTTAGATGTAAAATCATACCAATCTTTCCTAACAGTGCTCTACAGTCTGCTGCTTCTGGTGAGTATCATTTTTTGGGTTGCACCAATTCAAGTTAGGCAAAAATCATTCAAATGATTGATGATTTCCTCTGCAGGTGGGCTTTAGCCTCAACGTGTTCACCATGTGGTTTCACTGCTGTGCAGATCATGGATACGCATCTAAGGGGTGGTTGATCTACCTGACACATCTGACAGTGGCTAACTTTCTGGCCTGCATTAGCGTCCCCATGCGCATTATTTACTACTTTAACAGCTCATACATCATCAACCTGTTCTACTGCACCATTGGATTCCCGCTCTTTTTTGTGAATCGGGCTGCCTGCATCCTCTTCGTGTCATATATAGCAGCTAACAGGTACCTCACCTCAACTACCAACCAGATTATTAATTTAGACTACTGTTTAAAGCACTGGTCCCACATAATTTACAGTCAGGGTAATTAAATTAAATAGACGGATAAAAATGTGAATACATTTCTGGGGCGGATAATCTAGGCTAATGCTAGCCTAAATGTTATTAGTATTATGGCTACTTTAGCTTTATTGAACAAAAATATAAATGCCCAATGTCAAGTATATTTAGCTATTCAGAGGCAAACCAGACCCAATTTTTACGTAACAATTGGCAGCTCCATCTGTACCAGCATTAATTAGAGATAGATAATAAATTATCTGTCCCTAGCTTCATCCTCTGGAATAAAAAATGTGGCAACATTACAAAGGAATTTCATCCTTTTAGCTGGAAGAAATATAAAGAGCCAGAACTAAGCTCAGCATCCATCTACAATGACGTTTTCTTCATGCTTCTATTTAATTCTGCAGAAATTCATGTTTTTACAAGGTCCAGCAATGAAGATAACTCAAATGAAAAGTTCCTGAATCCTTGTTCTTCTCCACAGATACATTAAGATAACTTATTCCCCGGGAACTCACGTCCTGATGACTGCTAAAGTCAGCCACATCATCTCAATAACCACCTGGGTTGTTCTCCTGTCCTTATCAATACCTTACACTGTCCTGGCGCTGCTCAAGGAGGGATATCATGATGATAAACAAAGCACGTGTGAACATATGGCCTTAGAAACTCTGAAAATAATGCACACAACGAGTCATGCTGTTGCTTTCATCATCTTCCTGTCAGGATTCTCCTCTCTAATCTTTTTCTACTACAGCATCTCCCGCAGGGTGCTGGAGGTACAGCATGCCCATCTGGCCTCCCCCAACTCCAAGAAGCTTGTAAAGTCTCGTAGGAACATGTTGGTGTTGGTCAGTGTGTTCTGCTTTTGCTTTGTTCCTTATCACATTTTTTTAATTGCACACCTCATATTTCATGGACATTGTTCAGTAGTGATGTACTGCATCGAGGAGTTTGCCGTGTTACTATCAGTTTCTAACATCTGTCTGGATCCACTTACTTACGTCTTTCTTTGTAAGGAGTTCAGGGCTCAGTTTAACCTGATAAAAATATTCTGTCCAAAATGGCAGAGAAACATCTGTAGTTTGGAGGCCAGTGTCAGTGACGATCAGCAGAACACCACCAACCCCATCAGTACCGTCAACAACACGTCAGTGCTCTAGGGTCAAAGAGGGCAATAAAACTGGCACCAGTTTTATTGGTTTTATTTTATTCCTTACTGTTCATTTAAAAATAGCATGTGCAATGTGTGTGGGTGCCAGCTGTGTAAATAAGTGATATAAGCATAACTAGATAATTTTTGAATAGGGAGCTTATTAGCTGAATCTGTCTGCTTCCATTTACCTCCAACTTTCAGCTGGTAAACATGGATTTTCTGCTGTGGACAATAAATGATTAATTTGTTCTGTCTATGTTTGTTTCATGGGACATCTGAGAGCATATAGTGAGGAGATCTATGACAATGTTTCAATTTATTTAGTCAATCAGAACCCATACGTCCAATAACAACCAGGAAGCCAGCAGGGCTTTTTTCTCTTCTGTGTCTACAAGAGCAGATGAGAAACTGGAGTGTTTCCTGCATCATAGTTGTTTCAAAGCATTGAAGTAAAAAAAATAAAATACATGACATCAGTAAACAGGCTTTTTATTTAATGTAAATCCATTAACCTAACCTTCCAAAACAAAACAACCATGTTTACAAAAACCGCAACAATGAAAACAGTGATGTGTTAAAAATGCTGAGTAATGATGCTCAGCTTAGTGTGGCAACACTAAGTTAGGAGTCTGGTACTCTGCTCCTCACAGCAGGGTAACCAGAAGTGGTCAACAACGCCACCTTGGGAATTACACCCAAGGAAATACACTTGTCAGTAAGGCTCGAGGTTCGTGACCAGAGAGAACAGACTTTTCCAAAAAAATGAATTGCATTCATTTCAGATTAAAAAGACAATCGCATCACAAAGAACACAATAGGAAGGGGGTGTACAGACTGAGGCCTACCAGCAGGGGGAGGGCAGTCCAAATGGGAACAGTTTCCTAAAATAAATGTATAAATCTAAACTAAATCACCCCAAACACTTGTGAACAGGCATTCAATCGTGAAGAAATCCCAACACCGGCCACTCGCACGACACAGTTTCAGTCTCACTGGAAGCCCTTCCCACTACCGCCAGCTCTCATCCTGGAGACAAAAGGGTGGGGTTAAACAAGCAAATACAATTAGAAAAAACAAATACTACAATTTAAACTTGGCCAACGACTAAAATGAGGTTACCTCCGACATGATCCATTAAAAACACCAATACTTTAATAGGGTAATTTAAAAGAACCCCAGACAGCTACCTGACACAATGTTGGAGGACAAAAAAAAGAATGGTTTAAATTTGTCGTTTTTGGAGCAAAGAAAATTAAACCAAATCATTACAAAAATAGAACAAGGTCAGCTGATGAAACAAGGTAAACTAAACCAGAAAATTAAACTAAACAAATGAAACAAAAAAAAATGAAACAAAACAGCAGGGTCTCCAGAGAGCTGCAGCAGCGTCAGAGCTGGAATTAAATCAAACAGTTAGCAGGCGATTTATAGAAGATTGAAGCCAGAGAAAACCATGATCACCTACTAGAGCCAGATGACTTCACCTGAAACCAGAGAATCCCTTTCCAGCCCTCAGCCAGAGGATCAGCTTTCCAATATGTTCTATATACAAACAATCGTTATTTCTGTGCTATGGAACTGCATTGGTGCAATAAAACAATACATACCCGTTTTAGGTGAAAACTGCACTGGGGAGGGTAAATTACAGCCACACCCCAGTACCAAGCAGGAGACATCCATGGTTTCTAGATTTAAACAATTCAAATCAAACACTGAATCTGTAGGTCTTATGCAAAAGGAGAAACTCTACTTACTGATGTTAGAGCTTAAGACCTGCATGCTTTCCAAGTGACTTCCCCATAAGCATGTGACCAAATGCCAGCATCTGCAACCAGGTGAGTCTCTCCCTTTATACTCTCCAGCAATCATGAGGTGATTAGTGGCCAGGTGTTCTGAATATTAGGGCAAGCTTCTTCCTGCTACATTCGCATAAACATCAGATCATATGTTGCAACTGCAACTGATAAATGTTTCTTAGCGAGTTAATCTCACCTTACCTGGGAAATCCATCATCCCTGCTGCTGGCTTCTGGTCTAATGTCTCCTCCCTGATTCTGCTGTGTCACTAAAGATTTATTTTAAATATGTGGAAAAAAACAGCAAGCACAACTTATGTCCAAAAATGAATTAATGGTTTATTACTTGTATTAAAACCATAAAAGGTTTTAACATAGGCACATTAGGCAGACGTGGCTAAAGTAGTCAAAACTAGTGCTGAATTAAGAGCAACACAACTTCAACATATTTTACTCAAGTAAAATGTAGCTGTCCAAGAAATTACTCAAGAGCTACTTAAGTACTTAACATTTTAAAATGTCGTCTAACAGACAAAAAGCAAATTCTGCTATTTAAAGTCTAAATTAAAAATTCATGACTATAAATACAAAATAGTACAATTTTTAAGTAATTTTTTCCCCAATATTAAAGTTACATGAAATTAATACAGTAGGTAATGTGTATGTGTTAATATATAGTGTTTATCTTATTGATCTTCAAATGGCACAAAGAGCCTCCCTTTACCTGTTATGGGACGATGCATGATGTGTCACAATCTGTGTTTTTGTATGTTTGTTTTTGAGTTTTCTCTGTGTGATCCTGTTCCCTGTGAGTCTCTGTCTCTGCGTCTTCCCAGTTGATTGTCTCCCAGGTGTGTCTCGTTCCCTTGATTACCCCGTGTGTATTTAGTCTCACCTGTTGTCTGTGTTCTTCGTTGGATCCTCATCATGTGTACCTGTTTCCCAGTGCCGTCAGTTGTTCCTCCGTTGCATTGTTTCTCCGTTGCATTGTTCCTCTGATTATTTTCATTAAATTCATCATTTTTCATCTGGGTCCGCCTGCGTTCATCCTCACCACCTCAACCCCACATCTTGACATGATGAAAGGACAATCGATTTCTCTCCTCCAGCCAAGAAACCACTGGAATCTGTGCATGTGAAAGTTTGAGCTTGTTCAATTGTTTGGTCAAACACTTCATCAAATAATGTAAAAAAAAAGTTACAGTTGGTGCAAACAAAACTGTATGATTGGCTCTAAAATGTGCTTTTGAACTAATGTAGCAAAAATACAACAACTGTCCTGGATCCAGGTGAACATCAGATGGTTAAATATAACAGCTACATGTTTAATTTGTACTGTTAAACACAAACAGCATTCACTTTATGTCAAAAATGACATGGATGTTGAAGTTTTCCACAAACATTAAACAGTCATTACCAGAAAATATCACAGATGGACAGTCAAAAAAACACATAAAACAAACATTGCATTGTATTTGGGGTGGTGAGTGTGTATGTTCAGACAATGTTGGAGGTGAATGTTCTCACCATAAGTGTGTGGATTCACTCCGGGTACTCCACCAGGCAGCCCAACCAACATGGCTGGAGACTGTGATGGTCCACTTGAAGCTGAATCTCTGACATGTGGCCACCAGATGGCACTGTGCTGAAGCTTTATTTACCAATCACTAGTTTTTGGCATACTGTACATGTTTGTCCTGTGATCAGTGACATCTTAAACCAGGGTTGTTTTTATTCAGCATCTCTATGTTTAACATTTCATTTAATAGTAAACATGAGGGTAATGTAAATGTTTCTCTTGTCTGATCCTTTTAGCTCTGGAAAACATGAAGAGCCCACTGCACTGTGTCCCATTGAAAATCTCCTGGTTATTTCACCAAACATTGATTTCTGACCTCTTCTAGAGTTAAAGCATTACTACTGTTGTTTCTAAATGAACATGAATTTGTTTTCTTTGGATTATTTGAGATCTGAAAGCACTGCATCTTTTTCGTTATTTTGATCATGTCTCAGTTTCTGCATATAAAAACTAAACTTTTGCTTGGAATTTCAGAAACATGTCAGTAGTTCATAGAATAAAAGAACATATACCTATAAAGAGTAAAATCAGAGAAAGTGATCATTTTAAGAGGTCTCAATTATTTCTAGAGCTGTATATATATATGGTGGTACAGTGGTAGGGCATCCACATCTAATACAGTCAAGCTATCTATCCGTCCATCTATTTTCTGCCGCTTATCTGGGGTCGGGTCGCAGGAGCAGGAGCTTCAGAAGGGAGGTCCAGACTTCCCTCCCCAGCCACTTCTTCCAAGGCGTTCCCAGGCCAGCCAAGAGACATGGTCCCTCCAGGTGTCCTGGGTCTCCCCCTCCTCCCGGTGGGACCTGAACTCCTCACCAGGGAGGCATCCAGGACGCATCCTGACCAGATGCTCGAGCCTCAACTGGCTCCTCTGGACGTGGAGGAGCAGCGGCTCGACTCTGAGTCCCTCCCGGATGATCGAGCTTCTCTCTCTAAGGGTCCAGCCTCCCTGCGGAGAAAACCCATTTCGGCTGCTTGTATCCATGATCTCATTCTTTTGGTCATGACCCAAAGCTCATGACCATAGATGAGGGTGGGAACGTAGATCGACTGGTAAATCGAGAGCTTCACTTTTTGACTCAGCTTCTCACCACGACGGACTGGTACAGCGCCCGCAGAGATTGGAGAGTCCAACCCAGAGTCCACAGGCTCAGCTTCCTCAACAGAAGGCATGTTGGTGGGATTGAGGAGGTCTTCGAAGTATTCCGCCCCTCGGCTCACAACGTCCCGAGTCGAGGTCAGCAGCTCACCATCCCCACTATAAACAGTGTTGGTGCTGCACTGCTTCCCCCTCCTGAGACGCCGGATGGTGGACCAGAATCGCCTCGAAGCCGTACGGAAGTCTTTCTCCATGGCCTCTCCAAACTCCTCCCACGCCCGAGTTTTGGCCTCAGCAACCCGAGCCGCATGTCGCTTCGCCCGCCGGTACCATCAGCTGCTTCTGGAGTCCTGTTAGAAAAATTATGTTTGTTATCATTCTTACATTTGTAATTTTACTAGTTTTGTTATTTAGAAGTTTAATGTTCGAATTTGTTGAAACTGTGGAGACAATTAAATCTTCCTTAATCAAGCATGTGTTTACAGATGGTGACTTAGATCTTCCTGGGATAGTCCTGAGCTGTAAAACATGTCTATGTGTTAATTGAGTATCTGTGTCTCCCCTCTGTCTGTTTGAATCCACATCCTACTCTGTCGGAATTTACATCCTACTGCGAAGGTAGGATGTGGGTTTCACCCCCCCCCCCCCCCCCAGTCCTGTTCACACCTTATCTTGCCTGCTAATAAAAGAGACAAACAAACTGAAGGGGACAGAACACATGGTGAGCGGCTTGGAGAAGCAGTTCATTGTGTTTTCTCCTTCTGCAGAAGTTTGTTTAAACACTCATATACGTTGTCTGTGGTTCTCTTTTTTATTGTAGGTTTAAGAAAATACCTAACAAGTCCCACAGGCCAAAAAGGCCCCATAGGACCTTCAGCTTGACAGCATCCCTCACCGAAGGTGTCCACCAACGGGTTCGGGGGTTGCCGCCACGACAGGCACCAACAACCTTGCGGCCGCAGCTCCGATAAGCCGCTTCGGCGATGGAGGAACAGAACATGGTCCACTCAGACTCAATGTCCCCCACCTCCCCCGGAACGTGTTCGAAGTTCTGCCGGAGGTGGGAGTTGAAGCTCCGTCTCACAGGGGCTCCGCCAGACGTTCCCAGCAGACCCTCACTACACGTTTGGGCCTGCCAGGTCTGACCGGCTTCCTCCCCCACCACCGGAGCCAACTCACCACCAGGTAGTGGTCAGTGGACAGCTCCGCCCCTCTCTTCACCCGAGTGACCAAGACATACGGCCGCAGATCCGATGAAACGACGACAAAATCGATCATCGAACTGCGGCCTAAGGTGTCCTGGTGCCAAGTGCATGTATGGACACCCTTATGCCTGAACATGGTGTTCGTGATGGACAGACCGTGACGAGCACAGAAGTCCAACAACAGAACACGACTCGAGTTCAGATCAGGGGGGCCGTTCCTCCCAACCACGCCCCTCCAGGTCTCACTGTCATTGCCCACGTGAGCGTTGAAGTCCCCCAGTAGAACAAGGGAGTCCCCTGGGGGGGCATCTCCAGTTCCCCCTCTAAGGACTCCAAGAAGGGGGGTAATCTGAACTGCTGTTCGGCCCGTAAGCACAGACAACAGTCAGAACCCGTCCCCCCACCCGTAGGCGGAGGGAGGCGACCTTCTCGTTCACCGGGGTAAACCCCGACGTACAGGCGCCAAGATGGGGGGCAACAAGTATGTCCACTCCTGCCCGACGCCTCTCGCCGTGGGCAACTCCAGAGTGGAAGTACGTCCAGCCCGTATCAGGGAGACGGTTCCGGAACCAGAGCCATGTGTCGAGGTGAGGCCGACTATTTCTAGCCGGAACCTCTCAGCCTCGGACACCAGCTCTGGTTCCTTCCCCACCAGAGAGGAGACGTTCCACGTCCCAAGAGCTTCTGCAGCCGAGGATCAGACCACCAGGATTCCCTCTCTCAGCTCCCGCCTGTAACACAAGCTAATTACACATAATTAGTGTTAGAAAAATTATGTTTGTTATCATTCTTACATTTGTAATTTTACTAGTTTTTCTATGTAGAGGTTTAGTGTTCGAATTAGTTGAAACTGTGGAGACAATTAAATCTTCTTTAATCAAGCATGTGTTTACAGATGGTGACTTAGATCTTCCTGGTATAGTCCTGAGCTGTAAAACATGTCTATGTGTTAATTGAGTATCTGTGTCTCCCCTCTGTCTGTTTGAATCCACATCCTATTCTGTCGGAATTTACATCCTACTGCGAAGGTAGGATGTGGGTTTCACCCCCCCCAGTCCTGTTCACACCTTATCTTGCCTGCTAATAAAAGAGACAAACAAACTGAAGGGGACAGAACACATGATGAGCGGCTTGGAGAAGCAGTTCATTGTGTTTTCTCCTTCTGCAGAAGTTTGTTTAAACACTCATATACGTTGTCTGTGGTTCTCTTTTTTATTGTAGGTTTAAGAAAATACCTAACAATTAGCTTGACTAATAATTATAAATAAAGGCCACTAGTTCCAAAGAAAGCATATGTTATGTTAAATGACGAATGACGCTTTCACACCTTGTTTTTATTAAACACATTCAATAAATAGATCACAGGAAAACCTCAGATGACTCATTTACCCCATGAGAGACCACTAAGCAACCAGGAAGTTTGCAAATAAATTTGTTTCCTATTATTTATATCAAGAAGAAAGGAAACAAGTGGTAGCTGAGAAGATTTCTTGCAGACCGCATTAATCTCCGTGCAGATCAGAAAACTGCCTCTCGTAGCTAGTCTCTCTGCACCGAGGAGTCTTCATGCTGACAGAAAGCTGCTGAAGCTGAGAGACGCAGAACAAACAGCTGTAAGTACTTAAAGACTTATAGGTTTATGGGATCATCTTTTTAATCTAGAATTCAAATGTTTCCCTTTTACTACATTTATGTTATGTATCTGTTTTAGTGATTATTCATTTCATCCAAGACCATTTGTAGAGCTGTTTTAATAGCTGAGTGACTGATCTAGAACATTTTAAATATGGATGGGTGACAAGTCTCTGGTTCGGTGGTCTTAACTACAACTCTGCTACGTGGCTCCTTGGTTCCATGTCCTCCCCTGCCCACCCTGTCAGTTGGATTTCTTTCAAAATAAAAATCACTTGTGACAAAAAAAGTGAAGTTCATGCTGTTAGAACAGGAGACAGGATGTTTCCATCTGTGAAATTATGATGCATAGAATCACATATCTAAGTCTAAACTATTTTACAGAGAGTAAACACAACATTCTTTATCTGTGGCATTGTTTATTAAAATGGCACATTTCTAATGTGTTAAAATTAAATATGATCGGTTCACTTAATGATATTAACAATTAGGTAATGCATTCAGCAAGTACTTTTACTTTTAATACTTAAGTATTTTTAAAAGCCAGTACTTTTTTTACTTTTACTTAAGTAAAATGTAAATGTAGTACTTTTACTTGAGTACATTTTTTAGGACTTTCTCCACAACTGATTATTAGTACTTTAACTAAATTACCTTTTTAGCTCATTTTAGCTTTTACATATATTTTTTTCAAAATGCATGGAAAATATTACGGTACGTCAACATGCAGGTGATAACCTAAATGTTATTAGTATTTCAGCTTTAGCTTTTCAGCTCATCTTACCTTATACCAGTGCTTCTCAGTTCCAGTCGTCATGTCCCCCTGTTCTGCATGTTTTAGATGTGCCTCTATTCCAAAACATACATTGACATTACTGACATTAGTGGCATTATGACTCAATTTCAAAACATAAGAAAAATGCTGTGTTATGCATTGTTTTGGTGTTGTTTTTCTCCCTCTGTTGAGAACCTCAAGAACCGCGGAAACCCAATCTAGAACAGTAATCAGGCAACCAATTACAGACCAGTAATCTGGCCTGAAACCAGCAGTTAATGGTTTGATAAAATGTCACAATGTATCAAAAAGGGATTCTCTAAATTTAAAATTAGCACCACAAATGCTAAACTAAGAAAAGCAAAGCAAAAGAGTGACCATGTGATGTTACATACTGGTTCCAGTTTATGTGGTCTGAATGGGAAGTGGGCTGTTACCCAGCAAAACATCAAGACTTCAACCATTTACTTCTTCACAAGAAAGCAGAAGATAACCAGAAAGCCTGTGAATAAGTTTGTTTCATCTAAAGCAAGCAGGGAGTAGACACCTTTTTATCAGTGTGAAAATCTGTCTTTCAACTCTGTTTCCTCAACTCTGAGGAGATGTCATGCTGACAAGAGGAGCTCTGAAGCCTCAGAGATTCAGCTTCTGGTGCTGAGACGGAGAACAAAATCAGCTGTAAGTACCTTCAGACAAAATCCATCTTGCTCCAGGTTTTTCCAGCTTTGGGATCTTTTTCGTTTCATTACAATTCCTTTACATGTATTTAATGTTTTGATTGTTATTAAGCTGCTCTAAAACACAAGCATAGGCAGAACATTGATGATCTTGGAGATTTCTGCATCTTGTCTTCATCCTATCAACGTTCAGGATCAAGGTCTGATATTTTTAGTTCAGAAGACTGTTAGCTGGAAATCAGTGGTGGATCTGGAAAATGTTATCTGTGCAGGGGCAAAGAAGGGAAGGGGGCAATGCTGGTCCTTCTCAGTGAAGCATGTTGAAAATCCCCTAAATGTAAATGGAGTGAACAAGATAACTGTCGATTCGCTTTTAGGTGATTTCTGAAGCAAACTGGTTCTGCTGGATTTTACATTCTTCAAATCACAGATCTACCGTTAGGATCTTGGGTTGTTTTGGGGTTTCATTTGTTGATTCTAGCTTAACTGTTATTCTATGTTCCTTGGTGTCTTTCTTGGATTAGATCAGCCTTGTTTCTGTTTTCAGTTTAGTTCAACTTTCTTAGTGATTCTAGTTTATTGTGTTTATTTCTTGTGTCTAGTTATTCTTTGCAATTCTAGTTTAATTATGTTACTTATGTCTACTTATTCTTCAGTGCTAGATTTATTTCCTGTTCCCCGGTGTACTCTGTCTCTCTCTCTGTCTCGGACGCTTCATCAACATTTGATGACAGAATTTCATGACCACAGAGGTCACGGCGACAGATCTTTAAACAACTGAGGTAATGAATGTTTGCAGACACTTTCCATACAGTCTCTGAGTTTTACTCCTCTTTATAAACCTGCAGAACCATGGCAGACCTGGTAAGAGCGAATTCCTCAGGCACCGAGCAGAACAAAACGTGTGATTCAGTGGAAACATCGTACCACCCTTTCCTATTACTGATCTACTGTCTGCTGTTTCTGGTGAGCTTCAGCTCTTTAGGTTGTACCAATACAATTTAAAGAAAAAAAATAAGTTAAAGTTTTGGTTTCACCATCAACTCAATCATTTCCTCTGCAGGTGGGATTGAGCCTCAACAGCTTCACCTTGTGGTTTCACTGCCGTGGAGCTCATGGACAAGCATCCAAGAGCTGGATGATCTACCTGAAACACCTGACAGCGGCTGACTTTCTGCTCTGCATCAGCCTCCCGCTGCGCATCATTCACTACGCCAGGAGCTCATACACCATCCACCTGCTCTACTGCAGCGTTGGAGCCCCGCTCCTGTTCCTCAACATGGCTGCCAGCATCCTGTTCATGAGTTACATTGCAGCTAACAGGTACCGCACTTCAACTACCAGCCAGGCAATTAATGAAGAGTACACAGTAAAAATGCCGGTGTTGAATTAACACACCAAAGTGTCCATATGTGTCCAAGTCAGTAGGTGTTAAATTCAACACTACAGAGTGTCACATTAACATTACAATGGTGTTAGTGTTAAAATATATTAAAAGTAACACCAGTGTAGTGTTGATCACAAAACATAATGTGGTGTTAAAAAAGTAAATAATTGACCCACAAGGTGTCAATATCAACCAAATCCAGTGGAAAATATTCTAAACAATACACAGAAATGGAAAGTTGAGCTTTTCTTAAACCAATTTCAGTATATAGACCAATGTTAATTTAACAAAAAATGGGTGTCAATCTTTTAACACTTTCAAAAGTGTTACTTTAACACCTGCTGACTTGGACACATATAGACACTTTTGGGTGTTAATTCAACACTGGCATTTTACTGTGTAGATTTATAGCATGGGTCAAACGTCATTCATGTTGTGATGAGCTATCAATGCTGACAAGTGAGCTAAATGAATAAATACATCACAGACGTAAATCAGGCAGTGTCACAAATCAGTTCTAATGAGTTCAGTTCATTAGAAATCAGTTCTAATGAAGCATCAGCCATTAGATGCTCAGTTAGAGCATCATAACATCACTTTACAAACGTCACCCTGACATGTGGAAGAGAGAAGAAAAACAGCAACCATGGTGGACCACAATAAGGGTCAACTTCAAAATCACAGGATTTTGATGGAGGCACAGGTCGGTGCTTGTTTGTGCACAGCTTCCACATCTACATCTGCAAACACTGAGAACTTCTTCCTCTCTTTTATGGTGGTTGGCAAAACAACAAGCACGCTCTTTATGTGTGATGCTGTGGCTCCCTTTACTGTGCATGTGGGGAACTTTCAGGTTGTTTGCGGTTCACACAGGAGGCCACATGTAAGTCACATAGATATTTGAAGTGTGAATGACAAGGCCAAAAAAATTCAATTTCAAGAAAAAAATTTAATTTGGGTGACTTCAGGTGGCAGTGTGAACGCAGCCTTAGAGCTCCAGTTTTACTGCAGCTCCTGCATTACTGCCACAAACTGCAGCAACGCCACAACGTCTTCAGAGAAAAGATCAACCGTCTATCTTTCCTTAGATTCATCCTCCTGAGAAACATTATCCTTGTTCCTCTCCACAGGTACATAAGATATCTTATTCCTCGGGAACTCACTTCCTGATGTCTGCCAAAGCCAGCCACATCATCTCCATGACGACCTGGGTTGTTCTCCTGACCACGGTGACGCCGTACTCCATTCTGATGCTGATCAACCGCACATCTCAACGGTCTGATCATGGCACCTGTGGTCATCTGCTCAAAGAACTCATGAGACCACTCTACACAGCAAGTCATGCTGTTGCTTTCATCATCTTCCTGTTAGGATTCTTCTCTCTGGTTTACTTCTACTACAGCGCCTCCCGCAGGGTGCTGCAGGTACAGCAGGCCCAACTGGTCTCCTCCAACTCCAAGAAGCTTGTAAAGTCTCGCAGGAACATGTTGGTGTTGGTCATTGTGTTCTGCTTTTGCTTTGTTCCTCATTACATTGTTCGAATTCCATACATCATACTTCAAGGACAATGTTCAGTAGTGATGTACTACCTCAAAGAGGGGGCTGTCTTACTGTCAGTTTTTAATATCATTCTGGATCCTCTTATTTATGTTTTTCTTTGTAAGGAGTTCAGAGCTCAGCTTAACCTGATACAAATATTCTGCATGAAAGGCAACAGAAAGACCTCCAGTTCAGAGGCAGGAGACAGTGAGAATCAGATGAACACCATCAGTGCCAGTGTAGCGCCCCAGGCTCAGTGAGGACAGAATGATAGACGTGGGAATCATCGGTCCAGCTTGATTCTGATTAAACATTTTCTAACTTTTTTTTAAATAGCTTATATAATATTAGTATGGTACTCAGCATAGATACATAGAGGCTGGAAGAGGCACAGGATGACATAAAGGTGGACGTGCTTTGTTCACATTCCACGTAGGTTACTGCTTCATTGTGAGCAATGCCCTGAAAAATGGATGATGATTAGCACTGAAAGTAATAACATCCTTAAGTCCTTAGTCCAATTAACTCTGAGGGAAGCTAATGCTCAGACAATGACCTGAGGGCATATCACAACTCAGCAGACAATACGTTGACTAGTCAACAGCACGAGATGTCATTGCCACGCTGCAATCATGTGAACTGAGTTCACATGAAACAGTAGTGAGACATTTTTCGTTGTGGTGTTCCAACCTATTGTTGGTTTTTGTTTAAATTCATAGTTTTGGATGAAGAAATCACCACTGTCATATTAAGCATAGTGTTCTTCCATTTTCCATAAATTTCACCCAAAAGTCAAATATACCTAACATTTTGTGAATAAACCTAGTAGTTTGTGTGCAAATGTGTCATATTAAGCATAAGTGGATGTAACTTCCACTGCTGTTGGTGGCAAAGAGCCTCTAAAAATATAACTAGTATGTGTGGAAAATGTAGCAGAGGGATCAACAGCCAGGCAAAATCAGAAACGGTTTGAAGTCATACTGCAACAGTGGTCCACAGGGGGGCATGTTCTACTTCTAAAACAAGCTAATCACTTCTTATAATACGAGTTTGCTCATTTTAATAACTATGAAATGTTTTTTTTATATATGATGTAAATTTGGAATTCCTGTAAAGATTCTTATTTTCAAGTTTTTACATTATTACATTTGTTGAAACTGAATGTTCCTATTTAACTTTAACTTGCCTCTGGTACAGTAGAATTTTCCAATAGTAGTACAATAAAGTGTTATTTTGTTTTATTCCTTCTGTTTATGTTTGGTTTATGGGACTTGTGAGAGAACATGGTGGGAAAATCCATGACAATATAAAAGTTTATTTTAATTCATCAGGACCCATAATAAATAAAATCCTAATTCAGGTCTGACAGATTTTTACTTCTAGACAATTAATGGGAATGTTTCCAGCATCAAAGAACTGAAGTAAGGAAAAAAGGCTGTACTTTCTTTAAGCATGACATATTTTTACAGTAGTTATACTGAGAAAGAAGAAAGTCTTCTCAAATGTTCAGAGTTTATGTTTCAGGACAAAGATGTTATGACATAATTCATTGCACCATGTTTGCAGAAAATCAAACACACCACCAACCACTAACACTGACCATAAAGGAGGTCCCTGGTGGAGCACACACACCATACACAGACATTTATTGTCCAATAAACGCAGCTAGTCCCAAAAATTAAAAATTAAAAATACTTAGTGTCTAGCCTGGTAGGGGCCTGGAGATTATTCCAAGTACCTCACAGCCATTAAGTAGACAATGAATCTGCAAACCAAAATATTCTGGAGGCCAGAATTCATCTAGTCAACAGCCAAAGCTTGGAAAAAACTGGACCACAAACAGATCATCTCTGAAAGCAGTAGATAAACAAAAGAATGGCAAAAAAAATGTGGCAATGGCCTAGTTAAATCCCAGAACCCAACCAGGCTCAAAGCTGTGGTACGACCATCTGAGCAGAAACCTCAACAAAATGAAGCAACTTTGGATAAAAGAGAAAGTTAAAGTTCTTAATACCATGACACAGTGATACTTGTGTAGTTGCATTATTACTATATTTTTATGGTGTTATGGTTTTCATGTGCAGGTCCTCTCTTCTTTACATTACAGTATTTGACTAAACTCAGACATTATGATCATGCAATGTCAGAAGAAGAGTCAGATATTAAATCCCAGATAATTCCCTTGTCCTAAAAATGTGTGATCCAGTTTGTCTCTATTTTGCAAAAACGTATTTTATGCAAACATTTCCTTGAGTTCCAATTTATATACTTCACTTTCTAAATGAAACATGAGTGCTTTAAAAATATTCACGCATTCCTGTCTTCAAATAAACCTTTTCATTACATCTAAATCTGTAGTATCTTATAACACTTTCTCTCTAATAGAGCTTTTATATCAAACATTCAATATATAAGAAATTAGTCTACTATGCTGACATTACAGTAGTCTCAAATTCAGTATTGACAATTTATTAAATTATAATGTTTAAGGACTTCAGCACTTAAATCTTGGTTTTACTTTCACTCTTGGTGTTACTTATCACAACATAATCTGCAAACCTTAACTTAAGTAATTAACCTGAGACAAATTAACATGCTCTGCAAAACACTCTTGCTTTGCACTTATTTCTTTCCAATTAAATTTCACAGTTAATAAAATACATAGCACAGCTTCACAAATGTTTGCTAGACTGGAGGAAACCAATTTGATCCACAGTTTAACCCGACATCATGTCTTCAAGACAATACACAGGGCAAACCTGACCCACCTCTAGAGGCCTGTTGGATACTGAGAAGGACAAATTAACCCACGAGCGAGCGAAACAGACTAACGTCAAAAACTGTTTATAAATCATTTTATGACTTTTTCTCTAACATCCATGCAGCTTAACTACCTTTCTGAGTGTTTACCTGACCACTAACCTGACTGTATTTCACTTCCTGCTTTTATTGTGGTTTCCAGTTCACGTCAACCAAACCCAGGAAAAGGTTTGTAGGCAGACTAGAATTGGCTGTTTTGGTACGTTTACACATTCACACCTATCCAAACAAACTGGACTGGAGTTGAATTAAAGTGAGTGAACAAGACTGGTGTGAATGCATCCCTAAAGCTGGGATATGTAGCTTAATGAAAAAGAATAAGTTTTTTACATATGTAAAACTGTCACATGTGAAAATTGAGGTCCTCTGCCTTCTCCTAGATCTAACTACAGAGATACACAGCTCAGTCAGAAACAACCAATCAGAGCCAGGAAGAGAGTCTTATTGCTGTCAATCATCCTCGTGTACATGCTGCTCACACACTCTCTCTTGCTTTCTGCTATGATAGACCTCCTCCCTGTCAGCAGAGCATACTGTGAATGCTCAGGTTAGTTAGCATGATGACGGCGGATAGACGGTCTCCCTGGAACAGTTGGTTGTTTCTCCTCCATTAGCGCATTTTGCTAATGGCGGAGCAGAAAGGAAAAGGTTTACTGACAGCACCAAGACTCTCCTCTGATTGGCTGCTTTTGGTTAGGAGTGGAGCATGTCTTCAAATGGCAGTAATAGCTCAGGGGAGAGGTGGAGGATATTGATCTTTTCACAGATTATCTGTATCGTATTATATGATCATGACATAATGACAGCTTTAACTCATAAAATATTTATTTTTGTAAAAGTTACATGCTGCAGCTTTAAAATCAGTTGCTGATTGGTTGTTTCAGTTATCATCTCTGGACATAAACACATATTCTATCTTTAAGCCCCTGAAAGTGGGAGTCTGGGCTTCATTTAGCCTTTGAACGTCATATTTCCAGGAAGCTCAGAAGAGATTGGCCTCAACAAACCACTCTGGTTCCCGGAAAAGGTTCCTGAGGTGGGAACATCTTAGAAGAGCTTCTGCTCCTCTATGCAGATGGAGGCAGGTGGATCATGTGAGGGGTGGAGTTTGTCAGACTGACGGTAAATGTGGAAGCTTGTTGTGGATAATTGGCTGAGTGGAGGCACTTCAGGCTTCACGGCTGTCAACTTCCTCAAAGCAGATTCCTCAGATGACATCAGGTTAAATCTGTACCTAAACTATCTCTGCTTCTGTCTCCTCTTTAAAAGGCTTTTTCTCTCTCAAAGCAGAGCTTGGTATCTTTATGGCATAACCTAATGCATGTCGGTGCGCAGGCATCCTCACAGTAGATGCCTGTACATCTTCACTACATTTTTCCATATCCAAGGACACCCTATAAAATATTATTTTTCCAGTTCAGAGGACTCAGAAAGTCCTGGTGTCTTCAGGTCAGATCATGCAACTTCTGCTCTGATGAGTAAAACATTAGAACCTGGTCCAAGACTTTGCCCTTTACAAGTTCAACAGTCAACTATTTGTTGTAAATATACAATGAAAAGCTCATCCGCGTTGAATCAGACTAACTGTGGAAAAGCTCCCGTCTCTTAGAGGAAATGGTCTAGGTTGGTGTCAGGTGGTTTTTAATGATGAAGTGGTTTATATGCTCAATTCATCCTAGAGGAAACCAACAATGGTTTCTAATTTATTCATTTACTTTAGAAACCCCACAGAGACTGGAGAACTTCAACTTTTCTAAAACATACAAAGTCAATTTGACTGATTAAAATGTAAAAAGTTCCTCTTTTCTGCTCCACACTAGTCTGTTTTGCAGAAGAGTCTGGTTGGGTAACAAAGATGTTTACAAAGCACAGATAGTCCAAAACTAACTTTGCAAATTGTGGTATTTCAGAGGACATACAAAGTAAATGTCAGACATGTAAACTTGCTGCTCATCAAATGGGGTGGCATTAGATGCCACAAAGGAAACAGGAAGTAGAGAAGTTTCTCTTCTTGTTACAAGCCAAGAGCCCAACAGGACTGTGGGCTAAAGGCTAGCAGCCGCTAACTTATCTCAACCAATCAGAACATGGCAGGTGTTTGCTGAGGGAAAACGTCAGACAGAATCTGAACCGCAGCAGAGTAACGGCTTCTCCGGGTAGATTTTCAGTTTTCTGAGCAGAAGCGATGCAGATGCTGAGCAAACACCAGATGGGTCGTTCCTAAAACCCGGATGAAGTACCAGGTTCTGAAGAGGGGAACAGGCGGAACAAACGGACCTGTAAGTATCTGAAACAATAAAGACCAGCTATAGGATCCAGTCTGTATGGTCTCACCTGCCTTTCAGTTGGAGTTTGGTTATTTTTTTAATGCTAGTTTGGAACCCAGGTTGGTTTCCGTTGCAGCGTTTCTTCAGCAAACACAGTTCTTCATTAAAAAATATATATAAAGGTGAAGTTTATCTTCATTAAATAAATATCAGCCCAGTTGAATTTGGATTAATTTTTTGCTTCACTTTTTTATGCTTAATTCTTTGTTGTTGTTTGTTTTTACAGATTTTTACAATAAGTGATGAAGGCATTAAGATGACTTTTCACACCTCATTATTCTTGGTCTCTTCTTGCAGCTTTTTAACCACAAAGAAAAGCTGGGTTTCATTTTTAGTCATATTTGACAGTAACCATTAGTTGGTTACAGAGGAGTGACATACTCTGACTCGCTCTTAAGAAAATAGTGGTTTCATGTTGCATCTGACATGAAGCATGAGCTGCAGCCATTAAAGGAGCAGTATTACATGTTTTCCAGCCACAGTCAAGTAGTTATGTCACCTCCAGTTTATAAATATTCTGCATATCAAGTGATGCAACTGATGACCGTTGAGGTGGAAGGAGATCCAATACATAGAGAAGTTTTTTTACACATATAAAAAAAAGGTTTTGTCAGCTCTGGTCACTTTTATTTGACAGCGGTCAGACAGAAAAGCCGGTTGTGAGATAGGGAGAAGACGTGGCAAAGTCATCGGGCCGGGACTCGAACCTGCAAAGACTAAGGCGCTTTACCTCACCACCTTTGGTAGATCTTTGGTAGAAAGGTCCAGAGTTGGTGTGGAAACCAAAATAAGGTGACTTAAAACTGAGAGGTTCTGAAAGCACAATGTCTGAACTGGAGCAAGTGGAAAAGGACAACTTTTTTACAAAAAAAAAGATAAAAGGGCTTGAAGCACAACGACACATGGGTTTGACTCTACTAGAGAGACTGATCAGACAGAAGGACAAGTCGTCTCAAAGCTCCTGAAATCCTCTGCAGACCATGAGATAATTGTGGACAGGTGTGGAGTCTCCAATCCTTCAGCAGAATCTCTGGTCAAGGAAGATCCACAAACCAGGATGTTATATATATATATATATATATATATATATATATATATATATATATATACAGTATAATATATATATATATATATATATATATATTATATATATATATATATTATATATAATATATATATATATATAATATATATATATATATACTGTATATATACAACATAATTAGAAATATCAATGGGGGAGCTGCAGAGAGTTTGGCTGTGCTTCTTTAGATTAACAAAATCATTTACTTTCTTGTCAAGTTGCTGAGGTTTTAAGAAAACGTCTTCCTTACAGAAAAATGTCTGCACCAGGGTCTGTGACCACAGCAGTCAGCAGCGCCTCGGTTCTCAACCAGAGCATGACCAATCCAGGCCGCTGTGACCGTGGCGAGAAACCAACCAATCTCATCTTCATCCTAGTCTACAGTGTCCTCTTTCTGGTGAGAGCTTTGTCTTCTCACCGTCTTCAAAGATACGGTCCAGTCCAAACCAGAGTTTCTAACGTTTTTCTCTCCATTTCCTCTGCAGGTGGGATTGAGCCTCAACAGCTTCACCTTGTGGTTTCACTGCTGCCAACCTCAGAGAAACGCCTCTAAAAGCTTGATGATCTACCTGAAGAACTTGACAGCAGCCGACTTCCTTCTCTGCCTCAGCCTGCCACTTCGCATCATCCACTACGCAACCAGACCTGCCACCATCCACCTGCTCTACTGCAGCTTTGGAGCCTCCATACTGTTCCTCAACATGTACGCCAGCATCCTGTTCATGGGCTACATCGCTTTGAACAGGTACTCATTTCTACTGCAGGCCAGATGACCGCTGCACCTCTGTGTTTAATACTTAGATTTTTGGGGTGTTTAGAGTAGCTTTAGTTCTTTGTGAAACTGGTGATTTATTTTATAAAGAACCTCTTTAGCACCCCTCTCTGTCTCTTTAGGTATTTTAAGGTGGTCCGGCCTTTTGGAGCCTTCTTCCTGCTGACTAAACGAGCTGCATGCATCACCTCCATGACCACATGGGTCTTTCTCCTGACTCCGATGACGGCATATTCCACTGTGCTGCTAAAAACCCTGAAATCTAACGGGTCTGAAGACAGCTGTGAGGACCTGCACAGTGATTCTGTCAAACTGATCTACAGAACTTTTCACATCGGCGCTTCCGCCATCTTTCTGTTGGTCTTCTTCTCAATGGTTTTCAGTTACTACAGCGCCTCTCGCAGGGTGTTGCAGGCTCAGCAGAGACATCCTGCCCCCTTCAGCTCCAGGAAGCTTCAGCAGTCTAGGAGGAAAATGTTGGTTCTCATCTGCATCTTCTGCATTTGCTTCATTCCTTACCACCTGATCCGACTCTTGTATATGTTTCTGCAGCAGCTGTGCTCCTCGGACTGCGTGTTTTACTACCTCATGGAGTTCACCACCATTGTTTCAGTTCTTAATGTCTGCCTGGATCCGCTTGTTTACTTCGTCTTCTGCAAGGATTTTCGGGTTCATCTGAGGCTGAGCTTCAGGAGGTTCAGAGTCAGAACGGAGAATGAGGCCAGGAGGAGCAACGAAGAGCAGCTGAGGAGTATTAGCCTCAACCATAACGGGACCCTCAGCACAACATCACGGTCAGCTGGTGAGGTTTAGCGGGTCAAAGCTCAGAGGGTTCAGACTCAGAAAACTGATGGAAAACTCATTAAACTGTGCAATTTGTAGCCCTGAAAATTACCAAAACTGAAGCTTATTATGTTTATGTATATGTGTAACATTGTTTTTCGTAGTTTGTTTCCATCAACCTTGTAAATAAAGGAACTAGAATCTTCTTGTTCACTTTCCAGCAGTCTTTAGCTGATCTTTGGTCCAGTCTTCAGTTTTCCTTTTCTTCCTTCAGTTCCTTGGAGTCTTCCTTCTATGAGATCAAACCTACAGCTTTCAGTAGCCTGGGGATGCATTCAGACAGGAATGCATCCCCAGGAAGCAGGCTGGCTGTCTTTAAGGAGGAATCTCAGGCCCACTTGTTAAAAAAAACTATCCCAGGTTGATGAAAACGGCAAAGTAGATCATACCAAGATTTATATTTCTCCTATTATGGAGACAATTCTTGAGAAGTTGTTAAGAAATCTATCCATCCATCCTCACTGATCCAGACTGTGATAGCAACAGGTCCAGGAGGAAACTCCGGGCATCCCTCTCCCCAGTGACATCCTCCAAGGCATCCCCAGGCCAAACAGGATATGTAATAGGGTTGTATAATAATATCGATATTGCGATATATATCGATATTTTCTTAGAAAAAAATCGATATTCATCAGCAAGTATCGTAACGTCCAACTGTCACCTTGTTCACTCACTGGTTGCTTCACCAGGTCATCAGGCTTAGAGTGATTCCTTCAGATGTTCAGGTTAAAAAGGTATCAAACTATTCAGAGCAGGAACTTGGTTCACTTTATTTACTTTACTAATACATGTCAGCTACAGTTTGGACTGTTTCAACTAAAAGAAACATGTTTTCTCTCCACTTCTTTGGTTCATTTTGTCCAGCTGTCCACTTTAAGTCTGTGTCCAACCAGAGCCAGGTATTGTGTAGTTGGAGCTTTTAATCAGTTTTCAGTTAAATTAATTCAATCAAACTTTATAACAGTCACAAAATGTCACCAAAATCACTCTGTCCCTCTAAAATCTTTCAGAAAATCGCAAAAGTGTATTGAATTGTATCATTTGCTGAATATCGCAATATATATCGTATCGTGGGCAGAATATCGTGTATTGTATTGTGAGATTATTGTGTCACTACAGCCCTAATATGTAATACCTGCGAGAAGTGTTTTTCTCCTGGCGTCTCCTCTGAGCGGGGCTTACCTAAACGACTTCCAAAGAGAGACATCATGAGCCATCCTGAACTCACTCAATGTGAGAGGCAGCACATGACAGAGCTCCTCACTTTTTCTCTAATGCCTAGATTTTTATACCAATTTTTGGAGGGATTTTCCCCTTCCAACAATCTTAAATATGCCCTGATTATCAGAATGCTCTTAACATTTTTCTTAAGATTTTCCTGCCACTTGTGGGATGTAAAGAGTAATCTGATCCGACCTGAAATGGAGGATATTGAACATGTTGGATTGTCTTGGCCCAGATGGTATTCCACAAGGACAAATGAGAACACAGCCGGTTGAATGTGACAACCAATCAGAAGGCATGGTGATAGAAACATGGAGGGGAATCCTAACTACACCAAAGACAAAACAACTGCCAGAAAGTCTGGTGGATGTTGGAGACATCTTTGTATTTTTATTTTTATTTTATTTTATTTCTTTGCTAAGCAGTCAATGAACTATCACCATTAATCCTTTAAAGTCAGACATATTTACTCTGCTTACTCTGAACTCAGTCAAGAGGTTTTGGGAGATTTCCCGTTTGACATCTGAATATTGGTGAGTGACATCAGTTTGTGTGTGGTATGTTATTTCTGCTGTGTGGCTTCACGCCACACAATGTAGGATCAGTCATGTTATACCAACAATTTTTATCATGAGGTCTCTAAGATTTTGAAAATCACCTGACAATTTTAAAACCTTGCTCAGTCATAAGGCTCAGAAAGAACCACAACAAATCACTCTCAGAAAAGCATTTTAAATATGTTGTATGAAACCGCGCAGTTATATACAAGAGATACTACAAATTAAAATGCAAGCACTGTGTTTCCCTAAATATAATAAAGTTGGACGCAAGTTCCGTCTCTGGCTTTTCCAGTTATACGTCAGTACATCTAAAATAAATGATACATGCACCTCTACGCTGAATTACTTAAAAGGGATGTTTATTTCTGGAAGGTAAAGCTTAAAATGATGTTTGTAAGAGGTTCTATGAGCAATGTCTATGGGTGAGGTCATGTTGAAATCCAAATTTAACTGGATCCCTGTTACCTCTGGGCAGACATCAAAATACATGTATTAATACTGCACTAGTTAAGTGTTGATCCGTTACTGCTTTGCTGTGACGCACCGAGCGGCTAACGTTGCACCTGTTGTACCGTGTAAAATCAATCCCAAGGATCTTCTCTGAAGTGCAAATTCTGAATTAATTCTACTCAAACGCGACCACAAATCCTGTAACTCAGAGGAAGACGGCAACTGTTAATAATGACTCTGCCACAGCGGTCAAAAACATTTAAACCCTTCCAGTTTCAACACCAGCCTGCTTGGCTCATGCTGGAGGCCACAGCCCCATCTAGTGACCACACCCAAAGATACACATATTTGACTCCGATACTCCTAAAACACCAATAAAACTTATTTAGACGTGTCCTTGGCCTACATTCTTGAATAAAACGGCCAAACTGCCTCACTAGCTTGGAGTCAAGCTGAACAGAGCTCAGTTGAAGAGCTGATACTGGAGCCAGGTGTGCTGAAGCTGAGAGACATCTACAAGTTGCATTTAAAATCCCCCACAATAATAAGGTTTTCAGTATTTAACAGTAAATCAGATATTAAAAAATCTGACATCTGCTCTAAGAATTGGCCTGGTGGGGGATACAAAGCAAAAGCAGTTTTAGTGCTTCCCAGTTTAGATGTTTACTTCTCCTTCCCCACTAATCTGAGGAATATAAAAACAATAATAATTAAAAGATGTCGACTTATTTATGCAAATACATGCCAAATCAGTCAGATTTTGACAAATCACTAAGTATTTAAATAGAGAGATTTTATGTTTACTATACCTTATTTAATTGTTTTAAATTTCTGTCTGCTGGAGTATTATTTTTAAATTATTTATTATTTTAAATGGGATTTTCATAATTTATTCTTTTTAGATTATTATTCAGTATTAATCATTATTTATTTGTGTTTGTATAGTTATATAAATATGTATTGATATTTTCTAAATAATTTATTAAATAAGTAATGAACCGCTGTGTGCTTTGTAATATGCTCATCATACATCAATATCAGAATATTCCATTCCTATTCTATTGTTATAGCCACTAAGCATATTTAATTATGCTGAAGTATGTATTAAAAATATACTGAAATAATACAATTGTTTATAAATGTATCTTTGTTTGAATATGGTTTCCAGTAACAAAAAAGCGTGTTATGATCGATTAAATGCGCTGATACGTCATTGTGCTGCTAAACACATAACGCTGAGTGGAGTGGTGGACCTCTCCAAGATGGCCGCCCTAAATCCGGTCAGCGGTCCATGAGGGTCTATCCTTATATTATGTCTATGGTCTCATTGACCTGACTAGCTAACGCAGCCAAAACGCAGCTAAATGCGGGACAATCAACGTGATTGGCTGAAATTAGCTAAAGTCACTTATTCTATTGGCTGTTAACCTCTCTAGGATCTTTACATTTTTATATTATTATTTAACAATTCCTTTAAGCTTTCAACAGTTAGATTGTATGAGTTTTAAACTTTAATTTGCAATGTATGATTTTGTAACAGTTATCACTTGTTATAACATATTTTTTAATATGGGCTACATTAGTGGGTGGAGCTGTGGTCCAGACTGAAACCTCCTTCAGTCCACTGTGTGGATGGCCAGGTAAAGAAGTTCTTCACTAAAACCACAGTCAGATCTGCCAGCTGCTCCTTGATTAGTCTGCAGAGGTTATTTTAAACTTTGATGAGATGTCATTTCCTGTTATCCATTAGCTTTCTGATTGGCTGCTGCATCATGACAAAATCCCATTGTTGCTCCCAACATCTTGCTGAAATAATGTTACTGTAATGTGACATAAAAGCATCTCACACATCTTGTATTGTTCCTGTGGTCAAATATTTTTTGGCATATTAGGCCTGTTGTGACATCAAATTTTGCTGGACAGTAAATTATCGTAAAAGTTATTATGATAAACTACATGCTTAAAACCAATGGCATGAAAATAAAGCAAGACCACATTCTCAAAGATTAATAAACTTCAAATTCTAATGAATATTTAACACTGGAATATCCGAATAAATAAACAAAACAATAGAGAAAAGTAAAATCTGTAAACAAAATGATCCTTGAAGAAATGGCTAGTTGAGACCAAAGCATCAGACTGAAGACGTCTGTCATCCTGTTGTTGGTAGAAAGAAAGAAAAGGGAAAATTGATCATGGAATTCATGTTTATTTATTATGTGATTTATTGCTTATTATGACATGACTTATATATATATAAATACACATGGATAAAAGAAAGAAAACTCACAAAAACTTTTCCAAACTGTCATTTTTCTTTAGACTTGTAGTTGACACATTCAGTCTTTGACTTTATTGCTTTATTAAATACAGAAATAAAAAAAAAAAATCATAAATCTGAATCGTTCTGATCTTCAGGCTGCTGATAAAATCAGTAAATCTGATTTATGTTACATTTATCATAGACATAAATCAGTTTTACTCTCTGGATCCACCACAGAGTAAAACCGATGACATAAGAGCTATGGTCAGGTAAAGTGCATCTGTGCTTTTATTTTGAAGGGTCTGAGGTTGTTTGCTGTGAAGTCCCTGATTCCTCATTCTGAATCTGGAGAGACCTGAAACCAAAAACACAGGAAGGTGAAGTTACAGGTGAGGAGCGACTGGCCAATCTGGTGTCGCCTTCAGCTCTGGCCACGCCCACTCACCTGGTCACGGCCGGATCCCCCGACCCACAACCAACCCGACCAGGGAGTTCAGGATGTTGATCCCGCAGAGGACAACCTGCGCGGCGCTGCAAGTCGCCATGATGCCGAACAGAAACCACGTTTCCACTCTCCACCACCGACTACCGGCTCCAGGCAGATCCCGACCACATCGACTGGTTTTACAGTAACCGGTCTGAGTGTTGCAGAGAAACCGGTCACACGGGACAGAGGCCGACCGGAAACATCTGGACTGAAGACCGCAACATCTGGACTGAGACCGGAACATCTGACTGAGACCACAACATCTGGACTGAGACCGCACATCTGACTGAGACCGCAACATCTGACTGACAGGAAACTCTGGACTGAGACCGCAACACTGGACTGAGACCAACATCTGGACTGAGACCGAACATCCGACTGAGACCGGAACATCTGGACTGAGACCGCAACATCGGACGGACGACACTGGACTGAGACCGCAACATCTGGACTGAGACCGTAACTCTGGACTGAGACCGAACATCTGGACTGAGACCGGAACATCTGGACTGAGACCGCAACATCTGGACTGAGACCGGAACATCTGGACTGAGACCGCAACATCTGGACTGAGACCAGAAACTCTGGACTGAGACCGAACATCTGGACTGAGACCGGAACATCTGGACTGAGACCGCAACATCTGGACTGAGACCGGAACATCTGGACTGAGACCGGAACATCTGGACTGAGACCGCAACATCTGGACTGCTGAGACCGAACATCTGGACTGAGACCGGAACATCTGGACTGAGACCGCAACATCTGGACTGAGACCGGAAACTCTGGACTGAGACCGGAACTCTGGACTGAGACCGGAACATCTGGACTGAGACCGAACATCTGGACTGAGACCGGAACATCTGGACTGAGACCGGAACATCTGGACTGAGACCGAACATCTGGACTGAGACCGGAACATCTGGACTGAGACCGGAACATCTGGACTGAGACCGGAACATCTGGACTGAGACCGAACACTCTGGACTGAGACCGGAAACAACTGGACTGGGGACTGATGACCGGAACATCTGGACTGAGACAGGAACATCTGGACTGAGACAAGGAACAACTCTGGACTGAGACCGGAACATCTGGACTGAGACCGGAACATCTGGACTGAGACCGGACAACATCATGGACTGAGACCGGAACATCTGGACTGAGACCGGAACATCTGGACTGAGACCGAACATCTGGACTGAGACCGGAACATCTGGACTGATGAACAGGAAACATCTGGACTGAGACAGGAAACTCTGGACTGAGACCGGAACATCTGGACTGAGACCGGAACAACTCTGGACGAATGACTGACCGGAAACATCTGGACTGAGACCGGAACATCTGGACTGAGACCGGCAACATCTGGACTGAGACCGGAACATCTGGACTGAGACCGGAACATCTGGACTGAGACCGGAACATCTGGACTGAGACCGGAACATCTGGACTGAGACCGGAACATCTGGACTGAGACCGGAACATCTGGACTGAGACCGGAAACTCTGGGACCTGAGGACCGGAACATCGAACTCGGACTGAGACCGGAACATCTGGACTGAGACCGGAACATCTGGACTGAGACCGGAAACTCTGGACTGAGACCGGAACATCTGGACTGAGACCGGAACATCTGGACTGAGACCGCAACATCTGGACTGAGAGACCGGAACATCTGGACTGAGACCGGAACATCTGGACTGAGACCGAAGAAACTCTGGACTGAGACCGGAACATCTGGACTGAGACCGGAACATCTGGACTGAGACCGGAACATCTGGACTGAGACCGCAACATCTGGACTGAGACCGGAACATCTGGACTGAGACCAGGAAACATCTGGACTGAGACCGGAACAATGTGGACTGAGACCGGAACATCTGGACTGAGGAGACAGGAAACTCTGGACTGAGACAGGAAACTCTGGACTGAGACCGGAACATCTGGACTGAGACCGGAACATCTGGACTGAGACCGCAACATCTGGACTGAGACCGGAACATCTGGACTGAGACCGGAACATCTGGACTGAGACCGCAACATCTGGACTGAGACCGGAACATCTGGACTGAGACAGGAAACTCTGGACTGAGACCGGAACATCTGGACTGAGACCGCAACATCTGGACTGAGACCGGAACATCTGGACTGAGACCGCAACATCTGGACTGAGACAGGAAACTCTGGACTGAGACAGGAAACTCTGGACTGAGACGGCAACATCTGGACTGAGACCGGAACATCAGGACTGAGACCGCAACATCTGGACTGAGATCGGAACATCTGGACTGAGACAGGAAACTCTGGACTGAGACCGGAACATCTGGACTGAGACAGGAAACTCTGGACTGAGACCGCAACATCTGGACTGAGACAGGAAACTCTGGACTGAGACAGGAAACTCTGGACTGAGACCGGAACATCTGGACTGAGACCGCAACATCTGGACTGAGACCGGAACATCTGGACTGAGACCGCAACATCTGGACTGAGACAGGAAACTCTGGACTGAGACAGGAAACTCTGGACTGAGACGGCAACATCTGGACTGAGACCGGAACATCAGGACTGAGACCGCAACATCTGGACTGAGATCGGAACATCTGGACTGAGACAGGAAACTCTGGACTGAGACCGCAACATCTGGACTGAGACAGGAAACTCTGGACTGAGACAGGAAACTCTGGACTGAGACGGCAACATCTGGACTGAGACCGGAACATCAGGACTGAGACCGCAACATCTGGACTGAGACCGCAACATCTGGACTGAGACCGCAACATCTGGACTGAGACCGCAACATCTGGACTGAGACAGGAAACTCTGGACTGAGACCAGACCACAACATCTGGACTGAGACCACAACATCTGGACTGAGACGGAACATCTGGACTGAGACCACAACATCTGGACTGAGACGGAACATCTGGACTGAGACCAGACCACAACATCTGGACTGAGACTGCAACATCTGGACTGAGATCGCAACATCTGGACTGAGACCGGAACATCTGGACTGAGACCAGACCACAACATCTGGACTGAGACTGGAACATCTGGACTGAGACCGCAACATCTGGACTGAGACCAGACCACAACATCGGGACTGAGACCACAACATCTGGACTGAGACCGAAACATCTGGACTGAGACCACAACATCAGGACTGAGACTGGAACATCTGGACTGAAACCACAAACATCTGGACTGAGACTGGAACATCTGGACTGAAACCACAACATCTGGACTGAGACCACAACATCTGGACTGAGACCACAACATCAGGACTGAGACTGGAACATCTGGACTGAAACCACAACATCTGGACTGAGACCAAACATCTGGACTGAGACCACAACATCAGGACTGAGACTGGAACATCTGGACTGAAACCACAACATCTGGACTGAGACCACAACATCTGGACTGAGACCACAACATCTGGACTGAGACTGGAACATCTGGACTGAAACCAGACTGCAACATCTGGACCTGTGACGGGTCTCTCACCTGTTGGGGACGGGCTTCAGGGGGACACCCCAAGTGAGACCGGAGGACGCGTTGTAGAGACACAGCGGACCCTGAACCAGACCGGTGGCGCTGACCATACAACAGGCGGCGGCAGCCAGCAGCCCCAGGCAGGAGTACAGGGCCAGACCAAACATCTGGAAATACAGGCACAACTGTTACACCTGAGAAACGTCTGGAAACACATAAAAACATCTGGAAACACATAAAAACATCTTTTACAGCTGGAGGAACATCTGGAAATCAAAGCATAGATCTATAACAATAGGTTGTATTTTGGATGTAGTTCCTGGTGCGCCAGATGTTTTGTGGTTTGGACTGGATCAGTGAAACCTGATAGACCAGATGTTGCACCCAGGTTCCACCTGTGGGCCAGATGTTAGTGGGTCAGTCAGCTGGAGCTCACCTGAGTCCTGGAAGCAATGAAGCCTCTGGTTCTGCTGCGCTTGATGAAGGCGTTCGCTCCGAGTAAAACCTGAAACCAAACCGCTGTGAGATTTGTATCTGGACATGGCCGCCGAGAAACAAACACACATGACCTTTCACACATGACCTTCCGCTTTGCCGTGACCTCACCAGGAAGCCGGAGGCCCACAGACCCGTAGCCCAGGTGGCCTCTCTGGTCACATGGCCATCCAACAGGTAGTGGTACGTCATCCCTGGAAACAGCAGCAGGATGTTGGACACCATGCAGATGATCACCATGGGAACCAGAGCCACGCCCACATAGAACAGATACCTCGACACGCACATCTGTCAAAAAAGGGTTAAAAACAATCAGTGCCGATGGGTCAGAACCGATCCTGCTCTGAAGAACACGAGCTGTGACGTCACAGAGCAGGTTCAAGTGTTTGTTTTTTACCTGTGTGATGTCACAACTTAGCAGCCAATCACAGAAGCTCCCACATATATGCAAATTAATGGAAATTCTTCTTTTGCTCAAATTTATATTTTTATTAAACTTTAAAACGATTTAACAAAAACTGCAGATAAGAAAAAACAGTTACATAATTGAAAAACATAACTGACTATTAACACTGACGGTATTTTGTTAGAATCTTGACACAAATTATTTTATAGTGAAGCTGGATAATTATTTGTTCCTGAGTTTTTCAGAAGCTCCCAGTGATTTATAAAAGTTTCTTCCACAGCAGACTCAAGACAAATTTGAAACAAAATTTTTCTTTTGTTAAAAATTTGTATTTTTATTAAACTTTCAGAAGCAAATTTTTAAAAGGTTCCAGATCAGGAACAAAAGTTGACATTTTTGTTTCTGCTAAACAGCAGCAAAACATAACTGATTATTAACATTATTGGTAATTTTTAGGTTCTTGACACAAATTATTTTATAAAGGAGCTGGAAAGTTAATTTGTCCTGAATGTTTCGGTGTGAAAAACTCAGTTTGAATCAGAAATCTGAGAATTATTGGAAACTGAAATGTGTCAGTAAAAATAAATGTTGGTTTCAACCTGAATCAGCATCACATGGAGTCATAAAGCAGAAAAAGCAGAACTCACCGTGAAGTCCGGTTTAGACGCTGAGCGGAACAAACCGACTCATTTATAATCTGAGACAGCAGGACACGCCTGCTGAGTGAGGACAGGACAGACAGAGACACGGGACAGGAAGCCAGAGCAGCGAATAGGGACGTTTCATTAAACCACAATAGCGGATTAATCCGGGATTCTCCGGATGTCCCGGTTTAATTAAACTCCAGAACAGGCTAATAGTTTCAGCTAATCTGGTTTCTACCTGTTTTATCCGTGATTCCGTTTCCATCTGTCTCATTTATTATTGAGTCTCTTTTCTAAAATGACACAGCAAAATACAACAGCAGTAATTTGGTTTATTTAGCATAAAACGTGAGTTTTTCAGTCTTCAAAGTCATATTTTCATTATGTTATTCCTACGTTTATAAATGTCAAAGATTCAAACTAAATATTTAATTTTAAATCTAAATACTAAGTTGACAAACTAAATATTTATCTTTCAAATTACAATTTTTGAAACATAAATGTATGTTCATATATATTGCATTTTGTGGCGCAGTTGGTAGAGCTGTTGCCTTGCAGCAAGAAGGTTCTGTGTTCGATTCCCGGCCCCGGCCCCCCTGCATGGAGCTTGCATGTTCTCCCTGTGCATGGTGGGTTTTCTCCGGGTACTCCGGTTTCCTCCCACAGTCCAAAAACATGACTGTTAGGTTAATTGGTCTCTCCAAATTGTCCCTAGGTGTGCATGGTTGTTTGTCCTGTGTGTCTCTGTGTTGCCCTGCGACAGACTGGCGACCTGCCCAGAGTGACCCCTGACCCCGCCCCTCGCCCGGAACGTTAGCTGGAGAGGCACCAGCAACCCTCCCGACCCCACCAAGGGACAAGGGTGTCAAGAAAATGGATGGATGGATTTTAAAATTCATTTGAAAATGTCATATTAAATATTTTGTTAGTTCCAACTAAATGTTTATGTCTGAGCTAAATATTTAGTTCCCAAACAACATATTCAGCTCCAAATTAAATAGTTATTTTTCAATTAAACATTTAAACTTTGTAACTAAACATTTATTTTTCCAATTCATATACATAATATTGACTTCCACTGTTCATTTCTAAGATTAAAGCTGCTTGTCTGAGCAAATGAGGGGTTATGATTACGACTTTTTTAGTTCAGAATGATTTTGAAATGTATTCTTTGCACTAATTGTTCATTGAACTGATCCACTATTGTTTGCTATTGTAGCAGCAGTTCTGTTCAGTTCGCTGTGGTTCAATTCCTCACAATCTTTTATCAGAAGAGCTTTGCTTGAAGCCTGGCGACCTGAGGATTCCGTAAATCTGTTTCCCATCTCAGCAGTCTGAGGGACCTGAGTGGGGGAGGAGCTGCGCCTCGAGGGCGGGGCCAGGTCCACCCAGGCGCTTTGCTTGACTGATTGGTTCCCATGGAGATTGAAAGGGTTAAAGGGTTGAATCAAAGCAACACTTCACGTAAGATTTTGATGAGAGAATAACATTTTAACATGATGGAAAACTCAAACATAAAGCCAGAATAAGCTGAAGGAAATGCGACCGAACATCTCGTCACTCAGTCCCAGCTCTTCTGGTCTGATGCAGGGTCAGAGGACACGGTGGACAGAACCTTGATCCGTCTCTGGAAGGACCAGCTGCTGGTCGTCACTTGACCTTATTCTTCTATTTTCAGTTCTTTGAAAGCAGAACCACTTATTTTTGCTGCTGTGATTCACTGCAGGGCAGCAAAGACTCATGGGAAACGTGTTGATGTGTCATCGCTGACATCACCAGGTTCTCCTCCGTGGGACCGGCTGCAGGTCCAGATCCTGGACCAGGGATCAGGGAGAACAACCCATTCTCAGGTGTGAGGGATTCCCTTCACCAAACTGGGCCCAGCTCTGTTTCCTGCTGGTTCAGAAAACAGAACCAGTCAATGAAAAATGCTGCTTAAATCTCCTGATTTAGTTTCAGTTTACAGTTGTTACCCAATCATAGCGGAAAGTCGGACTGGTTCTGGATCTGTCCATCAGTGGATCCCTGAGACTGACTGAGGGCTGTGAGGCTCCAAAGTTACAGCCAAAGCAATAATTTGGGTCATTTAGCCTGACATAAGAGAAACAAATGGGGGTTTCATTTCAGCCATGTTTTCAACATTTCTACTTTTATTAATGTCACTTTAAAACTTAATTTAATCAGATAGATAAATATGTAAACCAACTAAATGTAGTTGGTTTACATATTTATCAATAAATCAATAATCAATAAATATCTGGCTTGTAAATTTGTAGCTTTCTCAGAGCTAACTGGATATTTAGCTAACTCAGAGCTAAATATTTAGTTTGGAGCTAAATATTTACCTTTCAAACAATTAGCTTGGATCTAAATATTTGGTTTCTAAGCTAAATATTTATCTCCAAACTAAATATGTAGTTTGAAGCTAAATATTATCTACTGACATAAATATTCAGTTTCATAAATACCTAGTGAGCTACCTGCACGTTAAATATGTAGCTTGAAGATAAGTATTTAGTTAGCCAGCTTAATATTTTGTTTCTATAATACATATTTAGCTACTTTAAATATTGTCACCTTGTAAAATGGCGGATTGACTAAAGAAGTTTTAAATGTTAAAGTTTTTATTTTTACTTTTTAATTTCTTTTTATTTATTTCTGTTTATTCACTGTCACATGCTTTATTTTAATTATGTAAAGCACTTTGAAATCCCTTGCTGCTGAAATGTGCTATACAAATAAAATTTGATTGATTGATTGATTGATTGATTAATTGATTGATGACCTGAGTCATTTTTTGATTTTAGTAAAATTACCCCCTTTTGTTGCTGAAAGATAATTCAAACTAAATATTTAGGTTGGAGAAAAATATTTTGCTACCAAACAAAATGTTTTGTTCCGTAAATACAAGTGAGGAAGTTATCAATATTTAACTCAACTATTTTTAATTGGTAAATGAAATATTGTCACATTCCTAATATAATGACTTAAGTCATTTATTGACAAAAGTGATTTTGTAAAATAAACAAAAAAAAAATGTTTTGGCAAAAAATGACACATGTGAGATATCGAAGCTAAGCCAGCTAAATAGCTTATGACTCAAATTGTTGTGAATTTTTCAGGTTGTGGTACTGAAACATCAGAACCGGTCGTGACTTGACCCAAAGTCCCACAGACATGAGTTGAACCAGAACTCCTGAGATTCTCGAGAACTGTGTGTTTTATGGGTTCAGCTGTGACGTCAGCACGATGAGTCATCAGGGTCACAGGACCCGCCGCAGGGAAACCACCGAAATCACGTCATGGTGACGTAACGTCCTGCGAACAGACGGACTCCATCCTGGATAACAGGTTTACTGTGACTTTCTGGGTTCTGGTTGAAAGAAGAGCTGTGAAGAAGAAGCAACAGATTTCTGGTTTGTTGTTTTCAGCTCGTATAAAAATGTTAAGAACATTTCCAGGACTCCACTGGTTCTGCTTCAGATTTTATCTGATTTTATTATTAAACCACCGCAGAAACACTAAAAGAAACTTTATCAGACTCCAGAAATATGTTTAAAGAAGTTTGTTTATTTGAGGTTTTCAGCTGAGCTCGTCATTCAGCTCGAATATAAAACCATCATCATGTGATGAGGTCAAATATTGTGTCTTTTGCAAATGACATTTTTGGGCATAAATATTTACTGTTTATGTTAAATACATTCTGAGCAGCTTTACTGTCTGCTGAGCTTTTATTAGTCAAATTTTAATGTTTAATGGTGGTTTAGATTTTACTTTAAAACCAGTATGAATTCTGCTGCTTTATGGAGACATTCAGAAAAAAATAAAATAAAAAAAAACATAAAACTCAACTAAATAGTTAAATTCAAACTGCATGTTCAGCGAAATAAATATTTAGTTTGTAGCTAAATTTATCTCAAAAATAAGCATTTGGATAATTCATTTTACGACTATTTTTATAAATGGCGCCGTGTTATTTCATCTTAACGAGCCGTTTTAAAGACACGGACGTTTACCCAACAGTGACGTCATCAGCAGTTTACGAGTTCTCAAGACCAGCTTTTATTTTGATAATCCACTTCCGCTTCATAGTAGCTGAACATGTTAGCTCTGAGCTAGCCAAATATTTATCTAGATAATTCTGTGTATAGCTAACTGAATATTTGGAAATAGTAAGTTTGTTTAGTTTGCAGTTAAATAATTAAATATCTAGTTTGGAGTTAAATGTTTAGCTGCGTCAGAACTAAACATTTAGCTCAAAGCTGAACAATAAGGTCACCAGCTAAAGGTTGTTTTATTTTTATCTCGACTGCTGTACATCTCTGACTAAATTCAGTCTCCATGTGGAACCGGCTTCCTGCTGCAGACATGACGCTTTTATGTGATTTGAGTTCTTAGTCATTTATTTTTAGTTCAGCTAATCATCTATACTTGTACTTAACTTTTTATTTGAATTTCCTATTTTACTTTCGATTAAAGAGCTAATTCATCAGTTCTTTGAGTTAAATATTTGTCATGTCTGTGTCGCCTCCTAGTGGTTCAAACATTTTCCACTGTCCAGACGTCAGAACACAATCCGAACCTTCTGACTGGTATAAAGAATCCTAGTTTGTAAAATAAAAGGAAATTTTAAAGGGAAACCAGAAACCAGCCAGATGCAGTGGAACCGGGTCTGAATGGGCCAGAACGTCGACTCAGATACAATCTGGTTCTGACTGGTTCGGTCTGTTTGGATCATCAGGACGACGAATTTAAAGAATCAAAGCAGGAGAAACTTAGCAGAACTTTTATTTCTAATCAAACATTTTTGTATTTAAACTAAAATTTTAGAAAAAAAAAAAAAAAAAAAAACAAGTTTTGATAAATGTCTGGATCCTGCAGGAACAGTTCACAGCGCCCCCTGCAGGATCCGACCTTGATAGTGTCGCATACAACAGCTGATGCTCCAGGTGCCAACGGGGGAGGAGCTGCAGTGCATCCATGCTGTCAATCACCGATCTGACCAATCAGATCCATAACTGTCAGAGTTGCTGATTTTATCTGTGGTTGAATGTTTTTATCGGTCCGACTTCCTGTGATGTGACCACCAGGGGGGGCCGTCGAGTCGGAGTGTCACATGATCACAGAAACATCAGACAACAAACCGTGAAGAGGAAGTGATCACTGATCAGCAGGAAGTGCAAGTTACAAAGTAAAATGATTTTATTTTGCGTTTCTTGCGACAGCCGAGGCGGAGGAGCGGGAGCGAGGAAGAGTGAACATCTCGGTCAGGGTGACCTGTTTGCTTCCTTTGCTCACCGCCGAGGCAGAGGAGGCCGAGCGCAGGAGCGGGAAGCTGACGGCGCTGCTGACGGCGCTGGTGGCGGACTTGGTGGCGGACTTGGTGCGGACTTGGTGGCGGACTTGGTGCGCGAACGGCATATTCTTCCTCCTGCAGGTAGACGTGACGGCCCCGCCCCCCCCGCCCCCCCCCTCTGGGGCCGCAGCAGGTAGGAGGAGGAGGAGCCCTTGCTCCGGTCCGTGGCTCTCCGTCGCTCCTGCTGGTCCAGCTCCCTCTGGAGCAGCAGAGCCAGGTGGAGGTCGTCCTCCTCCTGCTGCCGCCTCACCCGAAGCTCCGCCTCCCAGTCCGGCAGCGGCCGCTCCTGTCCGGGTGGGGAGCACACCTGGACTCGCTTGGAGGTCACCTCCTCCTCCTCCTCCTCCTCCATTGGGTCCAACGCCGAGCTCTTCCTCTTCGATGACACCAGTGGGTGGAGCTGCTCCGGGCGACGCTCCGCCTCCATCAGGAGGATGTTCTCCTGAAACAGGAAGTTGGAGCACGTGATGTCATCACTGCGCATCAGCTGCAAAGGTTCAGGCGGCGCTGCCACTGACCTTATTGGTTCTGAAGCCGGGGGCGGAGCCTGCAGGGGTGCAGGGACGCAGGAACCTGAAACAAACAGGTCAAACGTATCACTTCCTGTCAAACAGACCATGTGACCAGGAGCCTGGGGATGAAACTGGGTTCAGCTGATCCACCAGAACCAGGTTCCTGTAAACCTGACAGGGAATCAGTCAGAACCAAACAGACCCGGTTCCAGCTGCAGGGACACAGGAACATCATGGCTGTTTGGACCTGAAACCTTCGACTAAGTCTGACCTGCTGAGGCTCATTTCTGAACCGGATTAAAGAGATTTAAATATTTAACGTGTCTGCAGCAGGACAGACGTCACACTGTGTGAGAGAACAGAAACCACTCCGAGCTCAGAGCTTCTGCTTGGTTCTGTATCAGAGTCACGATAAACCCGGTTCCACTGAGGACCATAACTGTAGCATTACATTCTCAAACCCCTTTGGGAACCTCTTCCCCTCCTGGCCTGTGGCGGCGCTGCACCAAGAACCACTGAAGGAAGCAACACAAAAACCTCTGAAGACACCACAACTTCCTTCTTCCCCAAATAAAAATGGAGTTATGTCAGTATTTAACAGTTGTATGATTTCTCTTTTTGTCTTTGGCAAAAGCCATGAGCCATTTCTCCTGCTAGCGCTAGGCTAGCACGTCTGTTTTGGTGGCATTTACCCAGAATGCCCTGCCCTGTAGTCTGCTTCAGGAATGGTCTCTAGTCTGCGTTTGAACTGAAGAGAGTTCACTTCAGTTAACTGGTTTGATTAGCATTCACACCTCCCCAAACAAACTGGACTCAGACACACGGACTGGGAGGAGTGAGAGAACCAGGACAGTGAACAAAATGGCCTTTTGTGGTGGAAATTTATCAAGTTATAATTTGGGTTCATTTTCATACAACTGGATCTAAATTGGTGTGTTCACTTGACTTTAGAGTTCCTTAAATCCAGGCACCAATTGGGTTCTGGACCCAGAAATCAGAGGAATTCCTGAACTGGAGTCTCTGCAGGTTTCACCAGCTCAAATTTAGGACGTTTTCAGACCAACATGGGTGAAACTTGAGATCCGTGGCGCTGCAGAAATGTACAAACTTTGTCCAGTCAACGGCGATAAGTTTGCACTGGACCATGATGGAGGCAAAAAGCTAGCTAGCTAGCTAGCAAAGGGGTGTTGGCAGTGAGTTAGCATTAGCCTCAACCGCCTCGTGTCACAGAGTGATATGTCCGAGTGTAACTCAAACTTTTGCCTGATAGAATCGTCCCATGAGAAAAACTAAAGTTACATTGAACTAGGGGAGCAGATTCATCCAGATGCTTCCATGTGAAGCCAAACTTTCCCTGGATCTTTTTTTCCTCAGTAAAAGTCTAAACATCATCCACTGTCCTCTGCAGTGGGAGGTCTGACCGACAGACCGACCCACCATGTTTACAGTTAAACTCATCCCACTGTTGCCGACTCAGCAACGTTTTTGCATTTCACAAAATTTCAGGCAAAAAAAAAAAAAAAGGGATCGGGCAAAATCGGCATCGACAGATTAAGATCGGTAATCAGCCAGAAAACTGGGATCGGTGCATCAACACCATAGAACGTAGTAAATTAAATAGTATTGCCACGACAAAATTCAGACCTGAGGTTAAAATATTAAAGGCCAAGAGGTTTATTAAAATGAAAATATTTAAAACGTTTTAAGGGTGCAGACTGACTCCATCTCCATGGCAACAGATGCTAATTAGTAGGGCTGTATAATACCGATATCGCTATATATAAATACTTTTTTTCCTAGAAAAAAATCGATATTCATCCTTAAGTATCGTATCGTCCAACTGTCACCTTGTTCACTCACTGCTTGCTTCACCAGGTCATCAGGCTTAGAGTGATTCCTTCAGATGTTCAGGTTAAAAAGGTATCAAACTATTCAGAGCAGGAACTTGGTTCACTTTATTTACTTTACTAATGCATGTCAGCTACAGTTTGGACTGTTTCAACTAAAAGAAACATGTTTTCTCTCCACTTCTTTGATTCATTTTGTCCAGCTGTCCACTTTAAGTCTGTGTCCAACCAGAACCAGGTATTGTGTAGTTGGAGCTTTTAATCAGTTTTCAGGTAAATTAATTCAGTCCAACTTTATAACAGTCACAAAATGTCACCAAAATCACTCTGTCCCTCTGAAACCTTTCAGAAAATCGCAAAAGTGTATTGAATTGCATTGTTTGTTGAATATCGCAATATACACAGTCCAGTCACATTAATGTGACCATCTGTCAAAAGCCAGAATAACCACCTTTCGCAGAGCGAACTGCTACGAGACGTGCAGGAAGAGAGTCACTTAGGTCCCTGAAGGTCTTCTCTGGGATGTTGAGCCATGCCGACTCTAATGCCGTGGCCAGCTGCGCTAGATTACGCGGTTGAGGATCCATGGCGCGAACAACTCGATCGAGATGGTCCCACAGATGCTCGATTGGGTTTAAGTCAGGTGAGTTTGCTGGCCAGGGAGGACGGTAAACTCATCCTGGTGCTCTTCGAACCACGCACGTACACTGGCAGCTGTATGGCACCTCGCATTGTCCTGCTGGAAGATGCCATCATCCTGAGGAAAAACAATGCGCATGTAGGGGTGGACATGGTCCGCAAGGACAGATGCGTACTTGTATTGATCCATCGTGCCTTCCACAATAATCAGTGAACCCAGAGAATGCCAGGAAAACATTCCCCAGACCATAATGCTCCCGCCTCCAGCTTGGACCGTTCCTGCAATGGTTGCAGGGTGGTTCCTTTCAGAGGTTTCACGCCTTATACGCCAACGTCCATCTGTCCGATGGAGCATAAAACGCGATTCATCTGAAAACGCTACCTGTCGCCACTCAGTGGACGTCCAGCTGCTGTACTGGCGTGCAAATTCTAGCCTTCGTCGTCGATGAACACCAGTCAGCATAGGTGCACGAACCAGGCGTCTGCTTCGGAGGCCCAGACGCAGCAATGTTCGCTGAATAGTGGTTTGGGAGACACTTGTGGTAGCCCCTTGGTTCATTTTAGTGGTCAGTTGCTCAACGGTAGCCCGTCTATCTGCCCGAACGCATCTCCGCAACCGTCGTTCGCCTCTGTCATCTATGGCCCGTGGTGCACCACATTTGCCACGTCGTTGATTTTGGACAGTCCCATTTTGCCATGCACGGTACACTTTTACCACGGCGGCACGCGAACAGTTCACAAACTCAGCCGTTTCGGAAATGCTTCCACCCTTGGCCCGAAAGCCAATGATCATGCCCTTTTGGACGTCGGATAAATCGCTCCGTTTCTGCATTACGCCAACGATTGAAATGTTTTCCGAAGCCCACACACACCCTTTATATACGCTCAACTGCACTGTGCTGCCACCTGCCTTCTGTGATTGGTTATTTAACTCTGAAGTGGAAAGTACGTGGTGGTCACATTAATGTGACTGGACTGTGTATATCGTATCGTGGTCAGAATATCGTGTATCGTATCGTGAGATTATTGTATCACTACAGCCCTACTAACTATGTGGCGAAGGAATCAGCTGTAACTCACCTGTCCATAACGGCCTCCTTCTTCTTCTTGACCGGAGTGACGGCGGGAACACGAAGGTTCTCCTGGGAGTTCTGTGGCAAGAAAGGAGCTTAGCATGTGACCCACAGGAGACGGCGACCTCTCCGTGACCTCTCGGCGACCTCACGGACCAGCTGGTTGCTCAGCAGCTTGGCCAGACGCTCGTCCTCCTCCTTCCTCCTCATCTCCTCCTGCAGCTGCTGCTGCTCCTCAGCCAGCAGCTTCTGGATCAGCTCCTCGCTTGCTTTGCTCTCCTCCTCGTCCTGAGCCCTCCGCTCCTCCATCAGCTGCAAACGCACTGCGTCAGTGACCGCACCGTCACCGGGACCGAGCTTTATTTAAAGAAGCAACGTTTACAAACGGACGGCAGACAGATGTGAAGCTGCAGAGATCCTGGAGCAGACTCACACCTGGATGACATCACAGTGATGTCACACCGTCGCCATGCCAAAACGCCCATGTTGGTGCCATGTGTTGGTTTTTTTTTTTTTTTTTTAGTTATTTTGATTTAAAATTAGCAAATTTAAAGAACTAGACCCCGCCCACCCTGACCCCACCTTGGTCACCTGATCCTCGTACTCCTGCCGCAGCTCTCCAGGAGGGCAGACCCTGGGATGCATTCTGGGAACTGCACACACACACACACACACACACACACACACACACACACACACACACAGTTAGTGATGCAGAGCTCATGTAACAGCTGTTGATCTTCAGGTCAGAGATTTAAAAAACCAAAAAACTTTCTGGAGGTTTTACAGAGACACAGAGGGAGATCAGTTGGTCTGACTGTGTGTGTGTGTGTGTGAGAGACTGTGTGTGTGTGTGTGTGTGTGTGTGTGACTGTGTGTGTGTGTGTGTGAGAGACTGTGTGTGTGTGTGTGTGTGTGTGTGTGACTGTGTGTGTGTGTGTGTGTTTGGATTTGTCAGTCTAAAGCCCATTTTTCAGACAAATACTACATTGTGCTTAGAGCTGCAACTAACAACTATTTTAGAAATCAATTATTCTGAGGATTAAATTTCGGCAGGTTTTTCAGTGTTGCCTTTTTATTCATTAGAAATTAATTAAAAAATGTAAACAATAACAATTATTTTTAAATTTTAAAGTAAACACATTATTCCTTTAGTGAACGCTTCATTTGTAGCAAAGGAAGCATCAGGAGCTAAATGTGAAAACCTGAGCAGATTATTAATCAGTTAATCTCCTGATTAACTGATTAATAATTTTGAGCAGAAGCTGCTAATAGAAGATTCTCCAGAATCTGAACCGGGTGAGGAGTTCTGGGTAGAACAGACTTGGAGACAAAAGGCTTTTTTAATCTGTCTTGTTCCTTCAGCAAATGGACATTTTGAATCCGACAATGATTAATTACTAAATTAGTTGATAATTATTTCAATAATCAATGGTTTCTGCCCTGGTTGTGGACCAGAAGCGGTTCTGTTTCTGAGTTATGGGTCAGTGAACCGAGTTCAGGATCAGGAAGTCAATCCAGGTGTGTGATTCCCCTGCCTCTGATTGGCCGGTGCGGTGTGCCTGCCTCTGATTGGCCGGTGCGGTGTGCCTGCCTCTGATTGGCCGGTGCGGTGTGCCTGCCTCTGATTGGCCGGTGCGGTGTGCCTGCGTGTCTGTGGCGTACCTATGCGGTCCTCCTCCTCAGCGTCCTGACCGTTCAGGCGGCGCTGACACTGCAGAGGGAAGAGGGTCTGGATCCGGTTCCACAGCTCCAGGTTCACCAGCGTGTTCTTCTTGTTGTTGCGCCGGGCCCAGCTGGAGACCCGCTTCCTGCACATGGGGCAGCACAGCGTCGCCTTGTCCACCGACTCCAGGAAGCAGCCCTGGAGCGATCGAACACACACACACACACACACACACACACCCCACACACACACACACACACACACACACACACACACACACACACACACACACACACACACACACACACACACACACACACACACACACACACACACACACACACACACACACACACAACACACAACACACACACACGGATGAGCGGTGGAGGCTGAGCGCCACCTGCTGGACAGCTTCTGATGTACTTTAGGTTTGGAAGCAGCAGCATCTGATGGCCGTTTCTATGGAAACAGATCAACACGTCCAGCCGTCTCAGACCCCAGCATCACTAGTCATTTCAATCACCACGGTGACTCCAGCTCAGGCGTCGCCTCTCTGTTACCATGGTAACTGCAGCCTCCTCTGTGAGCACAGTGACTTTACAGCAGCAGCTGTGATAGTTTCACTTCAGTTTTCATTACTTATGGCAAAAAGGTCAGAGTTCTGGATGGTGACCAAGGACCGGACTGTGTGTGTGTGTGTGTGTGTGTGTGTGTGTTGTGTGTGTGTGTGTGTGTGTGTCTGGTACCTTGCAGAAGGAGTGTGAGCAGGGCAGGGTGACGGGCTCTATGAAGATGTCCAGACAGACCGGACACAGACAGTCTTCCCAGGTCAGAACCAGCTCCTGTCCGCCTCCTTCCTCCACCTCAGACACAGGAGACATCTTCGTCCTCTTCGTCAGTCGAGGAACAAGTGAACACTGTTGAAGCACAAACCCTCATCATCCTCAGCTGGAGTGTTTCCTGATGACAAACGGCGCCCCCTGCTGGTCGTTACGTCATGTTTACACCCAATGTCCCATAAGACGCACTAAATTAGGAGAATTATAGTTAATTTATAGAAATATTAATAAACCTGACATCTGAGCAGAAAGAGGACAGAAGAATCTGAGGTGGAGAAAAGACCCGAGGAGGAGAAGCAGGAGGAAGATGAAAGCTGAAAGCCAAAACGTCGTTACAGGTCCTGGTGAGCAGATGGTTTTATGTGACTTTGTCTAAAACGAAGATTTCATTTTATATTCTTACTTTTGCACATATTTTCTTTTTACATGAAACTAAATATGTTTTGTTGAACCACAACATTTTGTTTCATTTGTGTATTTTATACTTTCTGGTAGCCAAAATTTGTTTACATTTACCTTCATTTATTTTATATTTTCCACCTCCAGTCCCACATGAAACACGTCTGACAAGAAATAACTGGTTTAATGGGACTCGACTGAACTTTATCTACCAGTCAGTTTTTCATATTTACTACATAAAAATCACCAGATAAAGTTTAAAGTTGCCCGTTTCACCAGAAAACCCTCTGAGATGTCAGTTTTCCTGTGTTTGCAGTCATGTATCATGTAGAATGGTTAGAAAAAACCGATTCCAATATTTTACACAAAGACGTAATGTGACCTCCAACTCTGAGTTTCTTACCAGAGCAACTTGTTTTTATTCAATTCAAAAATACTTTACTGAACCCAAGGGGAAATTAAATCCAACAGGTTTTCCAGTTGGCGTAATTTAATGCTGGTCGTATTGATACCATCAGTACCAAGCGGAGTAACAGATCAATATTTTAAAGTTACTACAGTTCCTGCCATCACATATGCAGGAATTAATACCAAAAACTTTCCATTTTAATGTGAGAGCAGGATTTCATAAAACTCAAACTGTCTGTTTTCTTTCAAATATAATCTGTTTAACTCCCAGTTTGGTCATCATGTTGAAAAAAATCCCCACAGAAACTTAAATATTCATGTATAAAATGTTTACCTGAAACAAGAAATATGAATATGGCTGATTATCAACAACTGAATCAAATAAAGTATCCAGATTTAGGCTTGGGTGGTTTACAGTTACAGACGTAGCTATAATAATCAATTATCTATAGTAGAATTGATTTTTAATGCCACATTGCAAATAAAAACACTCGTTTTCCTAAAAGTTGGAGTCGAACTAGGAATTCGTTCAGTAACGACGCTTTTCTTTAAACTTCGTTGAGCTAAAACATCCGTTAAACCGCCCCGGGTCCCCAGACTAACGGCTCTCCGACACCGACTGGTTCTCCAGCTGAAAACCGGACCGAACATCCCGTCCTGCGGTCACAAAGCGTCCCGACAGAACCCCTCCGACCGCCTCCGAACCCCGGGCTCCGAGTTTACCAGAACCAGGCCCCCAACTCACCTGCTTTAGCTCCAACTGAAGCTAACTAATGTTAGCCGGTCCAAAGTTTACTGGTCAACGGTCGCCGGAAACGAGCCGCTCCAGCTTCGCAGCCCGCAAGGCGTCATGTTGTTTCAGTAAATCGGAACCAGGAGTCGAAACGTCGGTGGCTTCTGACCGTTTTTGATATTTTTCGGGACTTGGCTTGTGGACTGAACCCGCCTGAACTGACTGTTGTTGGGACTGTGCGCATGCGTCCTCAGGTCACTCTCTTCTTCTTCTTTTTTTATAATGGCGGGTTTTTAAAAGCGCATACCGCCACCTGCTGTTCACGAAGTGTGTAACATCCCGAACTTTCTGCAACTTTAAGCGGTACTTTTTTCTTTTTTTAGATTGGTGCTATGAAAATAAAATACTTTCCAATTTTAGTAATTTTCTCTTTTTCCTTTAGTTGCACACATTTTTTCAAAACTGCATAACATTTATTTATCTTCACCGGTCCGTCGTGGTGAAGAGAAGCTGAGTCAGAAAGCGAAGCTCTCGATTTACAGGTCGATTTACGTTCCCACCGTCATCTATGGTCATGAGCTTTAGGTCGGGACAGAAAGAACGAGATCACGGATAGAAGCGGCCGAAATGTGTTTCCTCCTCAGGGAGGCTGGGCCCTTAGAGAGAGAAGCTCAGTCATCAGGGAGGGACTCAGAGTAGAACCGCTGCTCCTCCACGTCCAGAGGAGCCAGTTGAGACATCTGGTCAGGATGGAGCCTCACTGGTGAGGAGTTCAGGTCCCACCGGGAGGAGGGAGACCAGGACACCTGGAGGGACGATGTCTCTCTGCTGGGGACGCCTTGGGGTTCCTGGAGGAGCTGGAGAGGGAAGTCTGGGCCTCCTGAAGCTGCTGACCCCGAGACCCGACCCGGATAAGCAGCAGACAATGGATGGATGCATAACATTTATGCATACAAGACAATAATAGTATAATAAAAGTAATATTCTCTTTTATGAACCATTTGTCTTTTGTTTGCAAATTCTTTTTCTCATAGAAGAAAATCATTTGTTTTTTGGTATACAAGTCTTTGTTATGCAGCCAGAGATGAAACACATTTCAAATTTGTTTAGTTTTATAGAGGTTTTATTGCTAAGGCAGGATAGTAGATGTCACTGACTCCTGCTTTAAATCAACATTACTACTACAATAACTTTTATTGCATTTTATCCATTTATAATTTTGTTCCAAAAACCCATGAAATCTTCTACATTACAAACTGGACAGACATGAAGCAGATTCCTCCTAGTGCAAATAATGACTTTATTCTACAAATTGAAAGCTGAGTTCAGGATTCTGTCAGAACAAATTTACATTTAAAAAGATTTACAATTGGTTAGTTTTTCTCTGCGGTCTAACAGGAAACTGGACCATCAGATACCCGACGCTGCAGGTTTGGAACAGAACCGACACCTGATGGACCAATCAGTGTTTGGATGCATTTGGGTTTTCCATATTACTGAATCCCTGAGTTTAACAAAAAAATGTTTGTCTGGACGTCTGCAGAACGAAGGTAAAGAACACCAGAATGTCCATTTGTGTGCAGAAGAAGAACACAGCTGACCACATCAACCGTTGGTCTCCATGTTGTAAAGTCATGGTTTCCTTTCGGTTGGTCTGGTTGAGTCTGAAGCTTCTAGCTGTTGAAGTCGGGCGTCCAGCCGAAGACGACCCGTTGTCTCCTGCCTTTGCTGCCGGACTCCAGCGTGTCCTGCGACTCGTCTCCACAGTGGTGCTTCTTCAGCTGCCGGGAGTCGGAGAAGCCCAGGTGGCAGCGGTCGCAGGAGTACAGCTTGATGCCCGTGTGGATCTGCATGTGGGACTTGAGCTGGTTGGATTGGCGAAAGCGCCGGCTGCACACGCTGCACTGGTACGGCTTCTCTCCAGTGTGCACCAGCAGGTGGCGGTGGTAGTTCTGAGGCGTCCTGAACTCCTTGCCGCACTGCTCACAGTGGTGCGGCTTCACCCCAGTGTGCAGCAGCTCGTGCTGCCTCAGCTGCGATGCCTGCAGGAAGCCTTTGTTGCAGAAGGCGCAGACGTGCGGCCGGTCGCCGGTGTGCTGCCGCTGGTGGTAGCGCAGCATGTGCCGCAGGTGGAAGGTTTTCCCACAGGTGTTGCAGGCGAAGTCCTTGGTCTGCTGGTGGCTCTTCTCGTGCATCCGGAGCGTGCTGCTGCTGCTGAAACCCTTCAGGCACATTTTGCAGGTGAAGGGTTTGACCCCGGTGGACCTGCGGCGCGCGGCGCCGGGCAGCCGGCCCTCCAGGTCGCCGTGAACCAGCTGCTGGTGTTTCTGCAGCTGACAGTTGTAGAAAAAGGTTTTTCCACAGCAGTCGCACATGAAGGGCTTCTCCACACCGTGAACCAGCATGTGGGTTTTCAGAGCCCAGGTTCCTGAGAAACCTTCACCACACTGATGACACCTGGTGGAGAGCAGAGGGAAGCACAGCAGGATGAATTGGCATGTTCCATGATGTCTTTAGATCAGGGGTCACCAGCTCCAGTCCTCAAGTGCTACCATCAGGCAACCTTTAGATTCGCCTCTGCTCCAAAATGTCTGAATTCATTCCTCTCTGCAATAGGCTGGAAATGAGCAGTTTATTTGAACCAGGTGTGTTTGAGCAGAGACACATCTAAAAGTTGCAGGTAAAGCACAAAGTAAAGAATTACCTCCATTATCAGAAGAGCTCATTTTAGTCTAGAGCTGCTATACTGCTCTAGACTCTAGACCAGAGGTTCTTAACCCGGGTTCGGTCTCAGGGGTTCGGCGGAGCCTCTGCTGCGCGGGAGGTAAAGATTCACTTGTGTAAAGTCGTGATGATGCCCCGCTTTGCCATCACTACTGCAGAGGATCATGTTACATTGCTTAGCCAATCAGAAGATCACGTTACATTGCTTAGCCAATCAGAGGATCACGTTACATTGCTTAGCCAATCAGAGGATCATGTTACATTGCTTAGCCAATCAGAAGATCACGTTACATTGCTTAGCCAATCAGAGGATCACGTTACATTGCTTAGCCAATCAGAGGATCATGTTACATTGCTTAGCCAATCAGAAGATCACGTTACATTGCTTAGCCAATCAGAGGATCATGTTACATTGCTTAGCCAATCAGAAGATCACGTTACATTGCTTAGCCAATCAGAGGATCACGTTACATTGCTTAGCCAATCAGAGGATCATGTTACATTGCTTAGCCAATCAGAAGATCACGTTACATTGCTTAGCCAATCAGAGGATCATGTTACATTGCTTAGCCAATCAGTGCTGCCGAGACAAAGCAAGTTCACAGTTTTTACCAAATTCTCTAAATCTGCTCCTTAGTCCCATCTTTTCGGGGTTGGTGCTGCCTCTAGTGGTGTGGGGTGGTAACACAACTAATATACACAGTCCAGTCACATTAATGTGACCATCTGTCAAAAGCCAGAATAACCACCTTTCGCAGAGCGAACTGCTACGAGACGTGCAGGAAGAGAGTCACTTAGGTCCCTGAAGGTCTTCTCTGGGATGTTGAGCCATGCCGACTCTAATGCCGTGGCCAGCTGCGCTAGAATACGCGGTTGAGGATCCATGGCGCGAACAACTCGATCGAGATGGTCCCACAGATGCTCGATTGGGTTTAAGTCAGGTGAGTTTGCTGGCCAGGGGAGGACGGTAAACTCATCCTGGTGCTCTTCGAACCACGCACGTACACTGGCAGCTGTATGGCACCTCGCATTGTCCTGCTGGAAGATGCCATCATCCTGAGGAAAAACAATGCGCATGTAGGGGTGGACATGGTCCGCAAGGACAGATGCGTACTTGTATTGATCCATCGTGCCTTCCACAATAATCAGTGAACCCAGAGAATGCCAGGAAAACATTCCCCAGACCATAATGCTCCCGCCTCCAGCTTGGACCGTTCCTGCAATGGTTGCAGGGTGGTTCCTTTCAGAGGTTTCACGCCTTATACGCCAACGTCCATCTGTCCGATGGAGCATAAAACGCGATTCATCTGAAAACGCTACCTGTCGCCACTCAGTGGACGTCCAGCTGCTGTACTGGCGTGCAAATTCTAGCCTTCGTCGTCGATGAACACCAGTCAGCATAGGTGCACGAACCAGGCGTCCGCTTCGGAGGCCCAGACGCAGCAATGTTCGCTGAATAGTGTTTTGGGAGACACTTGTGGTAGCCCCTTGGTTCATTTTAGTGGTCAGTTGCTCAACGGTAGCCCGTCTATCTGCCCGAACGCATCTCCGCAACCGTCGTTCGCCTCTGTCATCTATGGCCCGTGGTGCACCACATTTGCCACGTCGTTGATTTTGGACAGTCCCATTTTGCCATGCACGGTACACTTTTAGCACGGCGGCACGCGAACAGTTCACAAACTCAGCCGTTTCGGAAATGCTTCCACCCTTGGCCCGAAAGCCAATGATCATGCCCTTTTGGACGTCGGATAAATCGCTTCGTTTCTGCATTACGCCAACGATTGAAATGTTTTCCGAAGCCCACACACACCCTTTATATACGCTCAACTGCACTGTGCTGCCACCTGCCTTCTGTGATTGGTTATTTAACTCTTAAGTGGAAAGTACGTGGTGGTCACATTAATGTGACTGGACTGTGTAATTACATTACTAAATCAGAATACTGCAAAGTCTTCATTATTTATTATTAATTTTTCATTCTCTTAAGAATGTAGAACTAATTAAATGATCTAAACCTTAAAGTGGTTCCAGTTTCTCTCGATGGCCAACCTGTTGAAACTGAGATACATTTTAAATACCTTGGGTCGTTCCTGGACAGTCAGATCAACTTTGCTGAAAACACTGACTAGATTTTGAAGAAAAGTCTCAGATACTCTATATTTAAGAAGACTTGGTGATCTTGGGGTGACCCAACTAGACTCTAGCTGGGTCACCCCTATGTCTTGAATTTGGGGGCGGGGGGAAACACATCTTATTTTTCACTACAGATGGGTTCAGTGAATGCGCCTACGAAACTGGTGGGTTCGGTACCTCAAAAAAGGTAAAGAATAACTGGTCTAGACTAACTTTAGTGTAGCTAATGTTAGCTCAACATGTTCCCGCCGCTGCCTACAACAGTCTCGGTGAGCATGGGGTCTGAATCCAGATGGAAATGTTTGGGGTCTGCCTACCTGTGGGGTTTCTCTCCGTTGTGGAGGTGCAGGTGTCGCTGCAGGTTGTACTTGAGGCCGAAGCTCAGCCCACAGGTGTGGCAGGTGAAGGGTTTCTCTCCGGAGTGGACCACCCGGTGCTGCATCAGCCCCATCCTGCATTTAAACGCCTTGTCACACTCGCTGCACTTGTACGGCCTCTCGTCAGAGTGCGACCTCTTGTGGACTCGCAGGTTGCCGCTGGTGGAGAACCTCTTGCCGCAGGTGGGGCAGGGGTACGGCCGCGCCCCCGTGTGGACCCTCTGGTGCTCCTGCAGGCTCTTCTTCCTGGTGAAGCTCTTCCCACAGACGTCACACATAAAGGGTTTCACCTTAGCGTGCGACACCTCATGGGACCGCAGCGCGGCGGCAGAGGTGAAGGTTCGGTCGCAGGCACGGCACTCCAGCGGCGTCTTCTCCAGCCGATGCGACGCTTGGTGGACCCGCAGCTGCCGCAGGAGGCGGAACTTCCTGCTGCACTGATCGCACTGCAGCAGCTTGTCCGGGTCGCGTTCCTGCGCCTCCCGCAGCTGGTGGCTCTGCTGGTGCTTGAGCAGCATGTGCGCCTTGTAGAAGCCTTTGTCGCAGGCGTCGCAGGGGAAGGGCTTACGGTGGCTGGACATGTGTTTGGTCAGCTGGTGGTTCTGGTGGAAGCCTTTGTTGCAGAGTTCGCAGAAGAAGCGCTTCTCCTTGTAGAGCTCCCGCCGCCGGCAGCGCTCCTGCTCCTTCTGCTGCTCCGCGCTCGCAGCTGCAACACCACACACACACACACACACACACAACACAACACACACACACACACACACACACACACACAACACACACACACACACACACACAAAACACACACACACACACACACACACACACACACACACACACACACACACACACACACACACACACACACACACACACGGGTTCTGGACGGTTCTGAGAGAAGTACCAGCTCCTGGGTCACAGAACTGGTCCCGGGTCAGCGGTTCAATCGCAAAAAATAACATTAACTTTATCGCAATGCCTTAGGAAAAAGCTGGATAAATCTACCACTCAGAACCGCCTGACTGGAAACCCGGTTCGCTCCAGTTTAAGTCCTGGTTCCATCTATTCTGACCCAGTTCTGTCCATTCTGACTGCAGTGGTTTGAATGTTTATTCAACATAAATCAGAATTTTACCTGTTGGACTCTGGAGGTCCGTCGGACCCTCAGAACCAGGCTCTGGATCTTCTGTACTTTCCGATCCCTGAAGACACCAGCAAAGAGTTGAACACCCTGACCAGCTGTGGTAGAACTGAATGTCCTAATTCTCCTGGGCGCTCCTGAACTCACCATGGTTCCCTGTCCCTCGGGTTGGACCGGGTCGCCTCCTGGAAGCCCATTGGCCAGTCCGTCTTTGGTCTCTGGTTCTGTGGAGATCTGGGTCGTCTCTAAAACCACCTCAGCCTCAACCTGCGGTGAACCTGGAGCAACCAGATCCGTTTTCTCGCTGTTCTGTCTCCCAATTGGCTGTTGGGCAGAAAGGTGGGTGAAGATGGCCGGATCCGGGTCGCTGCAGGTGGGCCGAACCGAGACCACCTGCAGTTCAGCCAACCTGACTGAAGGGTCCAAAACTACAGAGAGACAGAAAAGGCATCACAAAACTAGTAACGGTCAAAATAAACGACTTCCTGTTCAGAAGGTTCTCACTCGCAGAGCAGAGTTACGGTTTCCTTCTTAAAGCTACAATACGCCACTTTTAAAAAAAATGTTTTTTCAATGTATTTGTTAAAACTATTAGCACAATCTGACAGATATGAGACAGATAATCTGTGAAAAGATCGAGCTGAAGAAATGCACCGTTCCCAACCAAAACCAACCAATCAGAGTCAGGAGGCGGGTCTTACCGCTGTCAATAAACCTCATGAATAAGCTGCTGAATGCACCAGTGGCGGAGAACAAGTGACCACTGCCAGTCATGCCAGTGTAGTTTAGCAGAGAGCAGGCGGGCAGCTGGGCCCACATGAGCATGATTGACAGCACTAAGACCCGCCTCCTGGCTCTGATCGGTTGTTTCTAGTTGGCGCTGAAAGAAGGCAGAGGAGCTCCATTTTCTTCAAAGATTATATGTTTCATACCATTTTGTCACAAAGTAGTGACAGCTTCAACAAATATCTAAAAAAATATTTATCATAAAAGTTACATCACAGCCGGGTGAAGGCCCAACGCTGTCAATTAGCATCATGTGCTTCATGCTAAACGTGCTAATAGCAAAGAAACAGGAAAACTGTCAACAGTGGCTGTGCTAACCAGCATTAGCATTTACAAACAACAGGATATGCTGACAGGGAGGCGCTGTAGCTTAGCCTAGCAAGATCGGGTGGAGGGAAGATGTGTGTACATGGGCATGATTGGCAGCACTAAGACCCGCCTCCTGGCTCTGACTGGTTGTTTCTTGTTAGCATTGGGAGAAAGCAGAGAGAAACTTGATGTTTTCACAGACCATCTGTTTGATACCAAACTGTCACGACAAAGTGACAGCTTCAACAAACATGTAAAAAAATATTTTTTAGAAAAGTCATACTGCAACTTTAAATCCTCACCTAACGACCGAACTTTGGGAGCCTTGTGGTTCTTCACTGCAGCGGCGGGTTTTGGTTTCTGTGGTTCTTCCCCCTCCAGTCGCCTCACTTTGTCCTTCAGAGCTTCGTTCTCCGTTAAAACGGTCAGGTAGAGTTCTCTAAAGATGCTGCGGATCTTACGGACCGCCTCTCTGGACATCAGAACCAGAACACTGCTCAGCTGCAGGACGAAGGAGAGTCAGAGGTTAAACCTGGGCAGAGAGCAGAGAGACCAGAACCAGAACCTTCTGGTCTGATCAGGATCCAAATTCCACCAGAACTTTTGATAATTTTTCTGATTTAAAACTAATAATAATAGTAATGCAGACAGGTGTGTTTCTGAGTCTTAATGGCTGATTCTACAGGAAGGAAGTGAACTTTATGGCCCAATAAAGTTCTGTTACCATCAAAGCTGCAGTATGTAACTGTCAATAATGCTAGTTAGCCTGGCCACCGATGACAATGTATAGATAGTTTTTCTTTAGATAAGTTGTTTCTCCAACATTTAAAAGCTTGTTCATAATCTTGATTGACAGCGCTAAGACCCGCCTCTTGGCTCTGATTGGTTGTTTTGTCCAGACAGCAATAGTGGCTCGAGGAGGAGAACCACTGATTCACCACACCGTCTCATAACATGGTTCAAACCGGCAGAACGTTCTTTTCAGGAAACACTCTGCCGACAGAACCGAACCCGCACCTGATTCCGCTTCTCCGGCAGAACCTCCTGCGGTTCTGGCTCCCGCTCCAGTAGAACCTCCTCAGTTACTGGTTCCCGTTGTCCCAGTAGAACCTCCTCAGTTACTGGTTCCCGTTGTCCCAGTAGAACCTCCTCAGTTACTGGTTCCCGTTGTCCCAGTAGAACCTCCTCAGTTACTGGTTCCCGTTGTCCCAGTAGAACCTCCTCAGCAGCCTCCAGCAGCAGCTGGAGAACCAGTTCGGTCTGGCGGTCAAAAGTTTCCTCTACGGTTCTGAGATGCTTCATGGCGAACCTGAACCAGAACCCAGATTCTGTTCAGACAACAAACTGCGATAAAAAGGCTGTTCTGGTCCAACCTAAGCGAAATATCTGCTTCCAATCAGTCCAACATGGCGACTCATCCTTTGTTGACATCGCGGGGAGTTCTTCTTCTTCTTCTTCTTCTTCTTCTTCTTCTTCTTCTTCTTCTTCTTTTTCTTCTTCTTCGTCGTTTCTTTCCGGTGGGCTGCAGGTTGGTGGAGGCGCGTTGCTGCCCTCTGGCCGCTGAAACCAGTCGAACATTAAATCACAAACAAGAGAAGAGGCTGGACTCCGGATCAGAAAAATCAACTTTATTCATATTTCATCTTTGTTGATGAAAACATAATCAAATACATATTTTTTTTTATTTCTCACAGTTTCAATAAAAATAAACAAGTGCAATAATCTCAGAGCAGGAAACCGCAGCGTCCATCAGACTCTCACAGTGCATGAAGAACAAGTCATGAATAATCTGAACCAGCTTCCTGTTGGCGTTCACATGATGTTTAAATGCTTCCATCAACCAATCAGAGAGCTGCATCTCCAATCTTCCTCTCCATAGCTGATCTTTGGACCAATCAGAACTCAATCTGCTTCTCTTCAGCATTTCAGCTCAATTGTAATCATTTCCTAAAGAAACTGCATGAAACATTAATATAGGCTGATATAATATTAATTTCCTGTAAATAACTATGAATAAATCATGTTTGAGGAAACGTTTACAAACTCAGGAAGTGCACTTAGTTTAATGATGACAAACATTTTGTGCAAAAGGAGAAGTTTGTGAGCAGATAAATATTTAATATTTAATCCATGTGCATATTTCAACCTGAATCCGGCGCTCGTCTTCAGGTCGTTTCACGTTGATCACAGAAAGAAGGAAGTTTTGTTTCTCCTGGTTCATCAGGCATTTACAGGTCAACAGCCACCTGACCTCCAGGTCAAAGGTCAGGTGAAGATCCTGGTAAACTGTTTGACTGTGATTCACACTGTGGTGTGGAAATGGCTGTTATCCAACAGGATGGATCGTTTTTGGCTACGTTTATGAAGCCAAACTGGATTTAATCTGGGTTCACACTGGGGTAAGGTTTGGATCAAACTGAACCCGGTTAACCTGAGTTAGTTAATTCAGGTACTAGTTCAAACTCAGACTAGTCACGTTAGTTTGTTGCAGAGTTCTACTGCTGTCAAACTGGAGTCACACTGGAGTCAAACTGGAGTCAAACTGGTGACAGTCTGGAGCTAAACCAGAGCCAAGGAGACTAGACTGAAATTAGACTGGGAACCAGCAAGAGTTAAACTTGAGACTAAAACTACAATCTGAGTTTTACATTTTTGTTGTTCTGGAATCAAACGGAAAACAAATTAGAAACAAACTGGAATCAAAAACTTGATTAAATAAATATACATAAATAAAATAATCATAAAGCAAGGAATTTAAAGTCAAAGTGGTTTGAAACATTTAGATTTAGCTTGAATCAAAACTTAATTTACAGTTGAGTCCAGTTGAGAATTTCCACAGATTCTCACTGGAGTCAAACTGAAGTCAAACTGGAGTCAAACTGGAGTTAAACTGAAGTCAAACTGGAATCACAATGAAGTCAAACTGAAGTCAAACTGAGTCAAACTGGAGTCAAATTGGAGTCAACTGGAGTCAAATTGGAGTCAAACTGGAGTCACAATGAAGTCAAACTGGAGTCAAACTTGAGTCAAATTGGAGTCAAATTGGAGTCAAACTGAAGTCAAACTGGAGTCAAACTGGAGTCAAACTGAAGTCAAACTGGAGTCAAACTGGAGTCACAATGAAGTCAAACTGAAGTCAAACTGGAGTCAAACTGGAGTCAAACTGAAGTCAAACTGGAGTCACAATGAAGTCAAACTGAAGTCAAACTGGAGTCAAACTGAAGTCAAACTGTAGTCAAACTGGAGTCAAATTGGAGTCAAACTGAAGTCAAACTTGAGTCAAACTGGAGTCAAACTGAAGTCAAACTGGAGTCACAATGAAGTCAAACTGAAGTCAAACCGGAGTCAAACTGGAGTCAAATTGGAGTCAAACTGGAGTCACAATGAAGTCAAACTGAAGTCAAACTGGAGTCAAACTGAAGTCAAACTGGAGTCAAACTGGAGTCAAATTGGAGTCAAACTGGAGTCACAATGAAGTCAAACTGAAGTCAAACTGGAGTCAAACTGGAGTCAAACTGAAGTCAAACTGGAGTCAGGCTGAAGTCAAACTGAAGTCAAACTGGAGTCAAATTGGAGTCAAACTGGAGTCAAATTGGAGTCAAACTGGAGTCAAATTGGAGTCAAACTGGAGTCAAATTGGAGTCAAACTGGAGTTAGGCTGCATTGAAAATTTACCACTTGCAAATGAGCACAAACCAACAACCAGCCTGCCAAAATATTCTCAGTTTTAAAATATTTTATAAAAACATGTTCACGTTCCGACTACACTCCACACACAGACGTCACCATCTTTTCTTTCAGAAATATAAAAACACATCGCAGTGATGTCTTCTTTTCAGACATAGAGGAACTCATTTTTTCTGCTATACGACTTAAAAAGAAACAGCCATCTGAATATTTCACAGATAAAAAAATAAGAACTAGAAAGACGACAGGAATCTCTGCTACGCCCCCTCCGCGCCGCTCGGCGCTCTGATTGGACAGCAGGAAGCCTGATTGAGGAGTTAAAACCTGGCTGAAAGGCTGTCCGTTTGGACCGGAACCAGGTCAGAACCGGGCCCGACCCTCAAACTGCATCTTGTAACGTGAGCAGGGTCCTCATTAGGATAGACAAACAGAAGCTGCGGCGTGTGTTCAGCGTCACTTCCTGTCTGATCGATGCTTATTTACGGCACCACGTTAATTTCTGTCGTTAGTGTTCCTTATTCAGAAGAGGATGACGTCGACTCAAACTGCGTCACGTGACAGGAAGTGGAAACATCAAAGCAGGCGAGTCTGCAGGTGTGAACGTCAAACTGAATCAAATGATTGTTCAAAGCGAAAAAGAACGACTGGAAAGTTCAACTCATCAACCAATCAGCTGGCGGCTAATTCAACCCGCCAGCAGCTCTGGAGGAAGATGATGATGATGATGATGAGACGTCATCGTCATCTTCATCATCATCCTATCATTACCATCATCATGATCATCATAATAATTATCTTCATGCCCCATCAACACCATCATCATCATTACTGGTAATGATGATGAAGATCATTATTAATGATCATCATATGTAATGATGAAGATCATTTAAATGATGAAGATCATTGATAATGATCTTCATCATTATACTTACCTTCATCATCATCATTACCAATAATGATAATGATCATCATCATTATCATTAATGATGATGAAGATCATTATGATCTTCATCACTATCACCTGTCATTATCATGACCATCATCATTGTCACCACTATGGTTACCATCATCATCATCATCATCATCCTATCATTACCATCGTTATGATCATCATCATAATAATTATCTTCATCCCTCATCAACACCATCATCATCATTACCAATAATGGTGATGAAGATCATTTATAATGATCACTGTCATCATCATTGTCACCACTTTGGTTACCATCATCATCATCATCATCATCCTATCATTACCATCGTTATGATCATCATGATCATCATCATCATAATAATTATCTTCATCCTCCATCAACACCATCATCATCATTACCAATAATGATGATGAAGATCATTATAAATTATGATCTTCATCACTGTCATCATCATGACCATCATCACTGTCACCACTATGGTTACCATCATCATCATCATCCATCCTCATCCTCGGTGGAGATCGTTGTTCTGCACGTCCCTCTGGGTTGTCGTCAGATGGCCGTGTCCCAGAACACGGTGGGGGCGTGTCCCGTGGCGGTGGGCGGGGCTGAGTATGGCGGCGGCTGCTTCCTCCTCCAGCTGGGCAGGTTGGGCATGCTGTCCTGTTTGCACAGGTTCTTCTCCGGCCGCTGCCGAGCTTTGATCTCTCGGCACAAAACTCTCTTCCTCTCGATCATCTCCATCATGGTGGCGTCGCCGCAGAGCCACGGCATCTGGTGATGAAGAACAGCTCGTCATCATGGTTCACAGGCTGTGGTCCTGCCTGAACACTAAGCCTCACCGAGGGGGATTATGGGTCACATTCAACACTAACGGCAGGCTGTGGATGTGTCAACATTCAGACACACTTCTGCTAATATGCTAATAGCAGAGCTAACTTTTTGGTAGCACTTTAACTCAATTGGAAAACGTTTCCCTAAATTACTTTTTTCCAGAAAATTTTAAAGCGCAAAGCTAAAAATTTGATCTGCTAACCAGCTAATTTTTAGCTTAGCACTTTTGCTAACTGATTGCTAGGAATTGTTCAGGTAGTTTGATGTTTATATTCAAGGTCTTGTTGTGGGTGAAGACTGTTTAGGTTCTCCTTGAGTTCACAGATGCAGCAAATGATGTTCATTCTGTACCCATAATGCATTGCAGCATTCAGTTTCTATGCACCACAAATATGGAACAAACTTCCAGAAAACTGTAAAACAGCTGAAACACTGAGTGCCTTTAAATCTCAAATTAAAACCATCCTGTTTAGAGTTGCTTATGGCTAAATTGCGGGTTTTAATGTCTTAGGTTTGAGATCAATGTTTTTAAATGTTTTTATTTTCATTTTTACTTTTAATAATGTTTTTATCTTATCTTTATTGAAATCTCTGTCTCTTTATGTTTTTATTTTTATCTTAAATTGTGTAAAGCACTTTGAAATGCCTTGCTGCTGAAATGTACTATACAAATTAAATTTGATTGATTGATTGCTGTAGTTCTTCAGTAAAGAGTTTAAAATCTGCTGATGTTCTGCGTGTTTCCAGACTGAAGTCCTTCTCTGGTCAATTAGGCAAAATCAACAACAGTGATTTATTGATTCAACAGTAAATGGATGTGGCTGGAGAAGCTGAGCCCAAAGAATCACAGGGTTATTATTAAACAAACTCCTATATCTCTGAAAAGTTATTTAGTTTTATCCTATTTCAAGTACTAAGTACATACAGAAGAAACTAGACCTAAATTACTTTGTTTTTGCAGTGTATGAATAAAAACAGCTTCATTAGGAATTTGCATGGAAACAAATCTAAACAAATGTTAATTTGGACACAGTCAATATGCCGATTTGTGGATGACATCATGATCTACAGATGTTTAAGCAACTCTGACATCATGGACTGGACCCTCAATAATTCAGTTACATTAAATCAGTTGAATCTAAAGTGACAAACTGGATTGACAACCAGAAACCAGAACACTGAACACACACTACAGGAATCCCAAAAAAATCATTTAAATAAATAAACAGTACCACTGCAGACTGAGACAGAACAAACACCACACGAGACATTTTGGTTTTTATTTGAAAAACTTTGACACAGAAACACAACCACAGGGAGACGGTGATGGGTGTCAGGAGAGGATAAACTCAGTTCCAGTCCAGTTCATCCAGTTAGCACTGGGCAGGCTCTGTGTTGCTTTAAATGATTTCCAATTAAAAGAAATAATGGTTAAAACAGGATTAATTATATTATACTTCATTAACTCTGTGTAAATAAATAAAAATGAAAATGAAGGTTGACTGTAGAAACCGGACTGAAACTGGGCCAGAGTGGGCATCAGAATGCATAACAACAGGGCAGAGCCGTAGGTCCGGTTGGGACAGGGCAGGGTCAGAGGTCACACCACAAGAATCAGCATGCAACAGAAAGGTGCGGGGTCAGCATGGCTCACAACGTGGGCAAATTGCATCAGAAATGGGCGGAGTCAATATGTAAAGAATGATGCATCATGACAGAATCTGCCCAGGAAGAACAATCCGCAACGACATCACGGCGTTAGCACAGGCGCTAAAGGAAATACTTCCAGATGGATAGGGTTCCCTTGACAAACACATTCCTAATCTTACAGGTGATTTCTGGTTAAATAAACAGAATATAAAATCCTCGTTGAATGCACTTTGGTCAGTTTAAAAACAATGCTGAAATTACTTATTTTAATACATAAATACACTCCAGGAACAAACCATTTTTAGTTCACATGCAAATGAGCTGATGGTTCGGATCGAGCTTCTGGGACAGATTGTGCAGTAACAACATCTGATCAGTATGTGTTAAATATGGAACATGGTCAGTATGTATTAAAATGGAGTGTGCTCCGAAAATTGGACCTGATCTGCAGATGTCATGAGTCCATCAAAATGTATAAAAAATGTCAAGTCTGTACTTCAAACCAGACTGAAACTGGGCCAGTACGTGCATGAGAATACATAACGACAGAGTGGAACCGTAGGTCCGGTTGGGACAGGGCAGGGTCAGAGGTCACGCCACAAGAATCAGCATGCAACAGAAAGGTACGGGGTCAGAATGGGTCACAGCATGGGCAATTTACATCAGGAAGGGGTGGAGTCAATATGCAAAGAACAATGCCTGGTCAGTATGTACACAAATTTGATGTGACCGGTATTTATTATAATATAGTGAAGTCAGTGTGTCTAGGAATGGGCATGGTCAGCATTTATATAACATGGGTCGTCATCGGAACAGGGTGGAGTCTGAATCGGAATGGTGCGGAGTCAGTATCGGAACGGGGTGGAGTCTGAATCGGAACGGGGCGGAGTCGGTATCAGAACGGAGCTGAGTTGGTATCGGAATGGTGCAGAGTCTGAATCGGAATGGTGCGAGTCTGAATCGGAACTGGGCGGAGTCTGAATCGGAACGGGGGCGGTAGAGCTCGGTATCGGAATGGTGCGGAGTCGGTATCAGAATCGGGCAGAGTCTGAATCGGAACTGTGCGGAGTCGGTATCGGAATGGTGCGGAGTCAGTATCAGAACGGGGTGGAGTAAGTAACTGTATTGTAACATTTGGCTTTATGATTCTATGACTTAGTGGGGAGTTTTTACAGGTTTATTGTGTTAAAGTGCTTCGCTGTTAGTCGAGCATCAGTGTGGTATTAGTGCTACTGTTAGAAACGTCAGCATGTTAGTAATCAAGTGTTACTGAGCCAGTTATGTTCAGCTGCTGCAGGCTGTTAGTGATTAAAATTCAGATTGAGACTAAGTTCAGGAGAAGATGTGAAGCTCCTGCTCTCTGTTTGTTCACCAAAGCTCAGTCCTGTGTGAACATTTCAAACACATGGTCAGGACAGGTGACACAGACAAGAGCAAACAGGTGAGAGGGGGCGAGGCGGGGGCGGCTTACCTGGCTGAGGGCCGGGTGGTGGGCATCATGGAGGTGGCGCTGCGGCGTTCCGCCTGGAGACGGAACCCCTGATGTTGATGCAGACCGGCCCAGTTTACCCACAGCCTTTGATTCTGCAGAACCAGACATCAGTCACCTGATAGGTATCAGCTGCTCACCTGAGCTTCAGAAAATTATTAATCCTAGAGCTAAGAAGCCATGGAGTACAGATCACATGAATCCAATGTTACACTGTAAAAACACAAAATCACACCCAGAAAGTTCAATCCAGTTTCTAGTGCAAATTTCTTATTACGCTTGAATTATGACAAAACTAATATACAAGTAACTTTTCATCAAGATGTAGGATTTTAAAGTCAATAATTCCTCAATAGTGATAAAGGAGTCTGAGGTCAACTGGCAGATTGTTTCACTTGTAACAAGACATTCTTCTCATTTTATAAGTGAAATATTCTAAATAAAACAAAATTTATTACCAGGTTTAAAATTAACCTAAGGAAAATCTGCCTTGGACTCAAGGAGCATCTGCCAAAACAGACAATAAATACACACATGATTCAAATAAACAGCTAGAATCCCAGACTACATACACAACAGTTTAATAAAAAAAAGACAGCAAAACACCAAAGTTACTGAATCACCTTCCAGGCCTCAACATACTGCCTATTTCAAATTTTGATTAAAGATTTAAAACAGTTCAATTTCATTTCTGTGATTCTTTCTACCAGAAAATTAATAATTGACTCCAAACAAGCTTCTATATCTGGCTGAAAAGCTAAGTGTAAATTCATTTTGTTGCATCTCAAGCGTATTTGCTTAATAAACTAAACAAAATTCTAGGTCAGATTTCGTGTTTTTGCAGTGCAGGCATCTCAGTTACTAACCTGAAGTTCAAATGAGCTTATGCATAATTTAGAAACGGCTAAAATACGTGAAATATGAAAAAACAACACATTTTTTTTAGGAAAGTGTGATGTTACTGTAGTAGTCAGACACAGAACATAATGTGTGATTAGCCCAGAGGTTACATCAACAAACAATACGATCGAATGAAGCAGCAGCGTGATAAAATTAGCAGAAACGAGACAGAGAGAGGTTTAATCAGCGCTGAGTGAGCTTTCAAAGGCTGCTGCTCTCCATCTCTGTCTGGGGAATTGTGCAGCACTTAGAGAGCGAAACAGAGAGGGAGTCCAGCCGAACGCCGAGTTCTCAACGGAGAAAAGAAGTTTGGTTTTCTCACAAAACAGGAAGAAATTCAACACACTGAATTAAACTGAACTTTTTGTAGCCATTTAGTATTACTATTGGCTAAATGCAAGAAACAGACATTGTTATCATCTTTGTGATGTATTTATCCGCAGATTAATTTAAACAAACTGAAACCAGTTTCTGAAGTTTCATTTTGTCTGAAAATTCCTCAACTGAAGAAAACGGGGTCGGGTTTGAATCCACCCAGCCTGAGCTCCTGTTGACACAACGGTTCAGTTTTTAGAGGATTACAGGACCTCACCTCCTCCACCTCCTCCCCCTCCCGTCAGCATCATGGTGGGGCTCACAGACGACCTCCCCATCCGGCCGGAAACTGGACTGGACTGTCCGTCTCTGTCTTTACTGTCGTGTCTCGGCAGAGACTTGGAGTCTCCTGAAGAAATCAAACATCATATTAAACATGAAGAATCCAACAGATCTGGTTGTTTAACCTGAGAGAGAAAGCAGCAGAACATTCATCCTGCTGCTTCGGTTTGAGGCAACCAGAGCAACATGACGATGCAAAAGCTGGATGTATTTTTTACAAAGGCAAATACTAACTGATTCTAGTGTTTTTATCCCAGACAAAAATCTATTACAAGAGTTCACATATTTAGAGGTTATTGTTTAAAACAGTTTGCTTTAAACAAGTGAGGAAATGAAATGTAATCTAATTTTTCATAGAAAGTGGTAAATTATACTTTGATGCCATGTTTAGTCTTAATACAAACAGTGAAGGTGTTGGATAAAACAGCCACGTTACAATCATCAACACTGAGTTATCAACACTGAGTTATCAACTGAGAAAGAAATTCTCTGCCTTCAGGAAGTTGTCCCAACATGGCTCCTCCATTAACCCTTTAACAACATTTTTACTGGGCAGCAGCTCCTATGATGAGCTCAGCAGGTCCATCAGCTGTTTGCTAATTGCTGCTGGCTAGTCTGAAGGAGCTGAGTGGGGGAGGAGCTGCGCCTCGAAGGCGGGGCCAGGACCATCCAGGCGTCTTGTACGGCTGAATGGTTGCCATGGAGATTGAAGGATTTCTCAAAGATGGAAGAATCAAAGCAACAATCCAGGTTGATGAAGGAATAACATTATAATATGATGAAAAGATAAAAAAGTGGATTTTACATAATACTGCCCCTTTAATTTTGTTTTATATATTTGTTTTTTCGCATCATCTGTCAGTATAACTAGAGATGAAATTAACCACCAGGATATAATCTCATGTAAATGTTCATTAACACGTATTTTACAGTTTTTAAAGATAAACTTGAACCTTAGATTAGGTTCTGTTAAGGGTTATAATAGTTTTGGGTTTTTTAGTTTAGTTTTTATTAGTTTTTGTCTAATTCAGTTAGTTTTAACTAGTTTTTAGATTATTTTTGCTGGTTTTTAGTATTATTAAAGATCAGTTTGAAAGGCTAATAAATAGATTGATAAACACAAAACAAAGGGAGTCAGATCTCTAATTTCACTATGATTTAGTTTTACAGACAGACGACGTATTTCCAGTCAGTTACAGTTTCTCTTTAATTATTGTTTTCATTTATTTCAGAAAACGTTTAAACAGTTTCGGTTTTTCTTAGTTGATTGTGATAATCTTTGTGCTGGTTCTGATCAGATTTCTGGTATTCTGTGACATCCGTACCTTCACCCTCTCTGCTCTTCCTCCCCGCTGAGCTCCTCTTCATCACCTGCCTGCCGGATGCAAACAGGTTGTTGAGTTCGTCCAGCGGGCTGGTGGGAGTCTGGCACCGCGCCGAGACGTTGTGCATGGAGCCGTGGGCGGAGGACGAGTTACTGAGTTTGGCTCCACCCTCTCCTGCCCGCTGTGAGGATGACGATGATGAGGAAGAGGAGCGGGGTATGCTTCCTCCTGCTATCAGAGTGTCATAAGGGGGCGGCCTCTTCAAACTCAGAGGAGTCAGGGCGCGTCCCATGCTGACCGGAGAGGGGCATGCTGATTGGCTGCGGGGGTAGCCGTGACCGCTGTGGGCGGAGCTAGATGACTTGTAGAAACTGGAGGCAAGGGGCGGGGCTGATGAGCGACCAGAGGATGTGATGGTGTGAGTGTGGGACGCGTCCCGGTCCCGGTCCCGGTCCCGGTCCTTACGGTGGTGGCCGGAGTTCTGTGGCTGCTCTGCTCCACCCGATTTACTCAAATTAACGTTTTCTAGCACAGGCAGACGAGTGACGTCAAGCGGGGTGAGAGGGGACTCGTCGGAGTTGGGGGAGCACTGGACAGGGGCGGGCGGGAAGACGAGCAGCGGAGGGCGGTGGGTCAGGAGGTTAGGGAAGGGTGGAGGAATGTCACAGAACGAACCGCGGGAAGACCACGCCTCACTGTCGATGATGGTGGACTGCACATCCTGCAGAAAGTCCTCCAGCATCGGGTACTTCATCTCCTCGTACACAGACTCGCTCTGCTCGTCGTCCACCGTTTCCTGACCTTTCAGCTCTCGCAGGATGTTTCCGACCATCTCGATGTAAACCGGCTCTTCGTCGTCCGTGTCTCTGGATGCCGGGCTGTGACTCTGAGACGAGGATTTGTCGCCTTGGAGGGAAGACTTCTTGCTGCAGTGGTTACGGACGTAGGACTCATCAAAAGAGGAGCTAAGCTGAGTGTTTGGGTCTCTCTTGGGTTTGGGTGGAGGCATCTTCCTGGATTCTTCACTGTGGTGATGGTATCGAGCTGCAGGAGAACAGAAACAACTGAGAATCCAAACATATCCTTACTTCTTATTCACCCTTAATGTTCAGTGACTTACAAAGTCGTATTTGTCTCCCCATCCGGTACATCTGATTCAAGTAAATCTATAATCTAATAGGCCTGGACGATGACATAATAATGATAGCTATCATGATAGGTACTTGATTAAAAGCAAAAGAAAACAAGTCTGATAAAAGGTTGATAATTTCATTGAACTCCAATCAAGAACCATGTAGCATTCTGGGGGATGTAGGCAAAGGAACGGCTTTAGCAGCTCAACCTCTCACAGCTAATCTGTGGCTTGTGGCATCAACCAACTCACTCACACTTTGGTTACCTAGCAACAACCTGGTGAGTAACTTGTTCAGTATTAGTTTCCTGTTGACCCAACATACTCGGGCGTACTTCGTTCTTTGGAGGTCGACATGAAAGCAAAAGTCCACTGGACATGTTTGCAAACAAGTTTGATAAGGTAGCTGAGCAACTGGCCCCTTTTTACTATACACTCAGATACAAGCAGGTTTGCTGGTATTTACTCCATGAAATCTCAACCGTCTGCGGTCAGTGCACAGTCCACAGAATACATGCAGTACGCCTGAGTATGTGGGAGCAGCTTTATGTTTCAGGCCCATAACTGCTTAAAAATGCAAAAGACTGTGGTGAAGTTACAGGAGAAAACAAGTACAACAACTCAAGAGGAAGTTGTGGATAAAAAGGGAAGGTCACTTCACCAGTTTGGCTGTATTATGGATATTTAAAAGAAAATGGACTCATGAGAAACACTTGTATAATAATATTTTCTTCACCCAAATCACCCAACTCTATTATCCAATCAGCATGCCATTACGTTTGGTAGTAGTCCAAAATGAGCCAGTTCATAGAAAGCAAGTTTGGCAACAGCAGCATCAACAACGACCTGTGAGAGCTGAACACAACTGATCTGAAGCCTTCGGGACGTGGCTCCTGAGGAACGTCGGTCCCAAAGGACATGGATGATTCAAATCTCACCTTCTGAAAGTTCTGCACCATCTTTTGCTTCTTGATATTCTTCTTTATGAACCCAGAGACTCCGTCCACCGCCTCAGAGCTGCTGCTCAGTTTGGTGGTCGGATCTCGCTTGGGTTTGGGTGGAGGTTGCTTGCGACTGTGGTTGGAGTCTTCCTCTCCGCCACCGACTGAGTGAAGAGACTGGGATCGCACAGTGAAGCCTTGGGTCGGCGTGGGCAGTCGGTCCTGTGGCGCCGGCATCGTCATGAAGCCCATCCTGAAATGTTTTCCAGAGTACGCCCCATCTGAGGCCGTGGCGACGTCTTCTCCAATCCTGGGAAAGACCAGGAGAATGTTGGGTTAGTGCGATCACCTGAAAAGATTCAGTCTCAGTCTTTTGACCTCCAGTCGAACTGAGTCTACCGGACTATCAGTTGGGAAAACACTGTTAGAAAAAAACAGGACCATCGTCAAGATTGTTCAAGTTCTGTTGTAGATTGATATTGATCACTAAGATTTCTTAATGATAGCCCTTTGATACGGGCTGTTAGGTCCCTGTATGACCGGTGTCAGAGTCTGGTCCGCATTGCCGGCAGTAAGTCGGGCTCGTTTCCGGTGAGAGTTGGACTCCGCCAAGGCTGCCCTTTGTCACCGATTCTGTTCATTACTTTCATGGACAGAATTTCTAGGCGCAGCCGAGGTGTTGAGGGGATCCGTTTTGGTGGCCTTAGGATCGCATCTCTGCTTTTTGCGGATGATGTGGTCCTGATGGCTTCATCAGATCGTGATCTGCGGCTCTCGCTGAAACGGTTCGCGGCCGAGTGTGAAGTGGCCGGGATGAGGCTCAGTGCCTCCAAATCCGAGGCCATGGTCTTGAGCCGGAAAAGGGTAGAGTGCCTTCTCCGGGTCAGGGGGGTCGTTCTGCCTCAAGTGGAGGAGTTTAAGTATCTGGGGATCTTGTTCACGAATGAGGGAAGAAGGGAGCGGGAGATCGACAGGCGGATTGGGGCGGCGTCTGCCGTGAAGCGGCGCTGTACCGGTCCGTCGTGGTGAAGAGAGAGCTGAGTCAAAAGGCGAAGCTCTCGATTTACCGGTTGATCTACGTTCCCACCCTCATCTATGGTCATGAGCTTTGGGTCATGACCGAAAGAACGAGATCACGGATACAAGCGGCCGAAATGGGTTTCCTCCGCAGGGTGGCCGGGCTCTCCCTTAGAGATAGGGTGAGAAGCTCGGTCATCCGGGAGGGACTCAAAGTAGAGCCGCTGCTCCTCCACGTCGAGAGGAGCCAGTTGAGGCTCGGGCATCTGGTCAGGATGCCTCCTGGACGCCTCCCTGGTGAGGTGTTCCGGGCACGTCCCACCGGGAGGAGGCCCCGAGGAAGACCCAGGACACGCTGGAGGGACTATGTCTCTCGGCTGGCCTGGGAACGCCTTGGGGTTCCCCCGGAGGAGCTGGAAGACGTGGCTGGGGAGAGGGAAGTCTGGGCCTCCCTTCTGAAGCTGCTGCCCCCGCGACCCGATCCCGGATAAGCGGAAGAAAATGGATGGATGGATTGATGGATTTCTTAATGTAAACAAATCAAGTTCTGCGCCTTTATGTCATTCATCAGAACTAAACTTTCACCTCTTCATGTTCCCTACATCTGTTGTTGGTATCGTTTCATAATCAACAAACTCTGAAGATTTAAGGAGAATCGAGACTCAAGATGTTCAGCTGAAGACTTGCCAAGAGAACCTGCCTCTTCTTGATGGTCAAAATCCTGCATTTCAAAATAAAGCCTGATGAAGTGATATTGATAAACATTAAACATGATCGTCTGAGTTACAAAACTGCCTGTTTACCTCTTAATGGCCTCTTCTTGCCGTCTCTTTTTCTGGTGTTTCTCCTGCAGGTAGGTCCAGTTGGTCTGGTTCCGAACGCGGTCGCTCTCTCTGGCGATGTCGGAAGCGTTTTGGATCACCAGACCGTCGTATGTCCGAAGCGCGCTGTCCTCCACGTACTGAAAGAACCTCCTGAAGGAAGACGCCTCTTCCTGAGAGGTCATGACGCCCCACGGATCTGAGGAGGAGGAGAAAAGGTCACCCACGGGTCGGACTGCTGGCTCCATCTGGGTCTGTGGCTGATGCAGCTAAACCTGGAAAACTCAAATAGAATGCTAGAAAGTCTGAGCATTTCTCCAATATGGCTGCTCCTCACATCCAGGTGGTGAAAACATGTTTATTTTACCAGTGATTCTTGAGAATAGGGACAAGACAGGTCCTATGGATGAAGCACAAAATTTGAATAAAATATACACAAAATATTTTTTTTTTCAAATATCTGACTAAACTAACCTGGGTCATGTGAGACAACAATGACATTGTTGTCTCACCACCTGGATGTGCGGATCTGCTTTTAAAAACGCTTCTGTGATCATGGTCTCGATGATGTTGCCCACTTTGTGCTGGTAGGCTCTTCTGTGGAGACAGTTCCTAGTGTGGAACATGTTGTACAAATTCCCCACCGACATTGTAGTCGGTGGATGATGCCTGTAAAATCCCTTGTCCAGGAGCAGATGAAATTTTGTGAAATAAAAGCTAAATTTTGGTCAAATGTAAAGATTTAATGGACCTGATGAGCTACAATATGGCCTCCTTCAGATTAACATCATATAAATTGAGGTAGTTTGGCTTTTTGTCACCTCCGTCAGAGTTTTCCTGACTCTTTCAGTGAAATTGTTGTCAAATTTTACTTAAATGTGCAGTTAATTCATTTTAATGTATTTTACATAAATTGCATTTCTTCACATGTACCAAGTTTTTCATTTTACTCACTAGTTTGTCACCTTCAGTCCTGTGTCAACTCCATCAGATGGACTTTTTGTTGTTTTGGGTTTTAAATAAAATTTTGTTTCTTGAGAAGCATTTGTCTGTAAAATGAGTAAAAATATCACTAATAGGGTCATTGAAAATTATTTTTTATTTATTTTTGTCAGATGGTGATGACAACGTTCTGGGTCAGGTCCATTAAAAATGTAATTTTTAAAAAAATGTTGCAACTGGGAGCCTGTACCTCAGCATCTTTACATTTCCAAAACATTATTTGTCATATTTGCATACATAAGGTTGAGAAATAACAAAATAAATTATGGGAAAATTTAAACCCATTTTCTCCCTATTCTCAAGAATCATTGTTACTCATTTAGCCTAAGATCAGAGCTAAATAAAGTGAATGCAACGTCAAGTTGAGAAAATTAAAAGTTGTGTTTGTGTGTGGAAAGAAAAGCTCAATATGATGTTGGTAATGGCTACTCGGGCGACGCCATGTTGGAATCCCAACTTCTCTGACTATGCTAGCTGGGACATCGCTAACTCGGTTGTGATGTCACTTCCTGCTCTGACCTCAGATGTAACTGGAATTAGATTCACTGTCAGTCTGCAGCCTGTGATTTGGTGCTAAGCTAAGGAAGCATTTCTATGCTTTTTTGTCAATTTGACCACGTCCAGCTTAAATTTGACAAATTTAAACTGATATTCTTTAACTCTCAATTTGGTGATTATGAAACCTTTAGTTCTGTGTGAAAACACAGAGAAATGAGCTTTAGCTGCTGTTTGTTCACATTAAGATATCATTAAATTTAGACAAGCGTAAACAACATATACGAGTTACAAACTGACACTTCAGAATAAAGTTTGTGGTTCTGATTTTTCTGAAGAAAAAAAACAAACAAAATCTATAAGATGTCTAATTATTTTATCTTATTTACTAACAAAACTATCTTCACTGTATTAAATTTCAGATCATTCTACAAAACATAAAGGCTTTTTTTTCGTTTATTGGGGCTTCCAGTCGATCTAAAAAGGTAATTTCCAAAAACAACTCAAGTCCATTTTTCTCTGGACAGAAATCGGGGAACATTTTAAAAAGTTGCTGATCCTCATTTCCCCAGAGAGTTGATGCAAAAAGTTGACACAAAGTTTGTGTATTAGGATTACTTTGTACAGTAAATAATAAAAGAGCCAACATGAGAAAATACAAAAAAACACAAAAACTGCAGCGGAAAACCAGGACAAAGAGTTTGTTCCTTGAGCAGCTTCACTTCCTGCTTGTTTAACTTGATTCTGACATCAAACCGGTTCTCAGCAGAACCAGAGTCGGACTGTGAGCCGGTTTCTGATGCCCTAAATTCCTCAGAATGTTTGATCCTCTGATATTTAATGCTATATATAACTGACTGATGCACAGTTAAATAGATGAATAGAATCATCTGAAGGACTTCCGTTCCTGCTGTTTGGTGTCTTTCTGAATCCTTCTGCTCTCCGTCCCCTCCCCCACCCCTCTGTCTCTCAGCATCCTTCTAAAAATGGAAGAGAGAGTCAGCCAGCGGTAACCTAGCAACAGCAGCATCTCTCAGAGGAGCATGATGTAATGCCTCCTTGTGCGCGGCTGACGAAGGGGAGCCGATGGAAGGAGGAAGCAGTGAGGGACAGATGTTCTCTCCTAACCCGCCGGCAGGTCGATGTTTGGAAAACGGAGCCTCTCCTGCCGCTCCATCCCGACGCCTCGTCTGCTGCTGATTCAATCACGTTCAGACATGAAGTCGATTCGTTTACGTAACGTCTCTCCATCAACCACCTTTTGCAGCCCAGAGACCTGAACTCGGCTCTGCTCTGGGTTCTGGTTCCCGACGGTTCTGCCGCCGTTTCCGGCTCTGTGCTAATGCTTTCAGGAGCTGAGAATCAAATAATCTGCTGAATCTGAAATTCACAGCAGAGAGAATCCTGAGATGAACTGCTGCGGGGAATAGGAGGAAGCAAAACTGCAGAAATATCTGCTAAATGTTAGTTTCTGAAGGTCCTGCATGAACTCAACCCAAATCTGTCTGGTTCTGGAGGAAGTTAGCAAGAACTTAAATGAACAAAGAAACCAGGGGCTGAAACAGTAATAGGTCCAGTTCACATTTTATAGACACATTCCTAAATGTCTGTAACTCCTTCAAAGAGCCTCAGAAACCGAGTTACTGTCTGGACAAACAGAACCATGAACAGAACAGAACCCAAAAACAGAAACTAAAGAGCTTAGAACAAAAACCAAGACTAGCAGACAAGAACAGGAGCCAAGAACAGAAACAGAATCCTGAAGGAAAACTCAAAATTAGAACAAAAAACAAAACCAGTAAACAAGACCAAGAGAAAACAGGAGAGGATGGATGGATGGATGGATGGATGGATGGATGATTGGACGTCTCGTCACTTCGCTTCAGATGACCGACCGCTCACTGTGATTCTTGATCTGGTTCTGTTGTCGGTTTCGTCCTGTGGAAAGGAAGTTGTTCCTGCCGACTGTCACCACATGCTTGTTTTCAGGCTCTTCCTTAGCGAGTTTTCTATCAGTTTGTGAAACATCCTGATTTGGTCCGCGGGTCAAAGAGTCATCGTTTGGTCAGAGCGCCTTTGATTTCAGTCTGTCCACATAATTTGGTTGTTCTGGTGCAAATTTGAGTTATTGTAAATTTCTGTGTGGAAATGAACTGAACCTGGTTTTATGTTGAAAGGACAGACGGTTTCGGACTGGATGGATGAATCTGAACCTTGTTTTAGTCCAGTGGTTCTCTGGTTTCGTTCTGGTACTATCCCATTTTCTGTCCCAAGGTGCTCTGGTTTCAGCCTGCAGGTCAATTTGTCGTATTCCTGGTTTCTGTCTGGTTCTTCTCTATTTTCAGTTTTTGGTCTTTGAGTTTTAGTCCAGTGGTTGTCTGGTTTTAGTTTGGTGATCCATTGGTTTTATTTCTGGTTTCAGTCCAGTACCAGTACCATGAGGTTTCAGTCGCCATAAGCCTCTAGTTTCAGTCAGTACAGTACCATGGTTCTGAGCTGTTATTGCTAGGTTTCAGTCCATAAGCCTCTAGTTTCAGTCCAGTACCAGTACCATGGGTTCTGTGCTGTTATTGCTAGGTTTCAGTCCCATAAGCCTCTGGTTTCAGGTCCTGCTGATTCTGGTTTTGGCTTATGCCTCTGGTTTCAGTCCCTAAGTTGGTTTGGCTGGTTTCAGTCCGGTGTTGTCAGTCCGGTGGTCTTCTGGTTTCTGTTCTTTCACTCTGGTTTTGGTTTGCTTTAAAATGTTGATCAGGCAGCCATATTGGATTACATCTAATCAGGCGGCCATGTTGGATAACGCCTGGGTCATTTCCTGTCTGCAACATTTCATTTTTGTTTTTATTTACCTAATTTATTCCTAATACCAGTTTCAAAATAAGAGCCTATTTTACATTTTCTATATCTTTTATTTGTTCTGCTTTCTGCTGAAAGATGGTGGCCATGTTGGAGGGAAATGGTTCTGGGTGGGAAGGAGCCGGATGTGTTTTGAGCAGACTTTATTGACACTTCGTTCTATCCACATCTAGCTGAAGGAAATGAGTGGAGCAGGCAGACATGTTGAAGACGTGAAGCTTACCTGAGGACCAGCGAGGACTCACACTCCCTCCATCCCTCCTTCTGTCCCTCCTTCAGTCCTCCCTCTGCTCAGATGGAGTGATGGAGCTTCCCGATGACCGGAACTCAGAGGAAACGATGACTCTGATGTTTTTCTGCGGCAGTGATAATCCTCCCTTCAACACCTCCTGCTGTCACAGCCTCCTCCTCCCCTCCTTACCTCCTCTCCTCCTTCCCTCCGTCCTGTCATAAATCCTCACGGCTCTCAGCCTTCGGCCGCACACGCAACGGTCGGCTCAAGAAGCAGGAGGCTGAAACCACGGCAACCTGACAGCATCCTCAGCCTGCTGGCTCCTCCTCCTGCTGATGGTGGCTCAGCCTGTGGTGTGTGTGTGTGTGTGTGTGTGTGTGTGTGTGTGTGTGTGTGTGTGTGTGTGTGAGATGAGGTCACATGGTGTTTCTCCACCACTGTGTGATGTCACAGATCTCTGATTTAGTGAGTGAAGTAGAAGTGAACATTTATCACATTGTTGCTCATTAATTGTAATTAATTCCTCACCATGATAAGATTTGATTTATTTTCTTATGATAAATTCCAAATAAAACTGTCTGTATTGTGATGATTGTTATTTTGATATTTTTTTTAAAAAATAAAAGTGCATTAATATCAATTAATTTGAAAATATAATTGAATTCAGTTTCTGTCAGTACTTACCTAAAAAAGAAGCAACAAATAGTTTTTATTGTCATTTTTGTCGTCATAATAGAACCAGAAAACCTTGTGATCAAACTTTTCAGTGAAACAGTCCTAACGTCAGTCAACAGAACCAGAACCAGAACCAGTGTGATTTCTATCACTAAATTGCACATAACCACTGCTTTTAATCCTATTTTCACATTTACTGAAACTCTCATTACACAAGCAGTGAACAAAAGAGTAAAACTAACAGTTTTGTTGGGGTTTTAAGCATCATTATATGGAATTTATTGTGTCAACGATAGATCAAAATTTGATCTTGACAAGAAAATTATCACGATAAATGATAAACGATGCAATAAATGTCCAACCTTAGAGATTCAGGATCAGATTTCTGTCCAGAAACATCCCAGTTCGTCTGCAGGTTCTGGTCTGGATTCCTGAGGGAACCAGCTGCTCAATACCTGTTGGACCAGTTGGATTGATCACATTTAGTGACTGATTTACTGAAGTTATTCTGCAGATCTTCCTGAGTTTTTTAAACCAGAACCAGCAGCTGAAAAAGTATTTTTTACTAATAAATGTAATGTGTGTGCAGGTCCAGTTCACTGTCTCACTCTTCTTTACTTCTTTACTTTACATCCCAGTTCGTCTGCTGGTTCTGGTCTGGATTCCTGAGGGAACCAGCTGCTCTCACATTTAGTGACTGATTTACTGAAGTTATTCTGCGGATCTTCCTGAGTTTTTTAAACCAGAACCAGCAGCTGAAAAAGTATTTTTTACTGATAAATGTAATGTGTGTGCAGGTCCAGTTCACTGTCTCACTCTTCTTTACTCCTGAACCCACACGACCACATAAATTTACAAAAACCTCAAAAACAAACATATTCATGTTCCTGGAATGATTCCAGAGCATTTAATTCCATCTGGACAGAAAGAGAATCATAAACATGAAACAAACACAAATAAAACGTTTTAGTAATGAGGACTGTACCTTTATTATCTTTACGTTAACCATCCTAACTTCTGCAGTCTGGGTTTTTGACCTCAGGGTCAGAAAGCACTCAGGACATCAGCAGATATTAGACTGCATATTGTCCTACCGCAATGCATTCTGGGTACAGAGTAAATGTAATTTGCTGCACCGAGTGCTTGAGGAACACCAACAGAAAAGCTCTCAAAACAATTTATATGTATGAATTTTTGCATGTATCTGTTTAATTGGCATCTCTTTGTTTATTTAAGTGTATTTTTCTGTAAACCTCATTTTTTGTTTGTTTGTATTTTTTCCACTTGTTCAATAAGCTTTATTTAAAAAGTATCTTTATTTATGTAGAACCTTTGAAAGTTCAGAAACCACAAAGTGTTTTACAAAAATAAGATATAAAAACAGGAGATAAATAGAAGGAGAAATAAAACAGATTATGTGACATAAAACAAGATTAAACTAATTAAAAGCCAAATTGAATGAATGTCTTCAGCTGCTTTTTAAAACTATTAATATACATGAAGAGAGGAAATGAAACTGCTGAGTACACAGACTTCAAAATAAGAGCATGAACATAAACATCTAATTACTTGAGGAATTCATAAAGTCAATCAACATAAATGTCCAATTTTATTCAACTGAAATTTAAAAAACAGACAAATTAGAACTAAAATTAGAATTAAAGCTAACGATGCTAACAGTGATTCTTGAAAATAGGGACAAAATGGGTTTTAATTTTCCCATTTTTTTTTGCTATTTCTCAAATTTATGTATGCAAATATGTCAAATAATGTTTTGGAAATGGAAAGATGCTGAGGTTCAGGCTCCCAGTTGCAATTTTTTTAAAAATTACATTTTTAATCGACCTGACCCAGAACGTTGTCATCACCATCTGACAAAAATACATCAAAAATATTTTTAATGACCCTGTTAGTGATATTTTACTCATTTTACAGAAAAAATGCTTCTCAACAAACAAATTAAATATTATTTAAACAAAAAAAACCATTAAAAGTCCATCTGACGGAGTTGACACAGAACTGAAGGTGGCGACAAACTAGTGAGTAGAATTAAAAACTTGGTACATGTGAAGTAATGCAATTTATGTACAATACATTAAAATGAATTAATTGCACATTTAAGTGAGATTTGACAACAATTTCACTGAAAGAGTCAAAAAACTCTGATGGAGTTGACATCTGACGGAGGTGACAAAAAGCCAAACTACCTCAATTTATATGACGTTAATCTGAAGGAAGCCATATTGTAGCTCATCAGGTCCATTAAATCTTTACATTTTACCAAAATTAAGCTTTTATTTCACAAAATTTCATCAAAGTTTTGTAAAATGTTAGTTACGGTGTTGACACATCATGGTTGTGACAAAAAACTTAGGAATAAAAAGAAGAAAAATCTAAAGAATAACATAAGCTAACCAACACTAACTAGCCTTAAGCTAACCAGAGCTAACTAGCCTCTTAGCAAAGGAAGAAACAGGAAGTGGTCATGGGGTCCTCAGAAGTTCTGGTGCCCCCTAATAATGCCTGATTTTTTTACATTCTTTTCATTTCTGTTGACAAAAACTAAGGACAAATTTCAATGGAGTTGGAAAATATATAAAAATGATTTTTAATTAAATTTATTGATACATTTATAATTATTTATATGAATACTTAATTGTCATACTATATAATTTTAGTATTTCTTTAATTGTTTTAAACTATTATAATGTACTGAGTTCTGCTCCTGGACAAAGGCTTTTACAGGCATCATCCACCGACTACAATGTTTAAAATTAAAAAATATTCAGCAAATACCTGAAAAATATACATTGTTGTCTCACATGACCAGGTTAGTTTAGTCAGATATTTGAAAAAATTATATTTTGTGTATATTTTATTCAAATTTTGTGATTCATCCATAGGACCTGTTTTGTCCCTATTCTCAAGAATCACTGGTTAAAGGTTTTCAAAGATAGCTAAAATGCTAAAGTGCTAAACAAAAAATTAGCTCTGCCACTAGCGCATTAGCAGATTAGCAATAGTCCCAAAACAAACTTTGACTGTCCTGAACCTGATTAGTTGATTTATTTTCTATAATAATTGATCATTTTTTTTGCTTTTGGGTTTTAATGTGACGAGTCGGTCGTTCACGGCTCGGTGTTGGACTTTAACTGGACTTTTTGGATTTAAGTCAAACTCTCAGATTTTTGCTGCTAAAGAATATAAATAAGGACTAAATAAGGACTGTGTGTGTGAAAAATGTTCATACTGAACACAGAACCGGTCAGATGGTTCTGATCGGGTTCATTAAGGACAGATGAACTGAGGTTCTGGTCGGGTCGGTTCTAACGGTACAGAACCGACTGAGGATGGACTCCTCCACCTCTCCTCCTTCTGCTGCCATTTACCACTGCTGGTCACGTGACTTCATACCTTTTGGTGAGTGTGACATCAGAGTGACATCACTCCGATTTGACCCAATGGGTTTGACTTCCTGTAGTCACGTGACTGTCACCTCTGGTGTGATTAATAACTTCAGATACAGTTTAATGTGATTTTGCATCATTTAGTCACAGACTAGAAACAACCTATTATATTATATTATATTATATTATATTATATTATATTATTTTATATTATATTTATTATATTATATTATATTATATTATTTATATTATAGATGAGGAGTGTGAGCAATCCTGAGGACCACACTGTAAAAATGCCTCCTCACATAAAAGGTCATGTGATTTAATTGGTGTTTAATTAATAAATTAACTAAGAAATTAATTTAGTTAATTAATCAAACCTTCTCCTCTCAGCTTCTCCCTGACTCCATCACTGGAGACCCTCAGGACTCCGTAACGCGCATGCGCCACGTTCTGCAGCAGTCCGTGCGCTGCCGTGTGTGGGTGAGTCAGCGCGCATTCTTTTACGTGCGTGTGTGTGCGTGCGTGCGCCCGCGCGAGAGTGCGTGTGCGTGTGTGCGCGCGCGCGTGTGTGTGTGCGCTGGGCTCCAGAGCGAGCATCGCTGACAGAACCCAACGGATCGCTGCAAGCGCAGATTAATTAGCCCGGTTCGGATCAGCCCGGCGCCGCACCAGCATGTCGTCCGCCCCAGAAGCCCAGAACCAAGAACCGAACCAGGAGCCGCCGAAAGAGACGAACGCGGAGCAGAAACCGGAGGAGAAAGAGGCGCAGGGGGAAGAGAAGGATGCGGCGAAGGAGGAGGTGAAGGTGGAAGAGAAGGAGGAGAAAACGGAGGAGAAAAAGGAGGAGAAGAAGAAAGAGGAGGAAGAGGAGAAGGACAAAAAGAAGAAGAAGGAGCAGAAAAAGGAGGACAAGAAGGAGGAGAAGAAGGAATCATGGAAGGATTTCATCTACAACCCGCGGACCGGAGAGTTCCTGGGCCGAACCGCCAGCAGCTGGGGTAAGAGGCGGCCTGGGCCGCGCACCAGGCTCGGTTCTGATCGATTCAACCGAACCGAAGCTCGGCAAGGTGTCTTCATTTATCAAAGGTTCTGCTGCTTCTGCGGCCCAAACCGAACTGAGCCAAAATCCGGACAATAAAGAGTTAATGTTTAATAATGTCAAATATGTGCAGATTATATTCACGGTGCCGGTTTGAGAGTTGAAACCAGTCAAGATTAATAAACCAGTCCAGATTAATGGACCAGTCAAGATTAATAAACCAGTCCAGATTAATGGACCAGTCCAGATTAATAAACCAGTCCAGATAATGACCAGTCCAGATTAATAAACAGTCAGATTTATAAACCAGCCAGATTAATAAACCAGTCCAGATTAATGGACCAGTCCAGATTAATAAACCAGTCCAGATTAATAAACCAGCCCAGATTAATAAACCAGTCCAGATTAATGGACCAGTCCAGATTAATAAACCAGTCCAGATTAATGACCAGTCCAGATTAAATAAACCAGTCCAGATTATGTACCAGTCCAGATTAATAAACCAGTCCAGATTAATGGACCAGTCCAGATTAATAAACCAGTCCAGATTAATGAACCAGTCCAGATTAATAAACCAGTCCAGATTAATAAACCAGTCCAGATTAATAAACCAGTCCAGATTAATGAAACCAGTCCAGATTAATAAACCAGTCCAGATTAATAAACCAGTCCAGATTATAAACTAATAAGGACCAGCCCAGATTAATAAACCAGTCCAGATTAATGGACCAGTCCAGATTAATAAACCAGTCCAGATTTATAAACCAGCCCAGATTAATAAACCAGTCCAGATTAATGGACCAGTCCAGATTAATAAACCAGTCCAGATTAATGGACCAGTCCAGATTAATAAACCAGTGCAGATTCATGTACCAGTCCAGATTAATAAACCAGTCCAGATTTATAAACCAGCCCAGATTAATAAACCAGTCCAGATTAATGGACCAGTCCAGATTAATGGACCAGTCCAGATTAATAAACCAGTCCAGATTAATAAACCAGTCCAGATTAATGGACCAGTCCAGATTAATAAACCAGTCCAGATTAATGGACCAGTCCAGATTAATAAACCAGTCCAGATTTATAAACCAGCCCAGATTAATAAACCAGTCCAGATTAATGGACCAGTCCAGATTAATAAACCAGTCCAGATTAATGGACCAGTCCAGATTAATAAACCAGTCCAGATTAATAAACCAGTCCAGATTAATGGACCAGTCCAGATTAATAAACCAGTCCAGATTAATGGACCAGTCCAGATTAATAAACCAGTCCAGATTAATGGACCAGTCCAGATTAATAAACCAGTCCAGATTAATAAACCAGTCCAGATTAATGGACCAGTCCAGATTAATAAACCAATCCAGATTAATGGACCAGTCCAGATTAATAAACCAGTCCAGATTAATAAACCAGTCCAGATTACTTCCAATTCAGTTCATTAATTGGGTCCAGAATATGAAACCCATCCAGTTTATTAAACCAGATCAGACTCCCAGTAAAACCAGTTTGGCTCTGAGTTTCACCATCTTCTGACTTCAATGTTTAAACGTTGATTAAAATAAACTGAAATAAAAGCTTTTCAATATATAAATATATCACATCATATCAATAATATCAGTTTGTTCCGTCAGACTTCAGTGTTTGGTCCTTATCTGCTCTCTGCTGGATACCACCAGATTTCTGGACTGTCTGTTTCTGTGGAAATGTTTAAAATTGGACTCAGATTATTATTTTGGCTTCATCTGCTGCCTCTGATTGTTTGACGGCCCAGTTTACTCAAATCAAACCAACTGACACCACATCTGAACGCTCAGAGTGGTCTGAACATTTACTGCATAACTGCTCCCTGGAGATGTATTGTTAAGCTGATATGTGCTGCTTCATGCATTATTCAAACAGACATTAATGCTGAGATTTTTTACTAATGTGTCAGCAGTTAAATGTGCCCACAAATCAAATCGATTGTGAATAAACCAGAGTTAAATGTTGCTTTCAGTAGATATCTGGGTTGCAACCAGACACTGAAACACATTTAACATTTAACATTATATAAAAACATTTAGTTACTTTCCTTTTTATTTTCAAACATTTAGCATTGACTCTCTTCTTTGTGAAAGGGAAACAAAACTGGAGTTGCATCAGGTTTTAGCGGTTGGATGATTTCTCTATTGTTTTTAGCCAAACCAGCCCAGATTAATGGGCTAGCGCTTGGCTAGCACGTTTGTTTCGATTGTATTTACCCATAATGCCCTGCGCTGTAGTCCACTTCCTGGTTTTGCAGCAGTCTCGCTTTTAGCATTCGAACCGCACCAGCTAACTTCGACCGAACCCAGACTGAGGTTTGTAGGTGAGTCCGAGTTCGATTAGCATTCACACCTCACCAAACGAACCGGACTTTCCAGGCAGACGGACTGGAGTTGGATTAAAGCGGACAAAACAGTGCAGCCTTAAAATTACATTAATAACAAAGCTATTGCTACCCATATGTGATTTTTTTTTTGTAGTCGGAAAGAATTTAATTTGTACCATTTCCATTTATGTTATTAAATCGGGTTCGTAGCCGATAGTTTTCAAATGTCTGCAGTTTTATCTGACTTTTATATGATTGACGTGAAACATGCATCATAATTCTGCAGCACAAGAAGACAGACGGTACATCTGCACATAAACAATGTCTGAAGTGATGAAGTGAGGAAAGAAGTCTGAGTCAGTGAACGTATCACAGACCAACCTCCTGGTCCGACTCCATGTCCAGACAGAACCGGGTCAGAAGCTGCAGTCAGTGCTTCACTGAAGACCGTTGCTGTTTGACGGACTTTCTTTTTATCTGCCTCCTTCGTCTTGTTATGATCTGGGGATGATATTCTCAGCTTGCATTTAAAATCCATCCATAGAAGGCGACGTCCATTGTTACTGCCGTAAACAGAAGTCTGCTGTGTGACGTCTATGTTCTTCTTCTGCGCATGCGGGTCACTTTGTTTGCTGTAATAGAGAAGTTTAATTGCTACTGCATTTAATTAGTAATACTAATAAAATCGGATATCAGCAAACAATATAAATTGAGCATCAAGACTTGCTTAGTTATCAAATTAATTAATTTAGATATAATTCTAGCCACTAGATTGGAGCAAAAACAAAATAGGATCTTTGGAATGTGTTAAATATGCATAAACAGGCATTGGTGGTGTAGAATAACCTCTTTAGGTTTGTGATGATTTGAGGCAAACAGTGTTAAACATGGAATGAGATAAAGGAAGGATAAAAATATTTCATTTATCCTGTTAAGCATCACAAATTGAAATAGGAAAACTAAACTTTGGGAGCGATTTTTTTTTGAGGAGTTTATTCTTTTTAACTCAACTGGATGCTTGTGCTCCTTTAATACTAAGTAAAATAAATAAAGTCTTTATTGCCATTGTACTGTCCTGTACAGTGTACACAGGAGCAATGAAATCGGGGCTACAAAATGACAACAAATGCAAAAGAAACACGTTGTACCAAAATTATTTAGAAATTTTAATAAGATTATTTGTCTATAAAATTGTAAAAGAAAATTTTTTAAAAAGTCCATCTGCATTGATTGCTATTGCTTTCAGGTTATATTTGCCTGTAGAACTGTGGTTGGGGGCCCCACATATTCATCCAGAGGACAGCACACGACCCCCAAGCCACACTTTGGACACCTGTGGCTTAAGCCAACTGCATTCACTTAGCCAACTCTTTCACTTCCTGTTTGTTTCTGCAGATATAAACAAAGAAATGTTTGATTTTTTTTCCTCTAGGTCTCATTTTCCTCTTCTACCTCATCTTTTATGGCGTCCTGACGGGAATGTTTGTCCTCACCATATGGGTGATGCTGCAGACGTTGGATGACGCCGTTCCCCGGCACCAGGACCGCCTGGCCTCTCCAGGTGACCCCACCGAAATCTGCCAGCTGCTGCATGATGCTGCAGGATACTGCATGATGCTGCATAACACTTCATAGCGCTGCAGGATGCTGCATGATGCTGCCAGCTGCTGCATGATGCTGAATATCACTGCATGATGCTGCCACTCTGCTGCCAGATCTGCACTGCATAAATATGGCTGCAGGATGCGCATGGCGCATGCTGTATGATGCGAACACTGCATGATGCTGCCAGCTGCATGAGCTGCATGATGCTGCAGGATGCAGCAGGATGAAGACTGCATGAGCGCAGTGCTGCATGCTCATATGCAGCATGAATGCATAGCGTGCCGTGATGCTGCATGGACGCTGCAGGATGCAGCATGAAACTGCATAACGCTGCAGGATGCTGCATGACGCTGCATGATGCTGCATTATGCTGCCAGCTGCTTCAGGATACTGCATAACACTGCAGGATGCTTCAGGACACTACAGGATGCTGCATAATCCTGCATAACGCTCCAGGATGCTGCAGGACGCTACAGGATGCTGCATATCGCTGCAGGATGCTGCATGATGCTGCCAGCTGCTGCCTGATGCTGCAGCTGTGTTCTCTCTGCCTCATGACTTCATGCGTTGCTTCGTTCCAGGTCTGGTTGTTCGTCCTCATGCTGTTGAGATTTCCTACAACCGCTCGGATCCAACTAAATACAACCCGTACGTCCAGCAGCTGCACGACCTTCTGCAGCGTGAGTCAAACCCAGACACTTCATGTTGTAGAGCACGTGTCAAACTCAAGGCACGGGGGCCAAATCCGACCCGCCAAAGCTTTTTTTGTGGCCCTCCAGCCTCCAGAGGGCCACTTGTAAGATATCAATCATGTGCCTAAAGGGCAGTGTTATGTGTTTTCCAGGCACATTGTACCATTTTATACCATGATCAGGTAACAATGTTACTTTTATGACTCAAAGACATTTTACTTCCTAATTTAACGCCTTGAAATTGGGCCTCTGTCTCTTTAAAAACTCCTCCTCTTTCTGAACCTCTGCCTTCAGGAAGTTGTCCCAACATGGCTCCTTTACCAATCTGTTTTTACCAGCGTTGCTGTGAGCAACAGCTCCTATTATGAGCTCAGCAGCTCCACCAGGTGTTTGCTAATTGCTCCTGGATAGTCTGAAGGATCTGAGTGGAGGAGGAGCGGCGTCTCGAGGGCGGGGCCAGGCTCCCCCAGGCGTTTTGGACATCTGAATGGTTCCCATGGAGATTGAAGAAATGAGAACTGAAAAAGAAAAATGAAAGCAAGACTGCAGGAATATTTTTGATGAGGGAATAACATTACAACATGACGGAAAGATTAAACAGGAGATTTTACATAAAAATCCCTTTTAAATATTATATAATCAATCAAATCAAAGCATCTTTTAGACTAAAATGGTCACAAACATTGAGTTGAGGCGATGCTAACTCCTACCTGCAGGTGGCAGTATCTCTCACACTGCTGCCTCAGCCTTACCTGATCTAAAGTTAAACTATGTGATCAATATGGAACAAAAAGTGAATATCACCAGCTGACAACATTCATGATCTCGATGAAAATGAGTTTGGCTCCCCAGGATGTCGCTTTCTAGTAGTGCAGATGCTTTCACAATAAAAGCCTGTTTCCTGTTTGCAGAGTACAACGACAGCATCCAGGAGGGGAACGACTTGTGTCTGGTGGGCGAATACACAGACCAGGACGACCAGCCCAAGAAGAAGGTCTGCCAGTTCAAACGCAGCAATCTGCGCCAGTGCTCCGGTTTGCCGGACACCAGCTTTGGATACGCCGAGGGGCAGCCCTGCGTCATCATCAAGCTGAACCGGGTCAGTACAGAACCAGCATCAACTCGGGGTACTTTAAATGGTTGGACGTGTTGTGTGTGTGTGTCTGGGAGGAGTTTAATTCACTCAGATCATTTCAAAGCTATTATTTATCATTTCAAATCAGATAAAAACAAAGTCCCTACCATCTTTACTCAGCAGAGGGCGCTGTGGTTGTACAACTATCAGAATCAGGATAAGAAAACGTAACTATGGGAGAAAAGTTTTAATAGGATAATGTTAAAATTAATTAAGACATATTATGACTTTATTCTAATATTAAAGTATTATAATGGTATTATAATGACTTTATTCTCAGACAACTTTATTCTTGTAACATTACGACTTTATTTTTGCATTATTACTTCTTTCTTCCTGTGTCATTACATCTTTAATACGGTAATACGGCGTTTAACTGAAGTCCTAAAAGGGTTTTAACGTTTTTATCTTTTTTAATCTTTTATTTTTTTCAAAATCTCTTTCTCTTTCTTACTGTATATTCAATGTCACATGCTGTTTTTATTTATTCATTTATTTATATATTTTTAATTATTTAAAGCACTTTGAAATGCCTTGCTGCTGAAATGGATTCATTTGCAAATTATTACAACTTTATTTTTACTAATATTATGATTTTATTGTCATATTATTGTGATTTTATCCTTGTATTATTATGACTTTTTGCAACTTATTTGGACTTTGTGCTCATTCGACTATTACTGTTTTATTGTGACTTTATTATTGCAATTTTATTTTATTATTTCAACTGTATTCTTGTGTTGTGACTTAATTTGTGTATTTATTAATTTATTCTCGTAATTAAATTTAATAACTTTTTCTCTGAGCCGTACTCCATCGTATGCTTTAAATGGATTGTTCTTGCAGACTGAACTGCAGTAAAGACATAAACTGTAGGATTTTCTTGATAACTTGAAAAAAAAATAGAAGAAATTCATCATTATTTAGTTTATCATGGAGCTTCAGCTGTTGAGTGTGAGATTTCTAAAAAATAAAAAAGCAATAACTCCATTTGTGTCTGCAGGTAATTGGACTGAAACCCGAAGGAGATCCGTACATCAACTGTACCGCCAAGGTAGCGGCCTAACATCAATTCCTTCATGCACCTGTGAAGTGTTTTGTGTATAGATGTTTAGTATCTGCTGTGAATGAGCACAGAAACAGAACCAGTCTGTGTTTTCTGCAGAGAAACACCCCGCTGCAGATGATTTACTTCCCGCCTGAAGGTCGTCTGGATAAGATGTTTTTCCCGTATTACGGGAAAATCTCTCACGTGAGTAAAGGCTGTTTGCTTCTCACATGCACAGAGGAACGGAAAACACTAATAGAAATCTAAATTCATGACTCTAGATTATTTATTTTGCACAATTTTTCTGAAACATTGGGTTCAGAAATCTTTCTTGCAATACCCTTATTGGCCACATGATGTCGCCACTGCCAACTATTTAAGCTTGTCTGAGACAGTGAAGATATTTTATTATGTTGTTATAGTTTAATGAAATGATTTGCACTATGTAGTACGCTATTTTGGTAAAAGTATTGAATTACTTACCTTCATGTGTACATGAAAATGAGTGCTGATCCATTTTTGATCAAAAAGATTTAATATGACGTTGGAAATATCTTCAGATCTACTCTGAAGGTTAAGGTTGTAGGATGTGTTTTTAGGAATTTTCACTTTTCTTCCAGAAAGCTATTTGTGAGGTCGGACTCTGATGGTGGACTAGATGGATTTGGGTCGTAGAAAACAATCAATTTTTTGCATTACATGCTCCCTTCACTTGTTTGCTGGAATGAAAATAGGAATAAAAGTTTGTTTCCATTTGCAAGATGAGACCAATATAAAATCATCCATCCATCCATCCATTTTCTTGACACCCTTGTCCCTTGGTGGGGTTGGGAGGGTTGCTGGTGCCTATCTCCAGCTAACGTTCCGGGCGAGAGGCGGGGTTCACCCTGGGCAGGTCGCCAGTCTGTCGCAGGGCAACACAGAGACACAAAGGACAAACAACCATGCACACCTAGGGACAATTTGGAGAGACCAATTAACTAACAGTCATGTTTTTGGACTGTGGGAGGAAACCGGAGTACCTGGAGAAAACCCACGCATACACAGGGAGAACATGCAAACTCCATGCAGAAAGGCCGGGGCTGGGAATTGAATCTAGAACCCTCTTGCTGCAAGGTAACAGCTCTACCAACTGCGCCACTGTGCAGCCTCAATATAAAATCATTGCTTTTTAAAAAAAATAAAATATCACAAAAACCACATATTAAAGAATATTATCTTAGGTAAAAATAAGAAAATAATGATGTGATATTTTCGTGGGGGAGCTATGACTTTTCCAGGGAGAGCTACAGCGCCCCCTAGCGCTGCCACTGGGAAGAAAAAGTTTACATCAGCAGAGAGCCATCCAGAAGTTAGGAAGAAAAGGGATAAACTGGCTGTACTTCAACTTGAAAGAAAGTTTTGATTGTTCTTCAGGAGATAAAACACTTTGAAGTTTTACAGAAACTTTTGGACATAAATGAAAATGTTTACACAGAAAAAGCTGCTGGATATCAACCCAACATCATCAGAAACAGAGAGAAAAAGCTTGAGTTGTTTTATTAGACAGATATTTGCACCTTAAACCAAAATGACTTGGATAAAATGTGTCGTATGTGTTTAGCTGATTCTCTCCTCATAGGCCAGATTGCTGCTGGGTCGGTGTGATCCGAACCAGAACCTCTGACTCTGCTTGTGTCTGCAGCCGGATTACGTCCAGCCGCTGGTGGCCGTCAAGCTGCTGCTAACTAAGGAGGACTACAACGTGGAGCAGACGGTGGAATGTAAAGTGGAGGGATCCAACCTGCGCAACAGCGACGAGCGGGACAAGTATCTGGGTCGGGTCACTTTCCGGGTCAAAGTGTTTCAGTAAACGCTTGGTGCAATTTTACACTGAAACTAATATTAAATTCAGGAAACTTTTAGCCCAGACCTGATCTGCTCCTGCAAGTCTGAATCAACTGGATCCAACAACCAAATCTGGACCGACACACTGCCAGAACCTCATGGTTCAGCCCAGTTTGACAGATAGCTCACCCATTTCTGTTCTGTGCAGCTTAAAGAAGAAGAGCTGCGGTGGATCCTGTTGAGGCGCTGGGAGCAGATCAGGTCTGATGTGGAAGCATGTGAGCCCAGAGCACATCAGTGTGTTGTTTTTAGACTTTTCTATGTTAGTGAGATGATAAAAAGTAATCTGATTCCTATCGTGAGTCGCAGGGCAGCGCAGCAGAGTCCACCTGAGATAGCAAACACTTTTCATTAAAAGTCACATGGTCAAAAATCAAAGAATGCTGCTATATTTTTCATAGTTCTGACAGGGATGTTCTGGTTCTGCAGCAGCTGAAACAGATAATTCATACATACAGCAGGAAAGTATCGCTTCTTAGCTTTCTTTAGTTAAAATCTCAGAATAAACATCGATATTACTAATCCATAGAAATAACAATAAGTGTGTTTCTAACCGGTGGATAAAAAGCTTGGTTTAGAGTCAGGTTTGGGAAGCAAGCCACCTCGATTCAGGTTACCGGGTCAGCAGAACCGGTGCTGCAGGAAGAATCGAGTCCTGAGTTATTGCAGCTGATGCTAATGCTGATTGCTAAGGGACAGTGTCAGATTGTAATCTGGTTTTCTTGGAGTTGAGTTGTTTGAAATACAACCCAGTGCAGTTGTTAGTGTAAATCTGACCCTTATCTGACTAAATTAATTTAGGGGAAGCCAAGTGGGCTAAATATTTTCAAAGTTAGCAAGAGCGGTAAAGTGCTTAACAAACAATTTGCTCCCATATTAACATATTAGTGGGTTAATAGAAGTGATAAAAGGCTTCATCCAACCATTAACCACAAGTAACAGGAAAAGTTGTTCTTGTTGAGAATTTCACCTAAAAATTGTGGAAAAATTTGGAAATTCTGCTAGTGTACGAAAACCTATGAGGTCAACTATAACTTCAGCAGGCAGATAAACAAGAATCCTAACAAAAAGGGAAAAATAGACTTTGCCACGACTTCAGTAGGTTAGCCAGCCTGGAGGAATGTTTGTTGGACCAGGGTTCAAATACCGGACGAGCCCCCAATTACTGCCAGCTTAGCTCAGGTCAAGAAGAAGGGAATCAGTACTGACACTAGGTCAGTTTGACAGTTAGTTTATGTTACAGTGAAAAGTCAGATTTTGTCACTTGTTTACATGTGCAGATTTCTGAAGATGGGAACAGAAAACTAGTGAGTTAAATGAGTCATGAAGACAAAGACCTAACAGACGGCGACCCAGAGCCAAACTGTTGAACCAAAAGATTTCCAGCCAGCTGTTGGGTCACAGATGGGAAATAAATATCCCACTTCCAGGATCCTATTGGCCCATTCAGACTAATACTGACACTACATTTATGAGAAATAGTTACCAAAAAGTATTTAGTGACCAACTAAAAAGTGACTTCCACTGCGCTGCCCTTCCCCCATCCGTGGAAAATTTAGAAAAAGAAAGATTTAACCTAATACAGTTATTATTTTAGCAGATTTTATTATTTATCTATTTATTTCTCAGATGTGTGAGATCATATTCATCAAGTGTATTTTTTTTGTTTTGTTTATCAGCCTGTACAGTTTTTAAAATGTGAACTATGTGTGATTGTAATGAGTTTTTGTGTGACCATCAAACACCATAAAACGTATCAGCAGAGTTATAATTAGAGAAAAGTTGTAATGGCATCACTGCTGTTTAAATGTGCTGTGAAAGCTTTTGTTTTCTTCACAATAACAGAGAAATCGCTATGAAAAACATAAAATGACCTGATGATGAAAAATAAACTGAATAAGATGATGAATCAACTCTGCTCTAAATAAATTATACATCTTCTAAAATGTGCTCCCTTGTTCTTTAGCTTTATCACTAAGGAGACTCAACATGCTTCAGTGTTGTGTGATCTTTTATTTGGACAGGACAGCTACTTACTCTCCTAGATCCCTGTGGAAAAAAGGGGCGGAGCCTCAGAGAGACACTGATCAGGTAGAAAAACAAACACTCCTCCGACCTCCGACACAGGAGAAGAGTCCCGAGTGATGGTGCCGTGAGCAGCTGCCATAGTTCACAGAGACACAGGTCCTTCCCCCGTGTTACAGTAGAATCATTGAGTTGTTGTAAACATTAGGTTAAACATGTCATGTAGGACGCAAGAGTCCAGGGTACTATGTCATATGATGTCTTCATGAATGCCACACGGACTTCACATGACACACTTTAAGAAAAATGCCCCGTTTTGTATGAAATGTTGGGGTTTTCCATAAATTTTCTGATTGTGACTTGTATAATGCAGATGTGTACATAAACCTCCCACATTGGCCTGAAAATTTGGCCAGAGCAGGAAGAGCACAGCAAAGGCCTATTTTTAAATATTTAAGATTTATCTTGACACAAAACAAGCGCCATTTTGGAGGGTGAAACATATTTGAAAACACACCAAACTTTACTCAGAATTGTCGATTGTCAAAATGGTTCTGGCCAAACAGCTCTACAGTTCCCCCTCCTGTGAAATAGGCAAAATGGTGAATCACAGTGAGATGAAAATTACTGTGTAGGTAGTTCTCCCCGAAGCACCAAAACAGTCTGCTGGAGGTAAACCCTAAACCCAACAGGAAGTCAGCCATTTTGGGTCCATTGGTGATTTCTGGACATTTTTGACTTTTTAAACTTGTCAAACTTCAACAAACTCCTCCCAGATATTTTGAGCTATCAGCATTATACTCGATTGAGGATTAAAAGCTATCAAAACATGAGTTTTCGTGAATGTTAGAAACCTCTACCTTTTATGTTTACCACCTTTTATTCTGATGCAGCTGGTCCAATGAGAAGTTGAATGACAATTATCCCTTACACTGACCAAACGTAAGTTTTAAATGTTATATGAAATTGCTGAACATTTAAATGTAAGATTTAATTTGCAAGTTTACTGTGTAAAACTGTAACGAATCACCTTCATAGTTTGATTGTTGTTACGGTCTGATCCCTAAACCAAATCCTCCTTAAGGCCCATACAACCTTGGGTCGGCCCTCCATGACCGGTTAAAGCTGCTGTACAGTACAACTCTGCTGGATGCGAGAGTCAAACAGATTTCATTTAAGTGGCACTACCAGAGACAAGAAGTTGCGTAATATTTTACTTGGCTCCTGATGGCGAAATCACAAACGATAACTTACTCTCCTGGATTCCTGTGGTTGAAAAGGGGCGGAGCCTCACAGAGAAGGTAAGTCAAGTAGAAAAACAAACACTTAAGTTGTTTAGACCCCATTTTGTCAGGACAGAGGAGAAGAAAGAAAACCTAACTGATTCAGGTGAGAATTACTTCTTGTTTTTCTTTCAGAATCTGCAATACTTTGGTTCATATGTTTATCTAGAGCTGATCACACTGCTCAGATACAACAACTGTTTAACCAATCAGAGTCCAGATCAGGCTCAAGTGTCAGTGTTTTGAATTGCAGTTTAGTTCAGATCTTTGTCAGCTGGAGATCGGACTGACAAAGAAACTGCAGAAATCCAAACTGGAAGTTCAATAAAACACTCTGACCACATCTGCTATCACAAACTGAATCTGGTGTAAATTATTTTTCACATCTTCTTTGAGGAATAACTTAAACCAGCAGACTGAGAACCAGAAAGTAAAAACCTTTCTTCACCTGGATAAACCTGCTTATCTTGATCATGTGGTTGTGATCTGGCTGGACGGGACAGGTGTAAGCCTGAACAATTTTGTTTTTTACATTAGAACAGCAGTTAGACCAAGGTTTAGTTCAGGACATGATTACAGGAACAGGGCCGTTGCTAGCCATTCAGCGGCCCTGAGCATAAAAGCTTTGTGGTGCCCTCCTGTCTGAACAGAATAACCAATAATTCATTATTTTTCTTTACATTTCAAACTATTTAGAGGTGGAGAATTAAAGCTAAATAAGTCAACAAATTACAAGAGGGATTAAGTGAGGAAATAAGTAAATATAATGAATTAACTGTAACAGTAATATATAACTCATCTTTATAAACTGCTCTTGTGATTAGACTTCATGTTTTCACATGTGTAAAATGGCAAAAGGTCTGACTTTATAAAGGCATCTGACTCGTAATCATAACAGATATTGTTTTCCCTCAGAAGATTCAGGTAGAGTTTATTAAAACCAGAAAATCTTCAAAGTTTGACAAACTTTTTCACATCAAGTTAAACAATTATTTTAGATGGTCAAGCTTTAATCGTGCTGTTATAAGTAAATCAGTTTTTGAAGCAGAACATATGTAACGTGGGATAATTTTTCATCTTTGTTGATTTATCATTTTTTTATGTCTTTCATTTGTTTACAGAAATATTGTTGCTTCTGTGTGTGAAATAATGCACACACATAATTTATTTGAATACATTATGATTAATTATAATGGTTATTAGGAGCCTGTTTGTTTTGTCCTACATGCAGTTCATAATTTGCATGGCTAGTGTGACCAGTAAATCCAAAGGACAAAGGCATATATAAAAAAAATTTTCTATTTATTTTTTTCAAATAAAGTCTTAACAAAAAGATTTCAACAATCAATCTAAAAAATATAACAAAAATGGGCCCAAAAGAAATCAACTAAGGCAAACATAACTCAAGATAACAAACCAAAAACTGACCTCTCACAATGAACACACACAGGGGGATTTATACAAACAGCTAGCCTACACAAACGAGGAGGGGTAGGGAAGGAGACAAAGACAAATAATGTATAAACATAAATGACTAAACTAAACCATTTTAACTTTAACACAACTATAAGAACAAAAATAACCTAATACCAAAAGAAGGTTTTAGCAAGTATGCCATCATGGTAAAGAGAGGCAGATTGTTCATATCAAGTCTCCTGCTTCCAGCAGCCTGATGGACTGTTCCACTTCCTGGTTCTCCTTTCAGCCAACCCCCTTCTGTCAGCCAGTCCTTCAACTCAGCAAACAAAATAGTTAATGATCTTAAAAAAACATAAGGTGTTTACTAAATGTGTGCACCCAAATTAGCAAACAACCTAATGCGATAACCACCACCGAAGAAAAAGTGAATTTCCAAATATATTAAAGAAAACATTTAAATAAATACTAACACTGAGAAAAAGGTGGGGGAACCTCCACACTAGAAAGTCACAATGCAGCACCAGCATAATCTGACCATAATTGTCTTAGTAAACAGCCAAAATATTATATATTATAAGCAGATTTGCTTGGAGTGGACCTCTGAGTGAAATTAAACAGAGTTAAAAGTTAATGAAATATAACTGATTCTGTTGACGGTAAACAAACTAAAGGTGTGGAAACTCCCTTAGATTCTGGTTCAACAACTAAACTTCCTCGCAAGGCAAGTTCAAACAGGAACAAGTACAAACAATGCAGACAAATCACAACATAAAGATTTCACACTAAGCTTCAAACTACACTCAGTGTGTTTCTGTTTTCCTCTCAGACTGACCAAAGCCCTCAAGATGGAGGTTCATGTGGAGGAACAGGAGGAAAACTCCAGCAGTTCAGCCAACGGGAACAAACCTGAATCCTCAGACGTAAAGTAAGTCGCCTCAAACACAAGTTGTATTTTATGAACATTTTTTAATCCGAACTTGTACTTATACAGGATTTACTCGCATGTACATCCTGTCATATCCCCAAATAGTCTCTCCCAGACTATTTGAGAGCCCCAATCATTGTCTGATTTTAAAACTGGCTTGAAAACTTTCCTTTTTAGACAAGCCTACCCCACTTTTAAATGACAGTCTTTTTTATTGTTTTTGATGGCTGATTTTATGTTTTTAGATGTACCATGTAGCACATTGAGATTTTTATTAATGAAAAGTGCATTATAAATTAAATTTATTATTATTATTATTATTATTATTATTATTATTATTATTATTATTATTATTATTATTATTATTATTATTATTATATATGAGCTCTGAACAATCTGACCGGTTTCTCCAGATATATTTTATGTATGATCTTTGTTTCCTTTTTGTTCAGGAGCAAAGCTCTTACCATCAATCACAAACATCCCCTAACTCTGGTCTCGATCTCCATAAAATCACTAGTGCACAACAGAGCCACCCTATAATATCATTCTTGCATTGTAAAACACTTGAAAAATGTTAGCTGGGTATTTTATTTCTCCGTTACAAATGTGATCTGAACGACATGACTGTGTTTCAGAGGTCAGAGCATCAAATGGAGAAAAGAGTCTCCACAATCTGACTGTGTATCTATGAAGAGCGATGCGTCCATCAATGTGTTTCCAGATTTCAGTGACCAACCTCGACCCTCAGACACAAAGTGAGAAAACCTGCTGCCTTTATTTTCCAAATTTTAAATGACTTCTACCTCTGCTGTGGCATTTCCTGTTTATTTTTATGTTCCTGTAGTTGGTAAAAAATAAAATAAAATGTTGAGTTTATACATTTGATTTTAAATTAGGAAAAGAATTAACGGCTGGCAGCAGTAATAATTGTTAGTTTTGTGTTTCTTAACACATTTAAAAATGTGTGTTTTTTTTCTTTAAACATAATTTTTCACATATATGAACATTCCAAGTAAGAAAATTTATCCACCATGTTTTTCCCAAAAGTTTCATTTTAAAACCTAAAAATAGAAATAAAATGGTGATTTAAAAACTGATGACATTTCTCTAGTAGATATTTATCAAAAATTAGGAGTCATTTTTTGACAGGTTTCATTTTCAGCTTTTATTTAGCTGGACTGAGGGAAACATTGGCTCAGTCCAGACTCTTAGGCTAGACCATTTAAGATTACAGTTTATATTTTGATTATTGTTCAAATATTTACTATATGATGTAAGAGTCTGTTTTCTATGTGTTTGATTTTCTAATATATATTTCAAAAATAATGAATTATCAGGGCTCACTTTAAAAATCAAGAAATGTAATTTAATTTAAACTAAGTGACTGATGTGATCTGAACAAAGTGTTTGTGTTTCAGAGACCAGAGTCAGAGATCAGAGTCTCCACAGTCTGACTGTGTATCTATGAAGAGTTACACATCCATCGCTGAACCTCTAAATTTCAGAGATCAACCTCAACCCTCCAACACAATGTGAGAAAACCTGTCGCTTTATTTTCCAAATCTTACATTTATATTCCTATATTTATCCATAAATAAAGTGTTGTGTTCACATATTTGATCAGACTAAGATGTCTGTTTTGGACATTTTTAGGAACATTACATTACATTTTCACTGTGTGAACCTACCAGGTTGGTTTTCTGGACCATTTTTACCCTCATCTGATTTCCACTGAACCAGAAAGTGACTTGAAATCCATTCGTGAAAATAGTCAGTTTCAGCTGTGATAAGTTACAAACTTAACCTAAACTGATTTGGCAAGGAGCTTTTGATTCCTTAAAGAACCACTTATAAAACATCCTGAGATCAGGTTTTACTAAACTCAATTTATTGGGACAAGTAAAGTAAACAAAAACAACTAAATTTCTCAAACGGCTTCACAACTTTCTAGTTTTATTTTTTATTGTTTTGTTATTCTAAAGCAGGAGTGTTGTTACTGTCTGTGAATTTAATTGACTTAAACAACATGGTGTGTAACTGGGAGTCCAAAAACAAGTAACAAATCCAAGTCTCAGCCCTACATAGCCAAACAAAAATAATTTATCATTAATCAGAAATTCAAATGATTTTAACGTTTCATTTGAGAGTTTATTTGCATTCTATTAAAATCATAGATTTTCTGTCAATTGTGACCCATAGTTAGTTGTTGTCCTTATCTAATCTTCTCCCAGTGTAACTGATATCAGAAATGATTCGGTTCTTCATCAGTAATGAGGACAAGAGGTTTGTTTTACAGAGTGAGGAAGAGGAGTGTTTGTGTAGAGGAGAAGCTGCCTGCCTGTGCTTTGTGTAGAGATGTTTTGAAGGATCCAGTTTCTACCAGCTATGGGCACTGGTTCTGTACACAGTGCAGTGCCTCACACTGGGGCCAGTCGGTACCAGCAGGGCCGTCCTCCTATCCCCAGTGTGGAAAAAGGTCCAGAAGAAATGATGGACCAGAGAGAGACAGTCAAGGCAGCTCTATACCAGGTAAGACCTGTTTAACTCCAGGTACAGAAAACCTTTGTCACGCAGCAGTAAGAGTTATAACCCTTGTGAAGATTGATCAAAGTTAACTCCTAACAACACTGAATAAGAAAATATAAAAACAATAAAATTCCCTACTAGGGGATTGTGTTGAAATTAAGAATTTGGTTTTCCATGGGTTGTTTGTTTTTTTATGCTGTTCTCCTTGGAGGCTGATGTTGTGTCTGGTACTGCACATACAGTAGGTACCACATAGGGAGGCGGCAGGGTTGTATTTTGGAATAAGCAATCAAACCTCAAGTAGAACCAACTATCTGGATGGATCCATCATAAGCTTGAGAGTTGACGGGTCTGTGCAGTGTTGTAGCAGAACTTGGGACTACTGTCTTCTGGACAGAGAGAGATCACCTCTGCATTCTGATGCAGTAGCTCCAATATTTTGGTTGCTGAAGTCCTAAGAGGACCTATGACCAATTTCACCACTGAGGCCTTGACTTTCCACAACTTATTTATTTCTTCTTAGACCTTGATCTTTTTCATATGCTTCAATTTTCTCATGTTACTTCTGAAGATGTGGTGGGAAGTAAAAAGTTACACCTGCAGTGAAAAATATTGAGAAAGACCCAACAAAAAGGATCTGAACATGTTATTTAAACTATTTTATGTTACTTTAACAAGTGTTTTTTTCTGTTTTTTCAGTATCTTTTGGTCTACTCGAGGTTTTAGAGGAACATAAGAACAGACTAAGGATGAGATGTGAATGTGTGACTGAAGGAAGTGATGAAACAGGAAGGAAAACCCCTTTCAAGAAGATCTTCACTGATCTCTACATCACAGAGGGTCAGAGTGAAGAGGTTAATACCCAACATGAGGTGGAGCAGCTGGAGAGAGCTTCCAAGATCCAGAACCTCCATGACTCTCCAATCAGGTGCCATGACATCTTTAAATCCTCCCTGACCAACATGGAGCCATCAGAGTGGTTCTGACCAACGGCGTCGCTGGTGTTGGAAAAACCTTCTCAGTGCAGAAGTTCACTCTGGACTGGGCCGAGGGCTTGGAGAACCAGGATGTCAGTGTGGTGGTTCTGCTGTCGTTCAGGGAGCTGAACCTGATCAGAGATCAGCAGCACAGTCTCCTCTCACTGCTCCATGTTTTCCATCCGACACTCCAGAAGCTCCCAGCAGAGCAGCTGCATGTCTGCAAACTGCTCTTCATCTTTGATGGCCTGGATGAAAACAGACTTTCACTGGACTTCAGCAGCAGGCAGCTGGTTTCTGACGTCACACAGACGTCATCAGTCAACGTTCTGCTGACAAACCTCATCAAGGGGAACCTGCTTCCCTCGGCTCTCATCTGGATAACTACCAGACCTGCAGCGGCCAATCAGATCCCTGCTTCCTATGTTTCCAGGGTAACAGAAGTACGAGGTTTCACCGACGCCCAGAAGGAGGAATACTTCAGGAGGAGGTTCAGTGATGAAGATCTGTCCAGCAGAATCATCTCCCACATCCAGACCTGCAGGAGCCTCCACATCATGTGTGGAATCCCAGTCTTCTGCTGGATCACTGCTACGGTTCTGGAGAACATGTTGACCTCAGAGCAGAGAGGAGAGCTGCCCAAGACCATGACTGACATGTACTCACACTTCCTGCTGGTCCAGACAAAGAGGAAGAAGAACAAGTACCATGGAGGACATGAGACAAGTCCACAGGAGCTGATGGAGGCTGACAGGGAATTTCTTCTGAAGCTGGGGAGGCTGGCGTTTGAACATCTGGATAAGGGAAAATTTCTGTTTTACCAAGAAGACTTTGAGCATTGTGGCCTTGATGCCACAGAGGCTTCAGTGCATGTGGGACTTTGTACAGAAATCTTTAAACAAGATAAAGGCATCCTTCAAAAACCAATTTACTGTTTTGTTCATCTGAGCATTCAAGAGTTTTTAGCTGCAGTTTACATGTCCAACTGTTTCACAAAGAAAAATACAGAGGTGCTGAATAAATTCCTGGGAAAAACATCCAGTGAATTATCCCTGACAGACTTCATGAAAGAAGTTGTAGAGAAGTCACTCAGAAGTGAAAATGGCCACCTGGACTTGTTTGTTCGCTTCCTTCATGGTCTCTCTGTGGAGTCCAATCGGGGACTACTGGGAGGTCTGTTGAGTCAGACAGAGAACAGTCCAGAAACCATCCAGACAATCATCAACAATCTAAATGAGATGAACACTGAGGATATCTCTTCAGACAGAAGTGTCAACATCTTTCATTGTCTGATGGAGATGAAGGACCTTTCAGTTTATCAGGAGATTCAAGAGTTTCTGAAGACTGAGAAAAGATCCAGGAAGAAACTGTCTGAGATCCATTGCTCTGCTCTGGCCTACATGCTGCAGATGTCAGACGAGGTTCTGGATGAGGTGGACTTGTGGAAGTACAGAACATCAGAGGAGGGACGGCGGAGACTGATCCCAGCTGTGAGGAACTGCCGAAAGGCTCGGTGAGTCCAAAGAGTTAGTTCCTAATAAACCTGCTTCCTTTTAATGGGTGGATGGACAATAAATGCATTCTTTATTTTGCTTCTTTCAGTTAATTTGTTTTCTTGTAAACCACTTTTGTCCAATTTGTAAGGTTTAAATGTGATTTTATGCAGAAGGTGCCATTCTGACATTGACAGCATTGTAAATTGAAACAAAAAAATAGGTTCCCATTAAAAGTATGAAGATCTATTTTGGTCATATCAAACACACTAAAATAGCTTGAGATTAACCACGGATGTGATGTTATGTTTAGCATATCACTGTTAGGTCAACATGTTATTCAATTGTCTGTCAAATAGCTGAACATATTTAATTTTGAGCAATCATTTTGTCTAATTACAGGTTAGTTAGATGTGGACTCTCAGATGCTCACTGTGACGTTTTGGCCTCAGCGCTGAAGTCCAATCCCTCCCATCTGACAGAACTGGAGCTGAGCGTTAACAACAACCTGAGTGACTCTGGACTGAAATGTCTCTGTGCTGGGCTGGAGAGTCCAAACTGCAGGTTGCAGGATCTGAGGTCAGCAAAAACTTTTGTTTTTGTTTTTTCCTGCTAAAGTCTTTCATTGTAATTTTGAAGTGTATTTGAATTGGAAAACTAAATTATTACCCAAAATGCACAAAGTAAGCAAGTATATTACATGCTTAACTAAATATTGTTAGACCACAAAACTAAAGTGATCCAGCAGCCACTGGATCATTTCTCAGAGGATAATGCATCACAAATACAACAAAGGTACAAAGGAACAATTATTCTAAAAAAGTACAATTATTCATGTTTTTCAGTCATGCTTATATGTTACACTAATTTAGAGAAATGTAATTGTAGCCTCTGTTAATTCAAATAAAAAACTTGGTACCACTTAAGCTGTACTCATAGCAACCATAAAAATGGATTCAATATCAATAAATCAATCAATCATTCAATCAATCAATCAATCAAATTTTATTTGTATACACATTTCAGCAGCAAGGCATTTAAAGTGCTTTACATCATAAACACACAGTCATGCAACATTGAATAAACAATCAATCAAACAATCAACATGAAATTTTGATTTGAAAAGTTCTGCTTTTCAAATCAGCAGAAAAACAACCTGCACCCCTTTTCAAACATCGGGGGACTTCAGACTTTATGACGCTAATGCCTTGATGTCACTTATGTATGTTTTAAGACAAAGACTCAGTGTTTGTGATTCTTACATTCTGTCAAATTTGGCTGCACATTTACAATCTTATTCATATACATTTTCTCTAAACTGCCTCCTGTTGACTTTAACTTACATGTTTTGTTTGTTTTTTCAGATTGTTTTATTGCAGGTTGTCAGAGATCAGCTGTGCTCGTCTGATCTCAGCTCTGAAGTCCAATCCCTCCCATCTGACAGAACTGGACCTTAGCAGGAACAAAGACCTAGGAGATGCTGGAGTTAAAGAGATCTGTGGTTTTCTGGAGGATCCGCTGTGCAAACTACAAACTCTGAGGTCAAACACTTCCTGTTTTGGTTTTGTGATGAGAATAATATGATGTAAAAGTTGTGTTGAGATTGAGCTACATTAATATGAAAAAACAAAAAATCTTGAAATAAAAAACTGAATAATTTTTGTTGCACAACATGATATTGGACCTCTACTGATGGAACTTTAAGAATTGATGAAAGTTGATGAAAAGCTCTTTTATTTGACTGTTTTAGTCTCATTCTGTTGGTTTAATCGTCTGTTTTGTTCCTTATTTAGACTGATGGACTGCAGCTTGTCAGAGAGCAGCTGTTCTTCTTTGGTCTCAGCTTTGAAGTCCAACTCTTCTCATCTGACAGAGTTGGACCTGAGCTGGAACAAAGACCTGAAAGATGCTGGAGTGAAGGAGCTCTGTGACTTCCTGCAGAGGCCTCTCTGCAGAATACAGACACTAAGGTGAGGCTCCATCATTGGTTACTGTCTTTGGCTCAGGAGTTTGGGCTTCATCCTGTGACAGGTGGGCTGACAGTTTGATGTCTGTAATGGCAGCTTTGCATCCATCCGTCTGCCCAGGGCAGCTGTTGTTTTCCATCACCAGCATGTGACTGTGTTGTCGCCTGTGAGGCTAATTAAAGGACACGTCCTTAACTTATCCCTTTGGTCAGATCATTTTCAATTATCTAAAGGTCTCATCACTTTTGTCCATCTCTGTTTCATCAGTTTTGTTTTTTAAGCAGTTTTGTTAATCTTCTATTTAAAAAATCGATATCTGGTTTTTGTTGGATAATTTTTAGTAAATTCTTATTTCATGTTAGTTTTAAGTTATTTCAGTGTCAGCTTGGGGCTTTTTGGTAATTAACAGAAGGATACTGATAATTTTGTCCACATGTGTATTTAATGGCATCATTGTTGCTGCTGTCAGCTCACATGTTTTATCTTTTCTTCAGACTGATAGAGTGCAGCTTGACGGAGATCAGCTGTTCTTCTCTGGTCTCGGCTCTGAAGTCCAACCCGTCCCACCTGCAAGAGCTGGATCTCAGCAGGAACCAAGACCTGAGAGACGCTGGCGTGATGGAGCTGATTGGTTTTCTGGAGAGTCCGCTCTACAAAATCAAGATTTTAAAGTATGAGCCCGTATCTTAATTTTGTGCTGTGATTAATTTGATGGGAAATTGTGCTATATTAAACTGCAGACGCTTGACTGATCCACAGTAAAATCTCTTTTATTCTTCTGTAATTAGGTTGAGTAAAACTTAATTTGCTTCTTTTAAAAGCTAATATTTCTTATGAACGATGTATAATTTATATATATTATTTACATTTTACATTTCTATTTTTTCCTTTAAATATATATTGACAATGTTTGAACATCAGCTTTTCCCGTGGGAGAAAAAGGAACAGTCTGAGTCAGATACTTATGTAAGAAATAGATTTAAAAAACTTGCCACATATAAATTATGTGGTCAATTCAAGTGAAAGTTGCCGTTAAATATTTTACGTCACCTCAGGTTTTATGGCTGCTGAATAATAATCGTATGACAATTTAAACATATTAATATGGATTTGTAATTTCCTCCAAAGCTAAATAGTTTTCCAATGTTTATCTTTCATGCAGGTTGGCTAAGTGCCGTTTGTCTGAGATCAGCTGTGGTTTCTGGTCTCGGCTCTGAAGTCCAACCCGTCCCATTTGACAGAACTTGACCTGAGCTACAACAACTTGGAAGATCCCAACGTTCAGCCGCTCTTAGAGCTCATGGAGAGTCCAGATTATGAACTACAAAATGTGCAGTAAGTGACGGCTCAAGTTATTCCAGGTTCCTGTGTGTCAGAGCAAAGATCCAGTGTTTTTCTGTGAACCTGCAGCTTCACAGCAGCTTGTATTCTTCATGAAGATGCAAAGACAAAAACAAGTTGTTTTCATTCAAAGTGTTGCAGCATCAAGACTGAACTCAGACTTTTTTTTTCTCACATTTGAACAATAAGGGATGAGTTTTAGCTGAGAGGTCAGTCTGACTGCAGCATTAATGGCTTTTATTTCAGAAATGATTACATTAACTAACTAAATGGTCATGGTCAAATTTGTAAACAGTCTGTACTTCTGTTTCATCTAAATGTTTTATTAGCGACAGCCTCCACGTTTCTCAGCAGACATTTCAGAAACAGTTTAACTTTAAGCTGAGCAACGTGTGATTTTAGTAAACATCAAACCTCTTTTTCATTGCAGGTGGAATTGATGGTTTTGCAAAGGAAAAAGCTGAAACCTGATGATCCATAAAGGCTGAAGCAGCAACAGTTTGAACAAACCAACTCATTTTGTATTGTATCATTCGTATTTTGTTCTTTTATGCTGTCCGGTACAAAGGGCAGAACTTCGACTCGGCGGGAAGTTTAATGTTGTTGTTTGTTTGTCCAATGTTACATGACTCTGTGTTTTTGTGTTCAATGACTTAAAGCACTTTCCAAATGCCTTGCTGCTAAAATGTGCTATAAAATTGGATTTGATTTGATTTAGAGTCAGTTATGTTCTGTCTCAGTTGGTTATTTCTTTGCACAAACTGTTGAAGAACAACTTAAAATGTTAAAGGGAAGATTGTTATGCTCCATGTTTCTACCCTGTTTGGTTTTGAATGTTGTTACCCAGGTTTTATTTAGTATTAAAAGTATAATACCAAAAATAAAAAATCTTTACAGTCAAAGAAGAGCTGGTAACGAGCCATTCATTTGATTCAGGTGTGTTGGAGCAGGAATCGTAGCTCTCAGGGTCTGGACTTGATCAGCCCTGAATAAATACTTTTAAGTAAGAATAGATTTACACCACTGCGACAGACTGGCGACCTGTCCAGGGCGTACCCCGCCTCTCGCCCGGAACGCTAGCTGGAGATAGGCACCAGCACCTCCCGACCCCATTAAGGGACAAGGGTGTAGGAAAATGGATGGATGGATGGAGATTTACACCAATAAACTCAAACCTTTGAGACTGATGTCAATAAACGATTGGGACATTTCTGACCTTCCAATGGCCGAAAATTTACAATGTAGAAAAAAATGTTTGAGTTTGAAATGTGCTGGAAAAACTCGGAAATGTTGAGGTTAATCTCAGAAAAGAAGAACAGTAGGTTCAAGGCCAGGTTTTTGAAGCAGTGGCTGCACTACTGCATGTTTAAAACTAGCAGGCACCACACCTGAGGACAGACTGCTATTTATAATTGCAAGAACAGAATCACATGCAAGAAGGATGTCAAGGATGTCAATAAACTCTTATTAAAGCAGTTTCTGTGCTACGAAGAGTAAGAACAGATACTTGTTGTCTGTTCTCCTCCTTGGGCTGCCACCTTATTGTGGTGGAGGGGTTTGTGTGTCCCAATGATCCTGGGAGCTATGCTGTCTGGGGCTTTATGCCCCTGGTCGGGTCACCCAAGGCAGACATGATCCTAGGTGAGGAACCAGACAAAGCGCAGCCCGAAGATCCTTATGATGGAAACGAACTTTGAATCTGGCGTTCCCTCGCCCGGACGCGGGTCACCGGGGTCCCACTCTGGAGCCAGGCCTGGAGGTGGGGCACGATGGCGAGCGCCTGGTGGCCGGGCTTTTAACCACGGAGCCCGGCCGGGCTCAGCCCGAAGAGGAGACGTAGATTCCCCTTCCAATGGGCTCACCACCTGTCGGAGGGGCCAAAGGGGTCGGGTGCTGTGTGTTACGGGCGGCGGCCGAGGGAGGGGACCCTGGCGGTCTGATCCCCGGCTGCAGAAGCTCTTGGGACGTGGAACGTCACCTCTCTGGTGGGGAAGGAGCCGGAGCTAGTGTGCGAGGCTGAGAGGTTTCGGCTAGAAATAGTCGGCCTCACCTTGACGCATGGCTCTGGTTCCGGAACCGTCTCCTTGAGAGGGGCTGGACGTACTTCCACTCTGGAGTTGCCCACGGCGAGAGGCGCCGGGCAGGAGTGGACATACTTGTTGCCCCCCATCTTGGCGCCTGCACGTTGGGGTTTACCCCGGTGAACGAGAGGGTCGCCTCCCTCCGCCTACGGGTGGGGGGACAGGTTCTGACTGTTGTCTGTGCTTACGGGCCGAACAGCAGTTCAGATTACCCACCCTTCTTGGAGTCCTTAGAGGGGGTACTGGAGAGTGCCCCTCCTGGGGACTCCCTTGTTCTGCTGGGGGACTTCAACGCTCACGTGGGCAATGACAGTGAGACCTGGAGGGGCCTGGTTGGGAGGAACGGCCCCCCTGATCTGAACTCGAGTCGTGTTCTGTTGTTGGACTTCTGTGCTCGTCACGGTCTGTCCATCACGAACACCATGTTCAAGCATAAGGGTGTCCATACGTGCACTTGGCACCAGGACACCTTAGGCCGCAGTTCGATGATCGATTTTGTCGTCGTTTCATCGGATCTGCGGCCGTATGTCTTGGACACTCGGGTGAAGAGAGGGGCGGAGCTGTCCACTGACCACTACCTGGTGGTGAGTTGGCTCCGGTGGTGGGGGAGGAAGCCGGTCAGACCTGGCAGGCCCAAACGTGTAGTGAGGGTCTGCTGGGAACGTCTGGCGGAGTCCCCTGTGAGACGGAGCTTCAACTCCCACCTCCGGCAGAACTTCAAACACGTTCCGGGGGAGGTGGGGGACATTGAGTCTGAGTGGACCATGTTCCGTGCCTCCATGGCCGAGGCGGCTTATCGGAGCTGTGGCCGCAAGGTCATTGGTGCCTGTCGCGGCGGCAACCCCCGAACCCGTTGGTGGACACCTTCGGTGAGGGATGCTGTCAAGCTGAAGAAGGAGTCCTATGGGGTCTTTTTGGCCTGTGGGACTCCAGAAGCAGCTGATGGGTACCGGCGGGCGAAGCGGCATGTGGCTCGGGTCGCTGAGGCCAAAACTCGGGCGTGGGAGGAGTTTGGAGAGGCCATGGAGAAAGACTTCCGTACGGCTTCGAGGCGATTCTGGTCCACCATCCGGCGTCTCAGGAGGGGGAAGCAGTGCAGCACCAACACTGTTTATAGTGGGGATGGTGGCTGCTGACCTCGACTCGGGATGTTGTGGGTCGGTGGGCGGAATACTTCGAAGACCTCCTCAATCCCACCAACATGCCTTCTGTTGAGGAAGCTGAGCCTGTGGACTCTGGGTTGGGCTCTCCAATCTCTGGGGACGAAGTCGCCGAGGTGGTCAAAAAGCTCCTCGGTGGCCTCAGGGCCCCGGGGGGTGGATGAGATCCGCCCGGAGTTCCTTAAGGCTCTGGATGTTGTAGGATTGTGTTGGCTCACGCGACTCTGCAATATCGCATGGACATCGGGGGCAGTTCCTCTGGATTGGCAGACCGGGGTGGTGGTCCCTCTATTTAAAAAGGGGGACCGGAGGGTGTGCTCCAATTACAGAGGGGTCACACTCTTAAGCCTCCCTGGAAAGGTCTATTCAGGGGTCCTGGAGAGGAGGGTCCGTCGGATAGTCGAACCTCGGATTCAGGAAGAGCAGTGTGGTTTTTGTCCTGGTCGTGGAACACTGGACCAGCTCTACACCCTCAGCAGGGTCCTGGAGGGTGCATGGGAGTTCGCCCAACCAATCTACATGTGTTTTGTGGACTTGGAGAAGGCGTTCGACCGTGTCCCTCGGGGGGCTTTGTGGGGGGTTCTCCGGGAGTATGGGGTACCGGGCCCTTTGATACGGGCTGTCAGGTCCCTGTATGACCGGTGTCAGAGTCTGGTCCGCATTGCCGGCAGTAAGTCGGGCTCATTTCCGGTGAGAGTTGGACTCCGCCAAGGCTGCCCTTTGTCACCGATTCTGTTCATTACTTTCATGGACAGAATTTCTAGGCGCAGCCGAGGTGTTGAGGGGATCCGTTTTGGTGGCCTTAGGATCGCATCTCTGCTTTTTGCAGATGATGTGGTCCTGATGGCTTCATCAGATCGTGATCTGCGGCTCTCGCTGAAACGGTTCGCGGCCGAGTGTGAAGCGGCCGGGATGAGGCTCAGTGCCTCCAAATCCGAGGCCATGGTCTTGAGCCGGAAAAGGGTAGAGGTCCTTCTCCGGGTCAGGGGGGTCGTCCTGCCTCAAGTGGAGGAGTTTAAGTATCTGGGGATCTTGTTCACGAATGAGGGAAGAAGGGAGCGGGAGATCGACAGGCGGATTGGGACGGCGTCTGCCATGAAGCGGCGCTGTACCGGTCCGTCGTGGTGAAGAGAAGCTGAGTCAAAAGGCGAAGCTCTCGATTTACCGGTCGATCTACGTTCCCACCCTCATCTATGGTCATGAGCTTTGGGTCATGACCGAAAGAACGAGATCACGGATACAAGCGGCCGAAATGGGTTTCCTCCGCAGGGTGGCCGGGCTCTCCCTTAGAGATAGGGTGAGAAGCTCGGTCATCCGGGAGGGACTCAGAGTAGAGCCGCTGCTCCTCCACGTCGAGAGGAGCCAGTTGAGGCTCGGGCATCTGGTCAGGATGCCTCCTGGACGCCTCCCTGGTGAGGTGTTCCGGGCACGTCCCACCGGGAGGAGGCCCCGAGGAAGACCCAGGACACGCTGGAGGGACTATGTCTCTCGGCTGGCCTGGGAACGCCTTGGGGTTCCCCCGGAGGAGCTGGAAGAAGTGGCTGGGGAGGGAAGTCTGGGCCTCCCTTCTGAAGCTGCTGCCCCCGCGACCCGATCCCGGATAAGCGGAAGAAAATGGATGGATGGATGGACTTGTTGTCATTCATTCAGTTTGTTTATTCCGTTAAATGTCATTCCTCACTCTGACCAGCAGGTGGCAGCAGCAGAGCGGCCAGTAATGCCATAATTGATACTAAATAACAAAGATTTGTTTGTTTCCTTTACATTTTATATTAATATTAATTAGTTAGTTGTTGCAGATGTAATCAGTTGTACCTTATTTTAGGTAGCTTAGGTTTATTTGAAGACAAAATAAGTTTTAAATGCTAAAATTACCTTAAAATGCTGTATATTGGTTAATTTTGATTTCTCTTTTATAAATGTATTATTTCTCTGAGTTCCTGAATGTGTTTAGTTAAAAGTTAAATCCTAAAGTGACTGAGGGAATATTTGAATGTCCCACCGTGAGTCAGAACCGGATGTGTGAAGTTGATGAGGCTCCGCCAGATGAATGAACGGGATGTTTACCTGGCAGGAGCGACGCCATGATCCTGCAGGTGGATCTGCCAGGGTGAGGATCAGCCATTACACTGCGGCCATCTGACCTCTGTGATTCTCCACATGGGAGAATCTCAACTGCAGTTTATGGTAGTGGGGGTCAGAGTTCACACTCTGCCCTGGTGTCCATGTTAAATGATTAATGTTGAACTGATAATACTAATATATTAGTAATATTTAATGGAACACAGAAAACTTTTATCTTTTTGTGAGACTTTTATAGATGTTTCTTTAAACTTGCTTTATTCTGAAAAACAGCCAATTGGTAAAACCATTAATTAAAGTTACTTATTTTAAACATATTTCATTGTCATGTCAGTATAATCTGTAGGAGATGTAATGATGCCATCATAGATTAAAAAATTAATTCTGCCAAAATCCTCAAATTTACAGATTCACCCCTGAATTTCTCCTGCAATTTTATTTAAATTTATTTGTCTTAAAAGTGAAAAAGTTCATTTTTTTTCCAGCAAATTTTGTGAAATTACAAATTGAAAAAAAAATTTCTAGAAATTTTCTGAGATTAATCTTAAAATCAGAGTGGAAATTTATTACTCCTGTGTTTTATTATTTCAACGTTTATTTGCTGTAATACGTCACTGAAAATATGAGACATAATCAGAAATAATCCAGTAATCTAATGCTGCAGAAACAGCCAATCAGAGCCAGGAGGCGGGGCTTAGCGCTGCCAATCACTCATGTATGTGCTACTAAATTTGCTAATAGAGAAACAACTTACAGTTACAGGGAATCGGTTCATCCACGGACATTTGCGGTTATGCTAACTAGCCTCGCGTTCACAACAAGCTATGCTAGCTGCAGGGTAGCAGAGAGCAGAATGGAGGAACAGTTAGGGAGGAGCAGCGCCACATAGAATGATTGACAGCACTACGCCCCGCCTCCTGGCTCTGGTTGGTTGTTTAGCGCTGGGATGAAGCAGCAGATTGACGTTTTCACTGATCATCTGACAAACAGTCACAACATGGTGAAGTTACTTACTGCAGCTTTAATAATTGCCACTTTCAGAGGACAAGTTAATTTCCTCCTGGTTTATTATTAGCAGGAACTGGGAAAACTAAATCAACATATCTGATTATTTTGATGATATTTGACAAACTGAACTGTTTATTTCATAATTTATGACCGTATGACAAATTTATGGTGTAAAACTGTGAACTGCCATGTCGCTGAAATAAACCCGTCTTGACTTTAATAAGACAGACTTTTATTGCTGCCAACCTGGAGAAAGTTTTTCATCCTGATTTAAAAGAGATTTTATTAAATACTAACTGTAAACTTTAATGTCTGTTATTCTCTGAGGTTTATCTTACTGACAAATCAAACACTCTAGTAAGATCAGATACGACAACAAAGTTTTTTTTTTACAGCATTTTTCATTCCAATATGAAGGAAATTTCACTGAAACAACTTCCTGTCTTGCTAAAAGAGAGAAAACTTTTAGCCCTAACCCTAAATTTTTATTACAGAAAGATTACAAACATCATGTATCAAATGTGAATACAGCAGAAGAATATATATTTCCCATTAGCCACTAGAATTTCAGGATGGTTATTTTTCAAGATGGCTGACATTTTTGGGGTTTTTCAAGCCAACTATTTTCATAAAATGTTTCTTATGTTTATAATTTGCATGAACTTTATGTCACATGATATGTTTTTTACTTTAGACAACTTTAAAGTAATAATATGTAGCAAAATCAGAAACTTTGCTGTTTGAGTAAGTCCAAATAGAGAGAGTTGACACTCACACAATCACATGAAGAAAATATGAAGCCTATCGGAACAGAGACTGCATGCCAATCAGCAGCCAGACCAGCAGGGGAATGTTTGTGAGCTTTAAGTTTCTCAGGAAGAAAAATTTAGCTGGCATGGCAACAAAAACAAAAACGACGAATAGATATCAGTGTGGAATAAAAATGACAGTTCACGCCGCCTGCAGGAGTCGAGTGTCACTGAGAACAGCGTTGACAGCAGGAGTAAGGTCAGCGCTGTAGCTCAGCAGGCGGCCTTCATAAATCAGACTCTGTGGCTTCCAACTGGTCTGTCCCCGAGGTCTGAGGAAGAGAGGGGACATCTTTACTGTAAAGAGGCAAACTGTTTTCGGTTTTACTCTTTCACAGAAACTGGAAGTTGTTTGTGTCTGACGCTAAATGTTTCTGAGAACATTAACCCCTTAGCGCAGCATATTACTGTAAAATCATAAACTCAGGACTTTGCTGTTTGTGAGTCTCACACCAATCGTCAACTGGAAGGAGGTAAGATTAGAAACAAATCCAAAGAGACAGGTGTCTGAATGGCTAGCATTAGTATTTTTGTGTGTTTAGATGTTTGCCATTAGCATCGGCTAACCTTTTACTTCACTGTAATGCAGTGGTTTCCATTAAGAGTATTTTCACACCTGATGGTCCGGTAGACTCGGTTCTACCGGGACAAAACTTCATCATCTGCTCATTTGTGGCTCTTTCTCTATGCTCTGCGTCAAACCAATCAAATCCTTTCAGCAAGCTGTTCCCCTCCTGGCCTGTGGCGGCGCTGCACCAAGAACCACTGAAGTAAGCAACACAAAAACCTCGGAAGACACTGAGAGCAACTTCCTTCTTCACCAGATGGAAACAAAAATGGAGTGGCTTCAAATTTTAAAGGTTGCACAATTTCTCTCTAGTCTTTTGTAAAAAGAAAAAAAACACACATACACTAGCACTAGGCTAGGATGTTTTGTGGTTATTTTTACCCAGAATGCCCTGCGCTGTAGTCTGCTTTCTGCTTTTGGAGCGGCGGTCTCTGGTTTGCTTGGCCGTTCACATATGGATTCAAACCAGAGTTCACTTCAACTGAACCCAGACCGAGCTTTATAGGCAGACCGGAGTTTGACTAGCATTCACACCTCACCAACCGAACCGGACTTTCCAGGTAAACGGACTGGAGTCAGGTTAAAGAGGACTGAACAGGACTATTGTGAATGCAGCCTACGATTGGTTTAGGCCGTATAAGGAAACATTTCTGTGGAACCTGAAATTTAAAATACAACTTACTTTATGTGGTACATGTGGGCTATTTTTCTGGTCACCCAGACGGAGGATTTCTTCGCCTTCAGCACTCCATGGACAGATGTGGCAAACACCGCTCTGGGGTTGACGATGACCTTGAAGTTGCGACGTCTTAACCGGGGGACGGTGGGTTCTCTGTAGAGGTGAGCCAGGATGTTCACGCCCGATACGTTCTGCCACTGGTCCTGTGGAGGCAGAGCTTTGGGTTTCGGAGGAGGCAAAGCAAACTCGGTGGGGAACCAGCTGTTCTCAAAGAGGTAACACCTGTCAGCGCCGTACTTCTTCTCCAGCAGCGGCAGCAACTCCATCCAGCTGCAGAGAAAATGACCAAAAACAATAAGACACTTCAAACTGCATTAGTAGAAGTATTCATAGATTTTAGCTCATTGTTCTACTGACTTCCTTATAAAGTAGATACTCCACCTGTTGACAGACTGTGGGAGGATGAGCTCATCTAGGTCATGCAGCGCCACGTATTTGGACCGGTACATGGATCTATACAGGCAGTCATTGAGCGCCGGGATCTGACCGAAGTAGTGAAGGTCACCAGGACTTTGACTTGGACGAGCTCTTCTAGAAACATTCAGATACTTTGACAGAGACCAAGGAATCACCTCCACTAGACCTGGAACATACAGGAAGGTCAGCTGGTTTCAGTTCTGCCCTGTCAGGAAACAACTTATTTCCAAAGATGTTTTTAAAGACTTTTTTAACCCAGTGAATCAGCATTGCTATGTATGTGTGAGGGTTGCTAACACAACAGTGTCTATAGTTGAAATCTGCAAATACGTGCCATTCCCTCTAAAAATGCTTATAAGACACCAAATATACCTCAATATTCTGATACATACAGTGGAAACTGTCCATTCAGAACCAGCTGATATTCTGACTTTTCAGCTCTCAGCCATCACTCAGGTTTACAGACAATGGTCCAAATCAGAAAGGTATTCCTGAGCTTCAGGAGTGTTCATGAAAAAGACTTGCTGATGCCAGAGGAGAACTGGATCTAATCAAATCGGACCAATATTAAAAACAAGAGAAACGTTCAACTCAATCAATGACGTAGCACCAAGCAGGTCTTCAAAAACCTTTCCACTCCTCTGGAAGAGATGCAAACTTCTCCCAATTCTCTGGCACCAAAAGACCACAAGTCTGCACAAACAACTTGTGTCTGGGAGGAGGCCGGAGTTACAAAACACAAAGGACAATCAGCTTTCAGCAGCTTGTGACTGGGAAAGGCTTACGGATGTTGACCAGTGGCTTGTATCACTGTCACAACTCTCAGACTTTCTTCAAAAACAGAGTCTTTCTCATTGAACTCATTGAGTCTCCTGGGACTCAGTGGATGAAGCCAATGAACGTAAACACCTCAGATGTGCAGAGGCTCAATGTCAGGGGCAGAAAACTGAAGTCCGCTGAAGCAGAGGAGAGTTGGCGGTCGAAGTAAATGCCAAGCCATCAGAGTTTGGTTAGAGGCTGCTGAGAAAAGCAGAGAAGATTCATGGAGCTCTACAAGGATCGATCACCATTTGCAGGGTCTTCCTCAGAAAAGGCTGTGTAGAGGTAAATGGAGAAACACCCAGTGACCCTGAGGAATACCACTGAAGACGCTCTGAGAAGTCAACTTTTCTGAAGAAGATGTTGTCAATTATCCATTGGTAGGTGAAACAATGACATAGTAAGGATGTAATTCAGACTATTGATCCAGGTGTAGTAGAGCAGGGATGCAGTAAAAGTTGCAGCATAGCGGCGCTGCAGGTTGCAGACTCCTGGTATGCATCAGCCTGTGGGGGATTCTATGGTTCATGTCACGTTGTTATCACCATAAGAGGCTTGTTGGGTTCAGCAGGTTCACCAGATAAACCTCCATCCACCCATTATCCAACACGCTTATCCCTACTGAGGTCCCAGGGTGCTGGTGCCTATGTCCAGCAGTCAACAGGTGAGAGGTGGGCTCACCTGGACAACACAGAGACAGACAACAACCATCCATGCACTCACACCTAAGGAGAACTTAGAGAGGCTGATCAACATGTTGGTTTGGTAACTGGTAAGATGATGATGGGCTGTTTATGAAGACAGCCAGACCTGATCGTATTACTCACCTTTGCGTGAGTAGTAGTCCAGAACTCGTTGAACATCCGCGCTGCAGTTCGTCTTGTAGACAACGACTCTGCTCACTCCCAGTAACTGAAGCATCTCCAAGTTCTGCACCAGCTGCAACACGGTGTCATGAGGTGTGGTTGGAGGTGGTGAGAATGAACGCGGAGAGCCAGGTTAGGATGAAGAAATTGATTAATTTAATGATGAAAAGTCCAGAATCAGGCAGCACGGCAGCAAATTAGCACATAGCTAATACCGATAGCAACTGACATAAAAGACTGTAGACAGAAACAAGCAAGCGCAGGACTACACAGTTCAACTGAGGAAAATGAACTATAGACGTGCAACGAGGATCTGAACAAGAGACAGAGACGACAGGTGGACTTAAATACACAAGGGGTAACCAAGGGGACGAGACAGACCTGGAAACAATCAAGGGCTGACAGGACAACACAGACTCAGGGAAACAGGACTAAACACAGAAAATCCCAAGAAGACTATACAGAAAACACAGATCGTAACACACGGTATAGATATTTACATTAAAACTATGAAAGCATGAGCTCAGAAATGCAACAAAGTTGGTTTCCAAGCCAACCACGTTTTGGAAAAGAATAACAGCAGTAGAAGCCGATGCGTCTCCTGCTGTGTTTTTAAATACAGGTGATGTGACGCTACCTGCAGGACGTTGGTGAAGTTATACATGGCAGAGAAGCAGCAGGTGAAGTTGTGAGGAAATGAGCTGGTCAGAGCTTTTTGATTCTTAATCTCCAGAAACTCAAACTCAGATATTTCTAGTTTAGAGAAAAAGAAATAGAGGAAGAACTTAAAACTTGTAACATCACATTTCCTGACACACATGCATCAAAATCATTTCAAACAGAGCAAGAAGAGGCATCCAGTAGTTTGGCTTTGCTTTTCCTGGGCTGATTCTGGATTTAAATTGTTTTCTCTGCTTCACTTCTGTGCTAAAATAACCAGATTTCTAAAATGTTTGATTATATCAAACTGCTGGCCAACCTCATGCAGTCAAGTGGAGTCGTTACCTTGGTCTTTGATTGGCGCTGTGGCGATGGCGACGTGGGTTGGCGCCTCACAGCCTGATGGGACGGAGCACAAGACGTCGGCCGTCCCGTAGGGGAAGCGGAAGTGATCCCTGTGGATCCTAATGGCAGCTTTAGAGACGAACTGCTGATCCTGGCAGCGCAGGACGCACTGAAGGACGACTTTCTCACGACGCAACTTTATCGCAATAACCCGAACCTGACACAGGAAGACATGTTTTCATCGGGGGGGATTTTTACTAATGCGGTACTTAGATTCTAACTCCTTAAACATTTCAACCCAAATTCTCTGTTTGACACAAAACAGTTGAGATCAGATTTTACACACAACTGGACTTTATTTAGTCATCAGGCAACAAGTTGCACTCAGAGAAAAGGGGGATGAATAGGTCTGGATGCTGCATTCTCAGGTTTTAATTTGTAAAAACACGTTTTGAATCGGGTTTAACGTTTCTTTCTTCACATTTGTACACCACTTTGTGTTGATATTTCACATTAAACTCCAAATAATCCACTGTAGTAACATTTCTGCTTTTTACCAGCCTACAGAAACAACCAGAACATAAATATGAACTTTTTACCCAAATGTAGTTAAATCCACTAAGTCCTAAGGAGAAGACCTTCATCATGGCTTTAAATTAAGCTTAACTAATCATTTATCCTCACCGTTCACACAAATGAGCAGTTTGAATGTCTACGTTTGTTTTTGGAGTGAATTCTCTTATTTCAGAACTCGGTAAATGTTGGTAAGGTTTTTAATCCAAGATGAGTTTCTGTAGAAAGACTTTGTTCCTGTTGCTGTATAATGTCACACGGCAACAATCTGTCCCATTCCTGGGTGGGATCAGCGCCTCCGACGAGCTGCTGAACGCAGAATCAACACACTCGGAGTGTTTTCACTGTCAAAGTGTGTGTGTGTGTGTGTGTGTGTGTGTGTGTGTGTGTGTGTGTGTGTGTGTGTGTGTGTGTGTGTGTGTGTGTGTGTGTGTGTGTGTGGGATGTGAACAAAGCAGCTACAGAAGAGTCACAGTTGACTAAAACAACCACACTGAACCAGTTCAGAGGAGATGATCTGGAGCTTTTTGCTTGTAATGTGACCTTGGAGTGACCTTGGTGTGACCTTGATGCATGTATGTGGGGCAAGCATGAACCCATCGGCTTCCTGTTGCCAGGTTTGCATTGCATTGTGGGATGTGGTAGAGAAAACTAACAAAGAAAAGGCGGCGAGTTTTTATCTCCACACAACCATCATCTGAATCTGATGGAATATTCCCAGAACCGCACAGCATTCTGGGAGATGTAGGCAGAGGAAAAGCTTTAGCTGCTCTGCTAACATAGCTTAGTGGCATCAGCTCACTCGCTCTTTGGTTGCCTAGCAACAAGCTGCTGGGTAGGAAGCAGTTTGAAGACCCCCCCCCCACCCACCTCGGTTACCTAGCAACCAAAGTTACTAGCTGAACAACTTGTGAATGCAGCAATTTCAACTGCAACTCATAACTGATTAAAATAATAATAATAAAATGAGTAAAACAGGAAAAGGCAAGTCACTACTTCAGATATTTAAAGCATATAAACTATTCAATCAATAATTAGTGATATCAACTGACGTGAAACATTAGAATTAATTAATTAATAAACTTGTAATTAACTTTATAAAACAGTTTTAGTTGCGTCTACGGTTGGACACAACTCCAGAGATCTGATCTCTCAAGCCGACTCTCTCGTTGCTTCTCACCTCAAAATATCTGCTTTTGTCAACTAGTTGCAGATTAAAGTGTCTCCATAAAATATCTGACCTCTTTCTTTGTTGTCCGATGCTCCAGATAAGCAGATATCAGCAGCGTTTTTGAACCTCTGACCCTTAACAGACGGGCCGGCTGTCCTTTAAGAACTGCAAAACAAAAACAAAACGTTGGCAGCAGCTGAAAAACTCAAAGCCCAAACTCAGTGAAATTAGAGTCTGAACCAGAGACGCACCGATCCGATATTAAGATCCGTGTCACTCGGTATGTAAATATTGAGAAATATGTGTGCCTAATGCATGAGGGCAGATCTGTTTGGTGTAATTCTATACTTTGTGCTCTGGGCTACATCTTACTTTATTATTTATTATATGTTATTATTCCTAATTGAACTCTGAACCATTTGAAAACAGTTTGTTGAAGGTTATTTTTGCATGTTTGACCAAATGTTTTCTGTCTTATTTGGTAGATTTCAGTCAGTGTGCTGTATTGGTGCAGAGTCATTACATAAATTTATAATTCAGTACATTTATGTTGGTGTTTAAAATCCCCCCCCAAAAAACATGTTTTATGTCAATTCAGCTGTTTTTCTGTTCCAGCTCGGCTGGTGAACAATATCAGATATTAATATCGGTATAGAGGATCGATGCATGTCCAGTTTGTGAATATCTATTAAAGGTATCACATCGGACTGAGCTCCAGGTCTCACCTGTTCTGCCTGCAGCTGGGCTCTGAGGCTCAGTTGGCGGCGCTGATGGTTGCAGCTCAGAGGAAATCAGAACCTGGATCTGCAGCATCCCGTCGAACCTGCAGAGCAACAGAAACAGGAACAATATGGACTTCAGGTATTGGAGCAATTTACTGGAAAACAGGAACGAAGCAGGAAGTGACCTCGCTGGCACATTGTTACATAAAACAACTAACTTTAATTAGGTTTGGATTATTTAATTAACACAACAAACACCTCATTATTATTTTTCTGTCTGATCTAAGCTGTAACTTTACCGTTCGGATAAACTGCAGGATTCAGTTGTTGACATAAAAACCTGAACACAGGTCTGCTGCTGACTAAAGACTTTAATCTGATCTACGGGAGCCCAGGTGAGCAAACAGAGACAAACCGGCGCCTGATGAGCCTCTAACGTCTGTGTGTTAATCTGATGCTGATTGTTCTAATTGATCAGAACCTGGAATTGGTTTAAAGGCCAGAGTTTTATGGTTTTCTTTGTGTTCGGGACATGATTTCAAATGTTTTATGCATCTATGTCGTCATTATCTGTTAGGAGTTTGTTAGGTTTTCATACAGGAAACGCTCATCTTCACTTCCAGCACAAAACATGACAACAAGGACATGATAACAGTGAAGGGAATTAATAATTCAGTCAAATCAAGTTTGATTTGAACTTTGACTAGGCCGGTTGTTTTATCCACTCCATCGTATCCTTGGCTGTATTTTTAGGGTTAAAAGTTAAACTTTCAACCTGGATTTTAGCCAACATGAGGGAAATCTGGAGTCGACTCTCGACTGACTGATGAAAATGTAACAAACCCATTTATAGCTGCAGGTTTCCACGTCACAAAGCTCTGGAGGTTTGGTTTTTCATCAGTCTTACAGAATGAAAGTGCTGCCGGTGTCAAAGACGGATCATTTGACATACGAGCAAATGTATAGTTAAAGCCCTGGGGACTTTCATAGAACCAGTTTGGATAGGAAAATAAGTCAGTGACCTGCAGCTTGGCTCTGAACCGAATACCACAGAGCGAATGAAACAGACCTGAGTAACGGATCAAATGCAGAAGTTTTCTCAGTTTGCTGCTTGTTAGCACAATGCTAACAAGCATCAGCAATGGCTCCCAATCAACCTGGGAAGGGAAAAAGTTAACCTGATTTCTTTTGGTCTGATTATTACCTAACAGAAAACAATATGACAGGTGTCACTGAAGAAATGACAGAAACAGAAAGGATTGTTTTCAATGAATTTACATGTGGATGGATTTACTAAGGATTGGAGAAAAGTATTAGCATTTGCCTTTGAAAGTATCTATAAAGGTTCAGAAGGAATTAAGTTAAATAAAATGTCTTCTTTTCTGCAATGTTGTCACTTTAGCATTTGGTCTTATTATTACCCTTTTAACATCACATTCCTCACACTCTGTTCCCGTGTGACTGATTTTTATTACATGGTTTTATTTGGACACTTTCAAAATATGATATAAAAAAAACCTGTGAAAGTTGTAAGTCTCCAAATTCACTCCAAACACAGATTATGTTTACTCTTATCGCTACTGAAAAAGTCAAAATTTTAAGAAAGTCAGAATTTTAAGAAAAAAAAATCAGAATTCTAAGAGAAAAGTCAGAAATGCAAGAAAATTCAGACTTTTTTTAAAGAAAAAGTTTGGATTTTGGGCTCCATGTCCAAAAGTGACTACAGAGATGATGAAAAACAACAAAACTGCAGCAAATCTACAACACAAAGCTTCTTCCTCTAGATTTTGCAGTGAGTGAATCACTGATAGGAAGAAAGTGGAGCTTCCTGTGTTTTTATTTCATTCCCATCCCATCAGCTGAACCCGACTCTGTCTGTCCGTCTCGTCGCTCCAGAGCTTCACCCACCTGAAGGTCCAGAGCAGCAGAGCGACACCGAGGATGAAGACGAGGCTGTAGGTCACAAACCTCAGCTGCTTCAGCGCCGGCGGCTCCAGAACGCGGCTCATGCTGGAAATAATCCGCTCAGCTCCGATCCCAGGTAGGAACTATCAGAACTTTGACTCAGGAAGGCGTGGAGTCCAGATCCGCTTTCAGATCTTAACTTTTCACCTGAAGCAGAGCAGGATGTCCTGGGAAACTCACCTCGTCTTATCTGCTCAGTTAAATATTAGCAGTTACGTTAAATATCTCTTCTAATGCCTCAGTTCCACTTAATACTTATGTACACATTTAACTCTTTTTCTGCTTTTCCATGTTACATTTGTTTAATATAAAGTTAAATATGAAGGGAATTCTGAGGAAATTCTCTTCTGTTTCTGCTCTATTCAGTGAGGCCGGTTCTTATGGAAAACTAATCCTGCCAAAATCAGCCAGACATATAGAAATAAACAAATATCTTGTTTGTTACACGCAGCAGGACTGGTGTCAGTGTAACAGACGCTGATTTTCCTGTAACAGACAAACTGGGTGAAGTAACGAGGCAGAAACAACTCCATACTTCTCAGATCCTCCTGGAATCTGTTATGTTTAATAGACATTGTCTATTAAACAGTGTTAATAGAGTTAATGGTAACTCCCATTTAATCTGGAGTATTTTACTGTATATACATACTCCATTGGTACAGAAACATTCCAACAGAAAGACATTTGGCTTCTGTACGTCTCAATCCAGCTGGTTGCCAGACATACAGACTCTGGAGCGACTAGAGAGGACACTGCCTCCTACTGGTAGCTTTCTGCTACTGCAATAAAGCTTCTTACAATAGATGCCAAATCTCGAAATTAGAAATATACATAAAAATAATTAATTCAATATCAAAATAGAAAACGAAAATAATAATAATAATAATTCATTATAGGTCAGCACAGTGGTGCAGCTGGTAGAGCTGTTGCCTTGCAGCAAGAAGGTTCTGGGTTCGATTCCGATCTTTCTGCATGGAGTCTCCATGTTCTCCCTGCGCATGGTGGGTTTTCTCCGGTACTCCGGTTTCCTCCCACAGTCCAAAAACATGACTGTCAGGTTAATTGGTCTGTCTAAATTGCCCCTAGGTGTGCGTGTGTGTGTGCCTGGTTGTGTCTCTGCGTTGCCCTGTGACAGACTGGTGACCTGTCCAGGTGACCCCACCTCTGGCCTGGGACATTAGCTGGAGAGGCAGCAGCTCCTCCTGACCCCACTGAGGGACAAGGGTGTTAGAAAATGGATGGATGGATAATTCATAATAATTTTTAACAGAAAGCATTACCTTTGTTGATTCCAAAAAACAAAAAGATTGTTTTTTGATGCCATATTTGTTTTTAATTTATCATCAACTTAAGTGAAAATTAAATAATCATTTTTATTTAATTTTCCACTGGCTCCAGACTGGGGCCCCGGTGACCCGCGTCCAGGCGAGGGACAACCAAGTCCAACGTTTGTGTCCATCATAAGGGTCTTTGGGCTGCGCTTCGTCTGGTTCCTCACCTAGGATCATGTCTGCCTTGGGTGACCCGACCAGGGGCATAAAGCCCCAGACAGCAGAGCTCCTCGGATCATTGGGACACACAAACCCCTCCACCGCGATAAGGTGGCAGCCCAAGGAGGAGGCATCATCAAGCCACTTCAGTTATTATAAAAATACTATGCATGTCAAATATGACTTTAATATATGTATGCCTGCTCTTTCTGAAGCTCCACCTCCAGGAAGTCATCCCAACATTAACCCTTTAATGGGCTAGGTCTTCCCAGGCGCTTTGCACAGCTGAATGGTTGCTATGGAGATTAATGAGCGAAGGAATCAAAGCAAAACTCCAGGTTTGTTTTCGATGTGGGAATAAAAACACAACTTTATTCAAAGTGTTTGGAGTAAAGTTTAAACTGTAAACCGGTCATGTAGGGCTCCATCTTTATGTTTATAGTTTGACATTTTCATGTAAATTTGTTGAGTTTCTCAGATTTTTTGCCTGAAGCCGACTCAGTGCTGCCCTCTACTGCTGGAAACGGCACAAATTTGACACAAAAAGTCAACATTTCTTCACTTTTTTCTTTGGGGAAAAAAAGTTGTTCATCTCTCGCTACATGTGGCCACGCCCCTTTGTGTCCTGGCTCCGCCCCCTCTGTGTCCTGGCTCCGCCTCTCTGTGTCTTGGCCACACCCCTCTGCCTATTGGCCACGCCCACTTCCTATTTTTAAACCTTTTCAGGGGCGGAGCTGGTTATAGTTTGGAATTTCAGAACGTTCAGACCGTCCTGCTTGATTTTGTGAGTAAATATTTACTGTCATTACTGTAAATATTACTGAACAAGAGAGTAGAAACAGGTAAAAATAAAAATCTGATTTAAGGTTCCAGCAAATTTACAGAATGATGGAGAAATTTTGAGCAAAATTAGAAAAACTTTGCAGTCAGAGTTGAATTGAAGCAAAGACTCGCATTTGATTTTCATTCTGTTTCATCATCCTGCAGAGGGACGGTTGGATGCTTCTAATATTTTCCTCTCCAAGATTTTAATTTGCTGGATAATTTTACCCTAATTAATGCTAAAATGTCCTGGTCTGCGCTGGCGGCCAAACTTGAATCATTTCTAAGCCATAAAGTCATTTCCATCCATCTCAGCATGGAGGCCTTTTCTCTTTCTAGCTGCTCAGATGGTCCTTCAACAGGAACAGACTGTAACCCATTGTTCCTTTATAAAAAGGCCCTTCTCCAGCTTTCACTTACAAGATGCATAAGTGTTTTTTAAATAGTTTTAATTTACAGTAACAGATAAAGACCATATAAATTGATGAAATGTCCTTCCTGCTGACGATGTGAACAGCGTAGAAGCGGCTCACTCAGGCAGGAGCCGCGTCTCCTTGAGGACGGCGTCGACGGCGGACGTCAGGCGGCCGCTGTAGCTCAGCAGCCGGTCGTCATAAATCAGCTGCTCGGCTTTCAGTCCACTTTGTCCTCGAGCTCTGCAGAAACACAGAGGGAAACGTCCGGAAATGTCACATTTTCTACGCTCAAACATACAAAGCAACGCAAAAACACCAAAAATATTCATAATTTTAAATGCTATTATTGCCGTGTGTGGTTTGCAATAACCTATCGGAAATCAAGTAGTTTGAATGTTGACAGTGTTTTTATGAAATGTTTAATTCTTGTTTTATTGAGTCGGTTTAAACATTTTGAGTCCGAGTCGCTGAACAGCATCGTGAGGATGTAGGAGTCTGGTTCCCTCCTCCACAACCAGAGACACGAGGAAGCCAAGGCCATCCGCTTCATCGCTCTGCAGGCTGATTAACGTAACAGGAAGTTACATTTATCCTCATTAGCCTCATTAATCATTTCAGATAAGCTTAAACAAATTGTGTTGGTCATTAAATGTTCTGTAGTCTGTATGGATGTTGTTGTGTATCTTTTACTGTGTTTTTACTTGATGTTATTTATCTTCAAAGCAAATTACCCCTTATCTGACCAAATTCTTTGGGACGATTTAAGGAGAAATTCAACCAAACCAACTTTGGGGAGGATTTGGTTGATGTCCAGGTGAGAAGGAAATAAATTTCCTTGCATTTGGTTTACATCTTTTCAGCTGTTTAAGGTCGAACTGTTCTGCAGTTCCTAGCTGTAAGGTGAATCCGTTTGTTCTGTCGGGTCGATGTGTGGCACTGGCTCAGGGGCGGGGTTATGGGAGGATTGGGGGGTCTGGGTGGGGGGCTGGATGGGGGTCCGGGTCTGGGGGTGCCAGGGAGGGAGAAATGGTTTCAAGTCGCTTAAGTGTCTGATTAAAGACGGAGAAAGTGGCCCTCGCCTGCTGAGAAAGGTGTAATTAATGTTACCTTCCCCAATGGAATATATACTAGTCAGTCCCAATGACTGTTTCACTCACGGTTTAGCCGAAATGCTTCCTAGGCAAAAATCAAAACAAAACAAACGTGGCACTACACCCCCCGCCCCACTCAACAGTTTCAGTTTCATTTAACCCCCCCCCCCCCCCCCCCCTTAAGCGCAGTCGATGCACTTAAGAAGCCCAGTGATTCGTTAGGGGCCCGGTAATTGCCCCCCCCCCCCCCCCGGCCCGCTAGTGCGCTGGTTTACTTAGTGTGGTACATGCGGGCGGTCTTCCTGTCCACCCAGGCGCAGTTCTTCTGCGACCGCAGCACTCCGTGGACGGTGACGACGAACACGGACCGAGGGTTGGTGATGATCTTGTAGTTGTTGAAGACGGGTTTGGGTTGAACAGGTTCTCTGTAGAGGTGAGTCAGGATGTTGACCCCAGATATGTTGCGCCAGCGGCCCAACGCAGGCGGGACGTTCGACAGCACCGTAAATTCGGTGGGGAACCAGTTGTTCTCGAAGATGAAGCACCGGTCAGCGCCGTGTCTCTTCTCCAGAAGCGGCAGAAGCTCCGACCAGCTGCAGGAAGCAGGTCAGAATCAGTAAAACACTTTCAAAAGGCGGAACAAGAGGGAAAACACAAAGGTGGCTACCATCAAAAGCTTGACTCAACTCAAAGATCTGCTACGTTTTATCAGAAAATCAGCTTCACTGATCCAGTCGCATGGTGAAAATAGTTTGCAGCTGTCGTGTGATTGGTCAGAAGTTTGTAAACGCCTTTAATGTTGATATGTTGACATCAATTAGTTCACTTCCTCTGTTTGGTTTTTCTATCTGCTGGACACATGGGTGCAGCTGAGGAGTGTTTGTTAACGTTTCAGCCCAGACTATCAGGTTCGCTTTAATCCGACTCCAGTCCGTTTGCCTCGAAAGTCCGGTTCGGTTGTGAGGTGTGAATGCTAATCAAACTTTGACCTCTGGTCCTCCAAACCTCAGTCTGGGTTTGGTTTAAGTGAACTCCGGTTCGGTTTGAATGTGAACACCAAGCGGACCAAAGACTGCTCCAAAAGCAGGAAGTGGAATACAGTGCAGGGTATTCTGGGTAAGTAAAACCAAAACAAACCTGTTAGCTTAGCGCCACCAGGAGAAACGACCCGTGGCCTTTCACCAAAGACTAAGGAGAAATCCTACAACCACTAATATCTTCTTCTTCTATGGTGGCAGTTTACAGGCTTGGTGTATTACCACCATCAAGTGGGCGAAGATGTTATCCAGGAATTTTATTTATCTTTAAAACCTTAAAATAACTATATTATATACATACACACACAGTCACCTAATTTTGTGACTTTTAAATATTTAATAAGTTGTCGAATTATATCTTGTGATTGATGGTTCCCTAATAAATTAGCTGTAGTTATTGAACTTCCATTTCTTTCCTATATCATATTCCTAATATCTAACACCATTTCAATATGTGAAGAAAGAAGTTGCGCTCAGTGTCTTCAGAGGTTTTCATGTTGTTTCCTTCAGCGGTTCTTGGTGTAGCGCCCCCACAGGTGAGGAGGGAAACATGATATGCTTGAACATATTTTCTTGGATTTGTTATTCTGCTTTTTGCTGCATAAATACATTTTCTCTCCCATTTTCATCCACGCTGGGAGACCAAACACCTTCAACTTCCTTTGAGCAATATAACCACTGGCTGTTTGAAAAACAATCATGAAACGTTTTTCTGCCACTTCCAAATCATGAAATACTTTCTGCTGATCTTGCAGGTGAAGAGCCAGTTAAACACAGTGAAGTAGATTGATGTAATTAGATATTTAAGGGTAAATGTCACCTGGAACGAGTCAGCTCTCAGTACCTGTCAACCGTCTGTGGCAAGATGAGCTCGTCCGGGTCGTGCAGCGCCACGTATTTGGACCGGTACATGGATCTGTACAGGCAGTCGTTGAGCGCCGGGATCTGACCGAAGTAGTGAAGGTCACCAGGACTTTGACTTGGACGAGCTCTTCAGAAACATTCAGGTACTTCGCCAGAGACCAAGGAACCACCTCCACTAGACCTGCAGACGGACGGCTGCTTTTAGTTTACACTCAGACAATTAAAAGGAAAAAAAATAATAATAATAATTTATAAACCCAAACAGCAGAATATTTTGCATATTTCTGCATTCAAATACACAACACATTTAATGTGTTGTGTATTTGAAAATAACTTATCAATGTTGTCATCAAAGGGCCAAAAAGAAAAGCAAAACATTTTCCCTCAAATATTTCCACTGTAATAAAATTAATCTTCAGTTTAGATTTTAACATGATACAAACCAATAATCAATAAGTTCATCTCATTGTTTATGGATCCGACTTCTGAGACATCTCACATTTACACACAATTAAAAAGTTCATCCACTCTCTTAGACTTCTGCTAAATGATTCACCAAGATAAAATAAAAACAGCTTCAGAAAGCCGACACTTTGCATCTGGACTGACTGTCAGAATAAAAGTCGTTTCATCATTTATGCTTCTATCGTCTCCCAGCTTCCTGTGGCATCATGACGTCACTTCCACCTCAACCTCTGAGTTGTTATCAGGCTTCTTTTGTTTTAAAATATTGAGTAATAGTTGGTTTTTAAATGTGCTTTACCAAAGGATTTGCAGGCTGTCCGTGTCGCATCTTCTCTCATAGCAAAGAACAAAGTAAAAACTAAAAACTCAAACTATTTTAAAAACATAATATTAAGCATAACTGAGGATAAGTTTCCTCTCCACAAATGGTTTTGAAGGCGTTTTATTTTTCTAACTCATGCATCGTTTTCACATATTAAACATTAAGCAAAGTCCCGCGCTACGCTAACCGTGATTATGAAGGTGTGAGTCAGTGTGCTGGACCTTTGTCAGTGTAGTAGTCCAGGACGCGCTGCGTCTCATTGCTGCAGTTCGTCTTGTAGATGACGATTCTGTTCACGCCCAGCAACTGCAGCATCTCCACCGTCTGCACCAGCTGCAACACAGTTTACACTGTAAAAATCACCCTGAAGTTACAACAGAGTTCATTTCCAAAGCAGTAATGCAGAAAATGATCTTTGGTTTGGAATTAGCTTCGCTTCGCGGTTTGATTTGAACTTTTCTGATGCTGTTTGTCGCCTTAAAATGTGTTTCAGTGCACTTTGAGCTGCCTTGTTGATAAAATGTGCTAAAATCAAGTGACCTTGATTGATTGATGGCTGTTACCTGCAGGATGTTGGTGTAGTTGTACATGGTGGAGAAACAGCTGGTGAAGTCGTACGGAAAGACGTTCAGTGCTTTTTGGTTCTGAACCTCCAAAAACTCCAGCTCAGCTTCATCTAACCCACAAAGAGAAAGAAGACGATATTCCTCAAGAATAACCAAGATGGCCGTCACCTTTCCTCCATCACTCGAGGTGTGACTCAGGGCTCTATGGACCTTACCACAGGGGCCGCGTTTCATTGGCTAATGCCCATTTTACGTCACAGCGCAGCAATCAGTGGATTATCGTCTCACAAACTCATGCTAATATACATTATGGACTAGCAGACCGGCAGAAAGGTTTTGCATCAGGACTCTAAAAGAATGGTTCTCCACCGTCAGTGGTGAATCTGTACAGGTGATGTCAGGTATCCTGATAAATTCACAGATTTTCAAAATCTGAAACTGAAAGCCTTGCTTGGATCAAAGCTTGTTCACGATGCATTTGCAGCTCAACCGTCGTAGGATCAATAAGAACAAAGGATTGTCTGCTGGTGTAAGTATTATTGCTTTGCTTTCTTTGTGTTTAGTGAATGAAAGTCAATAATAAACACATCCATTATGAAAACCTTTTAGCCAAGTACAGCATAATGGCAGTACTGATACAACTTCTACACCTTGAATCCTGTCTGTTACAGCCTTACATTAGCTGAACAGATCAATATGCAATGTGTTCCATATCTGACATACATTAAAGATTTTATTTCACCTGAAAAGGCTTTTTACTAAACTGTAATCGTGTTAGCCACGCTAATCGTGTTAGCCACCGAGTACCGTGTATCAGGCCTAGGGACATTCGACCCCTCTAAACCATGAATGTCCGACTTACCCAGCCTTCAAGAACAATAGGCATCAGTGATCTTGTCCGCAGCTATATTTGTGCTGAGGATCTGCTGTGTTCCTCATCAACCGGTAGCATTTAGCTGTGACAAGCACAATGTTGGAGGCATCGTGGCTCAAACACCTTGATGTCATCCAAAAAAGATGACATGAACTTGTTCGTTCCCTTGTTCATTGTCATGGCTGATATTTTGTGAAAATCCGGCAGAAATGCTAAACTAATCAACTCAGAAATACTCTGCAGAGAGTCAGGCAAAATGAAAAATGCCAAAGCTGTTAATGTGAGACATGTAGTCACTAGGGCTAGGTATAATAATATTGATATCACGATATATATCAATATTTTCTTTCCTAGAAAAAAAATTGATATTCATCTGCAAGTATCGTAACATCCAACTGTCACCTTGTTCACTCACTGCTTGTGATTCGGTCATCAGGCTTAGAGTGATTCCTTCAGATGTTCAGGTTAAAAAGGTATCAAACTATTCAGAGCAGCTACTTGGTTCACTTTATTTATTTTACTAATGCATGTCAGCTACAGTTTGGACTGTTTCAACTAAAAGAAACATGTTTTCTCACCACTTCTTTGGTTCATTTTGTCCAGCTGTCCACTTTAAGTCTGTGTCCAACCAGAGCCAGGTATTGTGTAGTTGGTGCTTTTAATCAGTTTTCAGTTAAATTAATTCAGTCCAACTTTGTAACAGTCACAAAATGTCACCAAAATCACTCTGTCTCTCTAAAATCTTTCAGAAAATCGCAAAAGTTTATTGAATCGTATCGTTTGCTGAATATCGCAATATATATTGTATTGTGGGCAGAATATCGTGTATCGTATAGTGAGATTATTGCATCACTACAGCCCTAATAGTCACGTGGGAGTTACGAGGGGCGTTTCTGGGCGGAGCTTAGTAAGGTCCATTCTCTTCACCAGCTACCTTCTTTCTCTTGACAATGTTTCAATATCCAGCGTTTTGCAGACGACACTCAGCTCCACATCGCTACGATCACACAGCAGGCAAATACCAACTAAACCACATTTTTATTTTGCACGTATTCGATCTAATTCTGATCATTTTAATCGTGCCACTTCCCTATGTTGAACTAAATCAGATACATTTCCGATAGTTTTCAAAATGTTTGCAGTCTGAACGGTCAGGTCGCATTTCATCCAACGTTCACGTCATTCATGTGAGACGGGAGTCAGAATTCAACACCAGAAGAAACCAAACACAGTAAATCCAGGTGTAAACAGTGGCTGAAAATGACAATTATTACTGAGTCAGTGAACGCATCACATCACAATCCATACACACTTCTTTCTCTACAGTCGCTGCAGCCTGTTGCTGTCAGCTGCGCTCCCTTTTATCAGCTTCCTTCGTTTCATTTGATCTGCTGTCGATACCGTCGGCTCTCATTGCTGAAAACATTTCAAACGGATCCAGAGACGGCAGCAGAAATGATGCTGCTGTGTGGCGTCTATGAGGAGGAGAGTAACTAGTTACATTTATGAGTTACTTTTACTGTTAGGAATATTTTTACTCCTCTGTGCTTTGTACTTTTACTTGAGTAAATTTTATTGTAAAGTATTTCAAGTCTTGAGTAAAATTTCTGGATTTTCTTCCACTGAAAGAAAAACAAACAAGTTTTAAGCAGAAAGTCACCAGACAGACTCAAACCTGCAGATTCTGTTAAAGTTTCTTCACTTTTTTATTGAAAGAAACTGATCTGGAAATTAAAATATTTTGCCCAGTTTTGTTATTTTTTTGTGACTTCTATGAATTATTGTCATTTTAGTCCTGAAAATGTAACAATGTCATTTTCAAATGGTTATAATTCAGTGGTTCTTAACCTTTTTTGAGGTATCGAACCCCTCAGTTTCATATGCGCGTTCACCAAACCCTTCTTATTTACCCCCTGACACACAAAATACTTTGCAGTATTCTGATTTAGTAATGTAATTATATTAGTTGTGTTACCACCCCACACCACTAGAGGCAGTACCAACCCCGAAAAGATGCGACTAAGGAGCAGATATAGACTATAGAAATTGGTATAAACTGAGCTTTGCTGAAGTAATTAAAGACACGAGTTCAAATCCATGTGGAGCTCCTTCAATCAGTGTGTTGATGCTTCTTCAGCGGATCTCCTATTGTTTCCACGGGAGTCTCCGGACTCCTCGTCATCATCTGCACCTGGTGAATATGGAGAAGCTCTAACCTACTTACGAAAATAAATAGGAGACAGGAGACATCACCGACTGTAAACTGGTCGCCACGCTGAGCTGCTCTGTGGCCGAACACACAGAGAACAAAAAGAGGCAAGGAGGCTCCGCCTTTATTGTTTTTATAAGCGCGTAACCTTCCGCTTCCCAAAGTAGTGCCAATACAAATACAGTAGTGGCAAACATCGTATTCAACACAGGGCTCCTCCTCAGCACTGATTGGCTAAGCAATGTAACGTGATCCTCTGCAGCCAGTGATGGCAAAGCGGCGTCATCACGACTTTACACAAGTGAGTCTTTACCTCCGTGGCAGAGGCTCCGCCGAACCCCTGAGACCGAATCACCGAACCGCTGGGGTTCAGCGAACCCAGGTTAAGAACCTCTGTTATAATTTGATCAGGAACTCTGTGCTTTAGTAGACTTTTTACCAAATACATTTTCACTACTCAAGTTGTGCTTCTCTCCACTCGGGTTGAAAACCACTCAGACTTTTGATCACAACCGCATTTTAAAAAATTTAAGAATTAATTGGACTGAGCATAAAGACCTGCAAACCAAAGTCGTATCTCCTGCCTCCTCCACCTGGTTACCGGAAACAAAATCCCGGTTTGCATGCTTCCACCTGCGTCACCATAGCAACCCGTGCAGCGCTGCAGTACCTTGGTTCCTGCTGGTCGCCGAGGTGACGGCTACGTGGGTCGGCGCCCGGCAGGCCGGCGGCAGCGGGCAGGAGACGTCGGCCGTCCCGTACGGAAAGCCGAAGTGATCCCAGTGGACGTCGACGGAGGCTCTGGAGACGTGAAGCTGCTCGCCGCAGCGCAGGCTGCACCGAAGGGACGCCTTCTCTTCACGGAACGCGATGGTGATAACAAGAACCTGACAGAATCATAAATTAAGAGTAAATCATCTAATGCGTCTTCCATGAAACTCACTCAGCTCAAAAGAAACATCTTAGAAAACTGAATAATCAGATATTCAAAGCAGAAAAACTTTTTAAATTTCATTCAAATGAACAGAAAAACAAACATTTGAACATGGATGTTAACTATGAATAAACTGTTTGGTTAATGGGTTGTTTTGGTTCCATCAGACTCGTTTCTATTTTACTTTAATTCAGTTCTTTCTTAGTGATTCTAGTTTATTACGTCTCTGTTTAGTTTTGATTTACTGTCCCTGTCCCTCTCTCTCTCGTCTGTAATCAGCCAATCAGCTCAGGTCCTTTGCTCCACATTCTCTCTCCCAGTACTTACACACCTTTAAATCCCGTTACATCCCAGATGTTCCCGGTTCCTATGATTTTTTTGTTCTCCTCTGGCTCCCTGTGCTCCCATGTTTGTTTGTTTTTATTTTTCCATTAAATCTTCATCATCTACTGAACGCCTGAGCTGCTCTGCATTCAGTTCCTCTTTAATGTTCTGAATCTCCAGAACAAACATGGAGAAGCAGCTTTCAGCTTCTATGCACCACAAATCTGGATCAAACTTCCAGAAAACTGCAAAACAGCCAAAACTGAATTCCTTTAGATAAAGACTGAAAACCTGTTTGGAGCTGCTGTTCATAACACTGACAAATATATTTACCCTGAACAACAGCACTTGATAAATGTAACATCTCTTACTGGTTTCTGTGATATTTTATGGTTTTATGATGTAAACTTTGAAAGTCATTTCTGCTGAAATGAGCTGCACAAGGGAAGCTGATTAAACATTAACTTTGGTGTTTGTGTACAGCTGCTCTGGGTTCAGTGGCTAAATTCAGCCTCTTATGTCTGTGTTGTAAATGTTGCTTTACATTTTATTCTTGTTTTATGGGACTGTGTGAGAGTCGCTGACCGAATATTATGGAAATATTCTGTCAGCGATAAAAAGTGGCCAAAAGAGACCAAATATTTCTAAACCAATTTCAAATATTTACAAGAAAAAAGTATTGTCTTACATCAAGAAGTGGCAAATTTACAAGAATTTCCTTCCCTGCTCCCAAGAATAGAAGGCATAAATCTACACTGTTAAAATAAAGGTATTCTCTGACACCATGTTTCCCAGCTCACAGCAATGCAGGGTTTAGACGTTTTGCTGTTTTAACTCGCCCAGTTCAGAGGATTTCAGCCTGTTCATCTGTCGCCAGGGGAAGTCAGGCAGGCTGAACCAGAGAAACATGCAAAACATGCAGCGAGCCTTGAGAACCGGGTTGAGAAACGATGAGCTGACGTTTTTATTTCAGAAATTTACAGGAGAAAAAATAAAAGATTTAATCTAAGGTTAAGGTGGTAAACTAAGGAGATCTGAATCTGGATATTTTACAAGATGGAAGTGGAAGTCCACTGTTTTTTCCGGTAGCAGAATAATATTTCTCAAATACCATGTGAGGCGTTGAAGCGGCAGTTTGCAACTTTTTTGAAAAAGATATTTTCTACATAATTGTTAAAACGCTCACCATGTTGTTACAGATTAATGTGAAAACATTAATTTCCTCCCTGAGCTACTACTCCTGTCTGAAAAATGCACCAAAAATCAACCAAGAGCCAAGGGGGGGGGGGCTTAGCGCTGTCACTCAACCTCATGCATGTGCTGCTGCACATACTAATGGTGGAGAAACAACTTCCAGTTACAGGAAAACTGTTTGTTCACCATCACTGGCGGTCATACCAACCAGCCTGAGCATTTGTTTTCTTTCAGAGAGAAAGTGGGGAGGAGCAGCGCCGCACAACACTGTGATTGACAGCACTAAGACCCGCCTCCTGGCTCTGGGAGAAGGCAGATTGATTTTTTCACTGATTATATGTCTCATAAACAATAACAACATGGTGACAATTTCAACAGAAATAAAATAAATGTTCATAAAAATTCCATCCTGCAGTTTTAATGCGGTTCTGCAGGCGGGACAAATTGTTCTGATCCAAAGAAACAAACCCAGACAAATATTCACATGTGAATCTCCTGAACTTGCCAGCTCAGTCTTAGAGGACGTGTCACATTCTGTCACAAATGTCTGGCTTTTTTTTAATAAATGTTTGTTTTTTACATCTGCAAAATTCATCTTAAAAATTCCAAGTTTGTTTTTTGTGCCCATATTTTTGCTGAGTGAGCAGAAACCAGTTTTCCTTCATGCCTCTGTGAACTCAGATGTCTGCTGACAACTAATCAGCAAATTTCAATCAACAACTTTACATGCCACTTTGGCAGCAACTGTCCCACATTGAAGGAAGTGCAACTTTAACAGGGCGTATAAAGACGCCTGGTGGTGCAGGCTCTGATGGGAACAGGCTGCATGTTGCGTCACGCATGTTTTCATGCTGCATCGTAGATTCCAGTGATTTTTCTTCTTACCTTCCTGGGTTTGGTTCGATGCTCCAGAAAAGCAGACACCAGCAGCGTTTTGGAGCCCTTGACTCTTATCAGATGGGCTGACTGTTCTTTGAGAACTGGAAGAGGAAAAACATTAAAACATGCTAATCCGGAAGAAGCTAAATTGAAACGTTCAGGTTAGTGGATAACAAAACAGAATCAGTGGGATCAATCAGGTGCAATCATGGGGAGCAGCGATTGGTGTTGGTTCATTCACACCAGTCCCATTTAAAACGCTTTAATCCAACTGCAGTCTGATTCCCAGAAGGTCCAGTTTGGTTGCTGAGGTGTGAATGCTAAGCTAACTCTGGTCCTATTAACCTCGCTCTCGGTTCGGTTGAAGTGAACTCTGGTTCGGTTTGAATGTGAACGCCAAGTGGACCGGAGACCACTCCAAAAGCAGGAAGTGGGCTACGGCGCAGGGCATTCTGGGTAAATACAACCAAAACAAACATGCTAGCCTAGCGCCAGCGGGAGAAATGGCTCCTGGTATTTGGCCAAAGACAAAAGAGAAATCCTCCAACTGCTAAAATCTGACACCTTCATTTTTGTTTATATTTGTGAAGAAGGAAATCGGGCTCAGCTTTTTCTTCTGAAGTTTTCATGTAGTCTCCTTTAGTTTTACTTGACGCAGCGCCCCCACAGGCGAGGAGGGGAACAGGTTGTTCAAAGGCAGAAGTCTTCACAGAAATTTAACATTCTTCAAACAAACTTTTGGTGACAGCTTTTTATTTTACCTCCCCAATGACAAACTAAAATTATGTATTTTAATCAAATTAAAACTGATATTCAGATCATAGTTTCTAAAATTTGAGGGTAGATTATTTCCTTATTTAAAAAGATTTGGTTTTGAAGAAAAAAAAGGTCAATGTTATGATGAATAACATATGATGAATGCATAAACTTTAGTGAATGGGAATCTATTTCTTTTGTACATAATATTTTCTAGTACCCTAAAACATGAAAAATCTGCATCTGTTCTTAATTTTCTCTGTTCTCTAATTGAGCATCGCTGCAGATAAAAGCACAAAGTAGGACCTGCAGTTTCTGTGGTTTGGTTCTGGACCCTGGCCGGCTTGTCCGACTGCTGCATCACAAACATCTGGGGAGGCAACATCCTGTCTGAACTGCAGAGCAACAAAAACACACAGTTTAATATTCCACCTCTCTGATCAGCTTAAACAACTACAAATTGAAACATCCATCTTCTTTACACCCTTGTCCCTTGGTGGGGTCAGAGGGCACTGGTGCCCATCTCCAGCTGGCGTTCCGGGCCAGAGGCGGGGTCACCTGGACAGGTCACCAGTGTGTCACAGGGCAACACAGATACACACAGGACAAACAACCATGCACACACACTCACACCTAGGGACAATTTAGACAGACCAATTAACATCACAGTCATGGAAACTCCATGCAGAAAGGCCGGGGGTAGGAATTGAACCCAGAACCTTCTTGCTGCAAGGCAGCAGCTCTACCAACTGCACCACTGTGCAGCCCTGAATTGGAACAGCCAGTGGAGATAAATAATTCATCTATAACAGTCATTCAGACACAAAGTAGCATAAATAAGTTATTTTATCATCATTCCATAAAATTCATGACGTGTAGTGAATTAAACAGACCTGAGCAGCTGATTAAATGTTTCCTGTTTTTCTAAACATGAGCCATTCTGGCTCCCCGTTAATCTGGGAGGTCAATCGTCCTGCAGAGAAACGGTATGGTTGTTTCTTTTTTCCCTCTAAAATGAAGCAGGTTCGAGGTTAGAGTCTCCGGTTCTCCAGCCTTCCTGGCAGCAGTCGGCTGGACATTAATGTGATTTTACTCAAAGCGTCTGGGAGGAAATTTATACAAAATGAACTTTGAAGACAAAATTTCCCTAAATTAATGGTAGTAATTACAAGGAGACGGGAAAACCAGGATCTTCCAGAAAAGGAGGAGTGGATTGAAATTACTGAAGAAATTTATATAGAGGCGAGGGATTACTCTTTAATTAATTTACGTATGAAATGAATTATTAATCTGAAAAAACTGTGGCAGTATTTGGCTTTGAAAGCAGGTATAGTATTGGCTCAACAGAAATTAATAAAGAGATTATCTTATATTTTCTTTTTGTTTCCTGCAACGTTGACACTTTAATTTTGTGTTTTACTTTCATCCTTTTAACATCTTTCCCAACCACATTCCTCAGCCTCTGCCTGAGCGATGGGTTTTTATTACATGGTTTGTTTTATTTTCATTCTTACAATATATAATGTGAAAGGAAATCAAGTTGTGTTAGTCTCCAAATTCACTCGGGTTAGAAACAGAAAACAAAACCCAGAATTCTTCTGGGATTAAAGTCATAATTCTAGGAAAAAATAAAACTTTTTTTTTTAAATCAACAAAATGCAGCTTCATCAGTTCCTAAACAGCCACCAATTCATTTCTGACATTTTATGTCAATTTCATTTCATGGTTTTCGTTTATTTTTGAGTTTTTCTGCTGCAGCAGTGGCCATGCAGCAAAACTGCAGCAAATCTATAACAGAATGACAACAGGAAGAAAAAGGAGTTTATTGTGTATTTTTTATTACATCCCATTCACTCAGACGCAGCTGAGGCTAAACCTGATTTCTGTCTGTACGTTTCATCCACTCATTTTAAGAAAAGTCAGAATCTTGAGAAAGAAAGTCTGAAATTTAGAAAAAGTTTGGATTTTGGGCTCCATGTCCAGAAGTGACTACAGAGATGATGAAAAACAACAAAACTGCAGCAAATCTACAACACAAAGCTTCTTCCTCTAGATTTTGCAGTGAGTGAATCACTGATAGGAAGAAAGTGGAGCTTCCTGTGTTTTTATTTCATTCCCATCCCATCAGCTGAACCCGACTCTGTCTGTCCGTCTCGTCGCTCCAGAGCTTCACCCACCTGAAGGTCCAGAGCAGCAGAGCGACACCGAGGATGAAGACGAGGCTGTAGGTCACAAACCTCAGCTGCTTCAGCGCCGGCGGCTCCAGAACGCGGCTCATGCTGGAAATAATCCGCTCAGCTCCGATCCCAGGTAGGAACTATCAGAACTTTGACTCAGGAAGGCGTGGAGTCCAGATCCGCTTTCAGATCTTAACTTTTCACCTGAAGCAGAGCAGGATGTCCTGGGAAACTCACCTCGTCTTATCTGCTCAGTTAAACATTAGCAGTTACGTTAAATATCTCTTCTAATGCCTCAGTTCCACCTAATAGATTTCATAGGGACATTTAACTGCCAAAATTATTTGAATGTTTCCTTTATTCCCTTTTTATGCTTTCAGTGTTATATTTGTTTAATGTAAATGTGGCGGTGATTGTCAAACCAAACGTCCTATTAAGGTTCAACCTAAATGTGCGGCTGCACTGACCTGATGCTTCGTACACGTGCAAAAGAAGTCCAACGTCCAAAACTTCAAGGTAAGTTTTTATAATTTACTGTTTCCAATTGGACAATAAAGCAAGAAGATCAAACTTTATATCGTTTCCTGTTGCTTCAGGTAAAAGCCCAGAGCCGACCCAGTGCATGCTGGTCCCATCCCAGTCACTGACCGGACCCACCGTTGAAAAAAGAAACAAAAATAGATAAAACAATTATTAACCCTAAACATACAATTAAAAATAAGATAGCTCCAACAGTAAACGGTTAAATATAAAGTGAACTCTTGAGAGGAAACTCTTCGCTCTGTTCAGACGCTCAGTGAGTCAGGCTGGTTCTTATGGAGGACTAATCCTGCCAAAATCAGCCAGAAATACAGAAATAAACAAACAGCTTGTTAAAGTAATCAATTAGCCAAATGTTGTATCCAAAAAAAAACAAACAAAAAAGTTTCTTGTTTATATTTTATGGCATAAATTATCAGTTTGTAACTTTTATTAATGTAACAATCATTTATTTTTCCCTTTATTTCCAATAGTTTTATCAATTCTTTTTTACATATTCTGTATTTATCGTCACATTTTTAATATTTTTTTCAGATTCTGTATTTGTTACATATTTATTGTTTTTTTATGCATTGATTTATTTCATCCTGTAATATTCCCTCTTTACATTTTCTTCTTTGTCTGTTTATGTACAGATTTATTTTTTCTTTCCTTTGTGTTTTTTTATTTTACTTTTTAAAAGATGTGAAGTGAGAGAGAAGAGAAAAATTTAGATTTCCATGTCTAATATGAAATCACGTTACAGAGGAAAATCAGACAAATGGAGACACTGAAAACTCAGAGTTCAATTTAAATGTCTATCAGTTTCACAATGCAAATTGTTTTCAATTATCAATCACATCTGTATTCATAATTCCTGATAAATCTCAAAATTTCTATATTTTTCTAGCAAATTTTCGCATTTTAAAACTCAGAAATGTCAATGATGACTTTAATTATGGTTTAAGGAAATCGTTTGCTTTTCAATCCAAGAAATTTTCAAGTTTTTGCTAGAAAATGTTCCTTTTTTTGGCTACTTCTTCACAATAAAGATCTATTTTAAATAAAAACAATCTCAACTCTCCAGAAATGTTAACAATATTTTGTTGTTTGATCAACAGGAACATCAGAAACAAACTGAAAGGTAACTATAAAGGATCAATTCCAGAAAACTTAGAAAAATTAAGTTGAGCAGAATTTTAGTTTTTTCAGGAAATTAGAAACTCAAAATATTCTGTCTGCCCCAACAAAGTCTCCCAAGACTCTAAAATAAATGTTTTATTGTCCATTTATATGGTAAAATAAAACAGGACCACAGCTGCCCGTCACTGCAGGATTACTTTGGGTAGAAACATTTTTAACTGTTCCTGGATACAAACCTTAATTAATGTGCCACATTGTAAACGCTGCTATGTTCTAACCAGGGCCAATCCAAGCCTTTTTGGGGCCCTGAGCACTTCTTAATTTGGGCCCCAGTACCAACATGTCAACACCAGATGTTTTATCGTTCCTAAGCTGCACTAACTGTGTAACATGGCTTCTATCATTTGTAATTAGCCAACAACGAACCAACGTTATTATGGCTGCTGGTTTTAACTTTACTGATGAAGAAAACAACAACAAACAAAAATAGGATTTTGAAAAGCAGACAGAAGTTTAAGTGTGTCACATTATTTTAACTGTCTGAAAGTAATACTATCTAATAAACACTAAATTCAAAGTAAATGAGTTAAGAAGTTTAATATCTTACATTTCTAAAACAGTGGCAAAGCTACCAGCAGAAAGAGAAAAAAATACGTGAAAATACTATAGAAATTGTTTTCCCATTTTTAAGTAGTTTGTATTTTTCATTCATTTTTGTCATGTCATGTCATGTTGGGGGCCCCTGGTGGTCTGGAGGCCCTAAGCAGGTGCTTAACTCGCATGTGCCTTGGGCCGGCCCTGGTTCTAGTACTGTTTGCAGTGCGAGTGACAAGGCAGCGCAATGAAGCTTTGGGCAGGAAAGCTTCATTTCCACCCACCTGAAGACGAGGAGCAGCAGCATGAGGCAGAGGGCGATGAAGGTCAGGCTGGGCAGCCGCCTCCTCAGCAGCAGCAGGTCCAGAACTCGAGTCATGGCGGGTCCAGAACTGATCCCAGCTCACACCGACTTCTGCTGCCTTCTGGATGCCGGCGGTTTGGGCTGCTGGTTCCCAGTGGGCGTGGCTGGGTCGTCAACACATTGGGATCAGCTGGTTCCAGTATTCCCAGCATCAAAACTCACTGGACTCTGGGTCAGACAGCGAAGCAGCTGGTTATTTGCTAATTATTTGTTGCTGTTGCAGAACAAACCAAATCAGCTCCTTACACTGTAAAAACAAAAATGTTTTATCTGGTTAAACATTGTAGTTCAGCTAAAATAAAACAAAACTAACAAGTAACTTTTCAACAAGATGTAGGGGCTTGTTTTAAGTCAACAATCCTTGAATATTGATAAAAGTACCAGTTCAGATTTCTTCACTTATAAAGCAAGTCAAACTAAACGTCCAGGGGTCAAATCTGATATTTATGAAGTCTGTAGATTTCATAAATATGCACCTCCAGTGTTTCACAAATTTGCAAAATTCATACAAAAATCAACATCTGCCCATATTTTTCTGATATTACTTCTAATTTTTCTCAAATTCTTTCAGAAATGTTGAGTTTAAGCAACAGCTGTCTGAGTTGATGTCAAATAGCTTGTGATAAATATGCCGAGTAATAAAAAAATCACATCTATCACACATTAGCACAAATCTAGGAAAAATCTTAAAATATTTTACAAAATGCTGGAGGGACGGATGAAAACACTTATAAGATAATACTGAAACAAACCGCTATTTATTAAAACTATAATATTTATTTGCAACACAAAATGGCAGAGGTTGAAGAACTGAGACTTTGGAAAGTATGCAGATGTACATCATCTAGATCAGTGGTTCTTAACCTGGGTTCAGTCGAACCCCAGCGGTTCGCTGAGTCGGTCTCAGGGGTTCGGCGGAGCCTCTACTGCTGAGGTAAAGACTCACTTGTGTAAAGTCGTGATGACGACCCGCTTTGCCATCACTACTGCATAGGATCACATTACATTGCTTAGCCAATCAGAGGATCACGTTACATTGCTTAGCCAATCAGAGGATCACGTTACATTGCTTAGCCAATCAGAGGATCACGTTACATTGCTTAGCCAATCAGAGGATCACATTACATTGCTTAGCCAATCAGAGGATCACGTTACATTGCTTAGCCAATCAGAGGATCACATTACATTGCTTAGCCAATCAGAGGATCACGTTACATTGCTTAGCCAATCAGAGGATCACATTATATTGCTTAGCCAATCAGAGCTGCGGAGGAGCCCTGATTGGAGGAGCTCCACTCTCAGCAGGGATTTGAGTTTGTGTCTTTAATTACTTTAGCAAAGCTCACAGTTTTTACCAAATTCTATAGTCTAAATCTGCTCCTTAGTCGCATCTTTTTGGGGTTGGTACTGCCTCAAGTGGCGTGGGGTGGTAACACAGCTAATATGATTACATTACTACATCAGAATACCGCAAAGTATTTGGTGTGTCGGCGGGAAGGGGGGGGGAATAAGAAGGGTTCGGTGAATGCGCATATGAAACTGGGGGGTTCGGTACCTCAAAAAAGGTTAAGAACCACTGAGCTAGACAGTGACAACCAAACAGATCCAAACCCACAGACCCATTAAACCCCGTTGCCATGGCCCCAAAGCCCTCCAAAAAACGTTGGAGGGCAGAACATCCATAATATAACATTTAACTTAACAAACAGCTCTAAAGGAGCATAGAATACCACGAAACATTGGACCCGTGATCCTATAGAGTAACTTCCTCCAAAACCCACAGACCTCCCTTCTTCAATTAAATCAAGAGTTTACCACTTTATGTTATTATTCGAGTAATGTAGGTCTAATTTTAGTTGAAATCTAGTAATAATTCCAGCAGGACACGCAAATATTATAATCAACAAAACAAAACACTCTGGGGTAAGGAGACATCAGTCCGAGCCGCATTTGGCATGGCAACGGTCGGGTTGCCATGCCAACGGGACTAGCGGCGCAACAACGGAAAGTCTGTCGGTCACCTCAAATGCGGCGGAACTCGGGCCGCCTATGCGCTGGGGCAACGGGGGGGTGGGGGGCAGTTCCCCCTCAAACCAACGTCTTGCCCCCTCAAATGAAACTTGCCACAAATAACGGAACATCTTCTGTGTCTAAGGTTCTGAGGAGGCGGCGGTCCGTCCGTCTGTCTGTCTGTGGTCAGGCTGCTGCTGAAACTACTCAGCCGCTAGTAAACAGTCAATCACCATTCAGTGCTAGTAAACAGCCAATCACCATTCAGTGCTAGTAAACAGCCAATCAGCATTCAGTATTCAAACGAGCCTCACGAGCGAGATCCCGCTCCCTGCTAGCCAACCTGCTGGTTAAAGATGGCGACTTTATCTGTCAAGATGTATAAATGTGCAAGAAAGGAGCACAATGTTTTCCTAACACTACCAGCTACAAAACAAGCCCCAAAGTTTCACAGATCAATAAATGGTTTAAATAAAATATATATATATCGAGAGAGTTGGGAGTAGGTCAGTTATGTTCGCTTGACTTCAACAACCTTAATATGTGCTGCGCAGTAAATCCGCCATCTTGTCCTCCAGCCTAGCGCAATTAGCTTGTCCACCAATGTCCAGAGGCGATTATATAGCTCAGTCTTGCGGCTTTGGGTGTTTTCCATGCAGGCTGTACTGTCCGCTTGGCCTTTGGCATCTCGGTCCGAAGCTCAGCGACCTGTTCTGCCACCATAGCTCATGTTTTGGTTAAAAGTTGAGTGACTACTTCCTCCACCAGCGCGAGAATGGCTTCCTTTATAGCATCTGCTACAGCTAGCTTAACTAGCCTAGCCAATTCTTCGTTGTCAACAGAATATTAAGCTGCTCTTGAGTTTGTTTAGCAGAATGTTTCTTAGAGGATGTAACCATCGTTTCCTACTAGACAAGAAACGTTAAACTAAAGATTAAATATGTGATAAAAACATATTTGAGCCGTGATGTCAAACTACAGCAGCTCTCGCCGCGGTCATGTGACTCCGGGAAACTTTTATTAAAGTCCTGAATGTGTTTTATAACCGGATTAAACTGGAAGGAACCGGTTTATTCTGAACTGCGAACAGAAACGGGAACAAACCGGATTGTTTGAATCTTTTCTTTGCACCAGTGTTGTGTTGTTTTTTTTACTCTGAATGCCTAGATTTAATAATTTAGCTTTTATTCACATTCTTTACTTTAAAAAACAAATATTTACAAACAACCAACTGAGACAAACAAAAGTTTAAAAATAAGTCAGCAGATGTTCCAGAACTAATGTACGTTTTTGACATTTTCACAAGAAAAATACAACAGTAATTATACTGTTGGTATGATATTGGTATAACACTGCATGGTAATGTGCTTTATGTATTGCTTTGAGCAAATTAAAGCATATTAAATGTAAACATGCTATTCTTTTTTATAACTACTCCTTCATATTTACATCGATGCAATTTGTTAATTGATTTGCACCTAATTAAATAAATACAATTTAAGTGTAAAACACAGTGGCACATTGTTCAGATCTTCAGTGAAACCTTAAAAGTGCAATCATCGTGGGAAGACAGCGGGTCTATGTGACCGGTAGATTTCTGCATTGTGTGTGTTGTGTAGTGATCAGACAAACCACAAGACATCAAGTCTGGGTTTGGAGGGTCTCCGTTAATTTAATTTGTCAATTGGGAGATATTAGCATTAGCACTTAGCATGTGCTCCAGTTCTTCAACCCAATTTCTTCCCAGTGGAACGAATAACAAAAGGGAAATTATTAACATCATATTTATAATAGTCCTGGAGGATCCAGAACAAGAGAAGAAAAAAATAAGGCTGAGTTGGAGGTCACAGAGGAACACAGCAACAGCCAAGTAGAAGCAGACAAATACATGAAAGAACAGATTTTGTGGAAATGTACAACTAATATAGACCCAGTTACATCTACATGGCGTCATTCGGCAGCAGCCTGTTGTCTCTCAGAACGACGTTGATGGCAGAAACCAGGCGGCCGTCGTAAATCAGCTGCTCAGGCTTCAGCTCCGTTTGTCCCTGAGGCCTGCAGCACAAAATACAATCTGTTACCGCCTTTCTGCTCTCTGATTGATTTAATAACAGCTTCTTCTGCTGCATTACAAAGGAATTTATTCCGAACAGAGATTTTTTATGGATTATTAAAAAAGCAGATTTAAATTTTTACCCAATGTTAGTCAGATTTTCACTGGAGGACTGCATTTCCCAGGATCCTTAAGATGTTTGCCAACCGCCATAAAAAACAAAGAAGAAGATCTAAGATGACATTAGCTTACTTGACGTGGTGCATCTGGGCTATCCTGTTAGTTCCACAGTTTGTAAACTGGATGCCTTTGTTTTACTAATGATTTATACATTTATCACAAGAAATGTGACTAACTGGACGACACATTTGCTTAAGATGTTAGTTTATTGTTGATCACATCAACAAGAGTTGTAGTTTTTAAAAAAATATTTTTTGTGGCAAGGTTTCTTTCAGCATCTTCAGAATAATAAAATAACAAGATGAGTAGAAAAAAAATCCACAACATAAACTTTTAAAACTAATAATTATTACCATAAATAATTCATACATGCTAATGCAGAGCAAAGTATTTCCAGTGTCAATAGATTCTATTTACTGTGTATTTACTGACTGATCAAACAGACACATGTTTTTGGTTAAAACTGTTTTTGTTTGTTTTTTCAGGAATTATTTTCTCTCAGTGTTTTATTCAGTGAAGCAGCTGAATGGAGCAGAGCAGATTCAAGTTTTACTTAAAAGTAAAAAGTACCGGAGAGTAAAACTCTTATATTAACACACATCCCAAAAGTTACTCAGGTAACGTAAGTAATTAACTCACCTGTAATCCCAGATCCAGGATCTGAAGTCAGGAGCAACGGCGCCCCCTGGCGGCCCGGATCGGCATTGCAGCATCTCTGATGGTGGATGAAAATCCTGCAGCATCACGTTGGCACGATGTGGACAGGAAAACCAGTAGATTCTGACAAAAAATTCAGAAATCTGAGATTCATCTCAGGAATTTTATAGAAAAAAACAAAAAACGTTTTACAGTTTTTAAAAATATTGACTTGGAAATGTTTTGAATGTCACAAGTCAACATTTCTGACTTCTGAAACTGAAACTGAGATTTTTTGAGATTAATCTAAAAATGTCTGACTTTTTTCTGGTAAATTTTAAACTTTTTAAACTCAGAAATGTTCAAGTTTTTTCTCTGAAAAAGCAGAGATGTTCTTTTTTCAGTGGCTCTGATTTGTCTTTTTCAGAAATGGTATTTTTTTATTTTCTTGGAGTTTTTTTAAGTTGTATTTTGGTGAAATCCTGCTGAGTTTTTTAAAACTGTATAACTTATAGTAAATTAAGAACATTTTTCAGTAACTATTTGGATTAAATGTTGACTAATAATCCTGTTGGTCTCAACCTACTTCACCTTTAATTATTTTAAATATAATTAACTTCCTGTTTGAGCAGAGATGCTTTTGTTTTGGAGGGACTATTTCTTGTTTAACTGTTGGTGCAAAGGCAGCTTAACAACAATTAAAAGACAAAATAAATTATAAGGGAGCGTAAAAACTGCAGCTCCTGGACACAGACTGAAGGGAACTTTAAATAAATTCTTGTTTTAAATATTGTGTGATTTAAACTGTGTGATTTGTGTGAGCGTGAGTAATTTTATTCTGAAGTATTTTTATTCTTACTTTAGTAAAATTTCTGGATTTTCTTCCCACTTGAATGAAAAACAAAAACTCACCAGAAACACCTGCAGATTTTTATCCTTAAAATAACAAAATTTCCACTTAACTTTATATTTCGGTCTGTGTGATGACGTAATTTTTAAATATTAAATGATTTGACCAGTTAGTATTTCTTAATTGAGTGATTTCTTGCCACTTTTTTACTTTTACTGGAGTGAAACATGTTGAAGTTTTGCTGCACTAACAGCTTTTGGTTAAGACGATAAACACGTCGAGGGCGGAGCATCAGCGGTAAAAATCCATGACCTCATCTGTGTTTCTGCGACGCTCCACCTGGAGCTACAGCTCCTCCACCTGCTGCCTCATCAGGACCTGCTGCTGGTTTGTCCACGATGGAAAAGGGAGGAAAGGGAAACGGATCGGACCAGGAGGAGCCGGAGAACGGTCCAGACCAAGAGAAAGGAGGACTTCTGTCTCTGCTTCAAAGTGAAAACCCAGAGGCGGCTCCTGTCCCCATGGACAGCAACGTCTTACTGTCAAGGTAGGTGCTGAACCGGCCAATCGCGGCTCACCTGCAGCAGGGAGACGCCAGGTAAGGTGATGGTGTCGTGTTTCGTGTAAACAGCTCAATGAAGGTCCCTTTTTGTTCTTTTCCTCTGACAGTTTCAACCAGTCAGTCAAGTTTACTGGTGAAGCGCAGATACCAGTGATCATCAATGATCATCGATAATCATCAATAATTATCAAATATGTTGGTCAAACTTTCATTTATTACAGTTCTAAAGCATCTCTGGGTTTCTAGGTCAGATCTAAAGGAACTCTGTTTCGGATGTTTGTTCAGTTTTTTGGAAGTTGGTTCCAGATTTGTGGTGCATAGAAGCTGAAAGCTGCTTGGTTCTGGTTCTGTTGGTGCAGAGGAGACCAGAACCTGAAGACCTTTACTGTTGTTCAGTGATTTTAAAGTTTATTCTCCCAGTGTAGCGACTTCAGACCCGGCTGATACCCCGTCCTCCTGGTTTTAGTCAGAACAGCTGCAGCAGCAGCAGCAGCTGCGTTCTGAATCAGATTCCTTTAGATCTATGAAGAAACTGCAGCAGTAATTAATACTACAAAAGAAAAACGCATCAACAGTCAGTTGATGCGTTTAATTTAATTTAATTTAATTAAACGCATTTAATCAGTTTCTTTAAATAAAAAACAAATTAAACTTTAACAGAAACTTCAGCTGAGTGTCTGTCTGGTGAGTTTCTGGTTAAAACATGTTTGATTTTCATTCAGTGGAAGAAAATACAGAAATTTACTCAAATAAGAGTAAAATTACTTCATAATAAAGTTACTCAAGAAAAAAGTAACTAGTTACTCTCCAACTCTGCACATGGACGAGTTTCTGTAGATTTTTCTGAGACGTTATAAATGTTCTCCAGGGGATGGAAGGCAGGTTGGTAACAGTCTCTATGTGGCTCTGGAGGTTCAGGTCAGAGGTCAGAGGTCAGCCTGATGTCCAGGTTCCAGCTGGAATAACTGAAGCTGTGTGTTGACTGTAGATCTATAACTACAGATCTGTGACTCTAGATCTAGAGATATAGATCTATTACACTAGATATATAACTGTAGATCTATAACTCTAGATATACAATTGTAGATCTATAACGCTAAATATAATTGTAGATCTATAACTCTAGATCTGTAACTGTAGCTCTAGAGATATAGATCTACTACTCTAGATATATATCTGTAGATATATAACTAGATCTATAACTCTAGATCTATAACTATAGATCTATAACTGTAGATCTATAACTCTAGATCTGTAACTGTAGCTCTAGAGATATAGATCTACTACTCTAGATATACATCTGTAGATATATAACTAGATCTATAACTGTAGATCTATAACTCTAGATCTGTAACTGTAGCTCTAGAGATATAGATCTACTACTCTAGATATATATCTGTAGATATATAACTAGATCTATAACTGTAGATCTATAACTCTAGATCTGTAACTGTAGCTCTAGAGATATAGATCTACTACTCTAGATATATATCTGTAGATATATAACTAGATCTATAACTGTAGATCTATAACTCTAGATCGCTCCTCTTAGCGCCCAAAGATAAAAACTTGAGTTTTGTTTCTGTAGAGAGAAAGTTAATCTGTTCTAACATCGTTGAGTGATTGGATGGGTTCAGAGGTCACCTGGTGACATCATAAGGTCGAGCGGTGACTCTTCCTGTGATGAATTACTGTTTGATCGTCTTCCTGTGTCAGATCGCCGCGTTGCCCCGCCGACGGCAGCACGCCGTTCACCAGGGAGAAGCTCTTCACGGCGGCGTCTCAGGGCGACGCCGCCCAGCTTCACGGCCTGCTGGACTTCCTGCAGCTTCACCGGAAACGGCTGACGAGCCCAGAGTTCAAAGGTCAGGGACATGATCACCGCTTCATCAACCCTACAGAAAATAAATGTAGTAGCTGCTTTAGGTCAATAACTACTTAATATTGATTTTTAAAAAGTTTTTTATTTCCCTTTTAACATGAAAAAATGTTTATGAGTCAAACAGCTGTTGACTCAAACAGAGTTTTATCTTATTTCATGTGAACTAGAATATTTAACTAGAACCTGAACTAAAGTTACCTGGTATGATTTTGTGTTTTTCAGAGTAAAAGCTGCAGCATTGGAAAGGTTTTCTGCATTCTGTGTGCTATAACTTGTTGATGCTTTCCTCTAAGGACTCTGCCATGGATAAGTTAGACGCTTGGAGACGAGAGACACTCGAACATGTAGATGAGAACTGGAATCAGGCCTGTTTAGAAGCACAAAGTCAAACAATAAACACAAGATTTAAACTTCTGCAGTATAAATGGCTCATGAGAACCTATAAAACACCAGTTAGGCTTCATCATCCGGTGACATTCCAGATACTTGCACTAAATGCTTATTTGAAAAAGGAACTCTTCTCCATTGTATATGGGAATGTCTTGAAATCCAGAAGTTTTGGAAGGAAGTTATTAGGTGTCCGTCTGAATTGTTGAGGGTGAAAGTCCCATTAGAGGCTAAAATCTGTGTTCTAGGAATAAACTAGTGGAATTTAAACAATCACAGATTAAAATCACATTGATAAGACTACAGACTTCTTCAGGCCAGAAGGTCTATAGCATTATGCTGGAGGAGCATGGAGGAGCATGGACCTCCATGGGACTCTGGAAGAAAGAAATTGCAAATTTGCTTGGACTGAAAAAACTAACATACTTCGCCAAGGGTAAACAGTGGGACTGAGAACCTGTGGGGGCCACATATGAAGATCATAGGGACTGAAGGCGGAGCTTAATAATGAGCGTCTTGTCTACAGTTTCTATTTCTATACTGTCTTGTTATTTTTCTCTCTTTTAATTTAAAGGGTCTTGGATATTTTTGGAACTAAACAAATGCAGGTTTAAATGGTGAGTGAATGGGAGTGTGTATAAGCAGATGTTCACAATGTTAAGTTGATTGTTTGTACATTTATGTCCTAAAAGAGAAAATTCAGTAAGATGTATTAAAAAAAATGCTGCAGCAATGCTCTGTTATTCTGATTCGGGGTAAAAACCAGAAGGTTTCGTTTTTCCTTCAGGCTCAGTGCAGGACTATAGAGTTATGATGTCTGAGTTATTTAATTTAATTAGTTTCATTATTATTACAGATGAATCGAATGGGAAAACGGCGCTGCTGAAAGCTTTTCTGAACCTGAAAGACGGCAGGAACGACACGATCGAAGTCCTGATGGACATAGCAGAGGAAACCCTGGACTCTGAAAGCCTCATCAACGCTGCGTTCACAGATCCTTCCTACAAAGGTCAGAAGACAAACCTTAGAAATGAGTTTCTGTTGAATATAAAGGATTCGCTTCCCTTTAAACCCCTCAGGTCAGACGGCCTTGCATGTGGCCATTGAAAGACGAGCGCTGCACTACGTGAAGCTGCTGGTCCAGAAAGGAGCTGATGTCCAAGCCAAAGCCAACGGGACATTTTTCCAGAGGAACGTAAAGCTGGGCTTTTATTTTGGTGGGTGATTTCCTCCAAAAGAGACAAAGATGCTTTAGGGCCGTTGAGAAAAGGAGTAAACTTTCACCAAACAAGTCAGACATGTTGAGATTAATCTTAAGACATTTTCTAGGACTTTTTTCAAAATTTGAGTCTCAAAATTTGAGCTTTTCATGATTATGAAACTTAGAAATATGCAAAGTTTCTCTGCAAAATTTCTGAGATTATTCTCAAGGTCTCTGAGTTGTTAATAGAAAAATTTCTACTTTTCAAACTGAAATTTTCTTGTATTCGGTCTAGAAAAATTCTGAGATTAATTCGAAATTTTGGGGGTTTTTCGCAATTTTTTTTGACTTTTCAAATTCAAAATGTTTAATGTTTTTTTTCCTGAGAGATTTCCGAGATTAATTAAATTTTTTTTTCAGCAAATTTTATAATTTTTCAAACTCTGAAATGTAAGTGGTTTTCTAGAAAAAGTCTGACGTAAACATTTCTGAGTTTTGTGGAAATGAACTCCTTTTCAATGGTCCTAACTCCGTTTGTTCTGCCCAGGCGAGCTGCCGCTGTCTCTGGCCGCCTGCACCAACCAGCCAGAGGTGGTTTCGTTTCTCCTGGAGAACCAGCACCGCAGAGCCGACCCGACCGACCGGGACTCGCAGGGAAACACCGCGCTGCACATGCTGGTGGAGATCGCAGACGACTCGGCGGAAAACACGGAAACGGTGGCAGAAATGTACGACAAAATCCTGGTTCAGCAGCACAAGCTGGACAGCAAAGTCCAGCTGGAGTCGATGGAGAACAACGAAGGTCTGACTCCGCTGAAGTTAGCAGCCAAACTGGGCAAGATTGGGGTGAGTCTGTTTCCTGCTGGAGGTCGAATTAGATCTATGGTGGAGAGAAACGGAAAAGAGGATTACATTGCTGCCAAAAAACTCAGATATTTGGAAATCAGTCTCAGAAATGTGCAGAGAAAAAACGAGAAAATTTCTCAGATTGAACAGTCAAACATTTAATAAAAATAAATGAGTAATTCTGAGAAAAACAAGAACATTTATGAGTTTGAAAAGTTTAACAACAAAACTCAGAAATTTTAAATCTTAAAACTTTTTAGGAATAAAAAAAGAGAAAATTTTAAGATTAATCTCAGACATTTTCTAGAAAAATCTGAAATTTTTCAGCTTCAAATGTTGAACATTCGCTGGAGAAAATTGTTGAAATTTTGAGCTTAATCAGAAATGTTTAAGAAAAGTCAGAGTTAGAAAATTTGCCAAAAAAACTAAAATATTGATGACAAACTCAGAAATGTTCTTGTAACAACTAAGAAATTTTGAGATTAATCTTATAGGTTTTCTAGAAAAAATATGGAAATTTACTGTGTATTAAAAGTGGAAAATTTTTGACTTTGGAAATTCAACTCTACTGAAAATTTCTGAGATTCATCTCAACATTTTTCTAGCAAATTTTCAGCTGTTGAAAATTTCTGAGAACCTCAAAATGTATATTTTTTTTGTTTCAAATGTTCAACTTCTCAAACTCAGAAATTTTCTCTGGAATATTTCTGATTTTGGCTCTGATGTTTCTCCGTCCAGCTTTTCCGCCACATGTTGAATCGGGAATTCGTGGCCGAGGAGACGCGGCAGCTGTCCCGGAAGCTGACGGAGTGGGTCTACGGACCGGTCCACTCCTCTCTCTACGACATGAGCGACATGGACACCAACGAAAACAACTCGGTGCTGGAGATCATCGTCTTCGGCAGCGAAATCCCGGTCACTACTTTACACTCTCAATTCATTTGTTAAGTTAAGCTTACCATCTTTTATGGCGAGTGAAATCAGGCACTAAATGAATAATTATGTACCAAGAAACTAAAATAATTAATATTTCAGTGTTTCTTGGGAATAGGGACAAATTGGGTTTTAATTTTCCCATTATTTTCTTTTCTTATTTCTCAACCTATGCAAATATGACAAATAATGTTTGGAAATGTAAAGATGCTGAGGTTCAGGCTCCCAGTTGCAACATTTGTTTTTTTAAAAATTACATTTTTAATCAACCTGACCCAGAAAGTTGTCATCACCATCTGACAAAAATAAATAAAAAATAATTTTCAATTACCCTATTAGTGATATTTTTACTCATTTTACAGACAAATGCTTCTCAAGAAACAAAATAAATATTATTTAAAACAAAAAAGAACAAAAAGTCCATCTGACGGAGTTGATAAAGAACTGAAAGTGACAAACTAGTGAGTAAAATGAAAAACTTGGTACATGTGAAGTAATGCAATTTATGTAAAATACATTAAAATGAATTATTGGCACATTTAAGTGAGATTTGACAACAATTTCACTGAAAGAGTCAGAAAAACTGATGGAGTTGACAAAAAGCCAAACTACCTCAATTTATATGGTGTTATTCTGAAGGAGGCCATATTGTAGCTCATCAGGTCAGGTCATTTATATGACTACTTATACTTAATTGTCATTATATATAATTTTAGTATTTCTTTAATTGTTTTAAACTATTATAATGTGTTGAGTTCTGCTCCTGGACAAAGGCTTTTACAGGCATCATCCACCGACTACAATGTTTAAAATAAAAAAATATTCAGCAAATACCTGAAAAATATTCATTGTTGTCTCACATGACCAGGTTAGTGTAGTCAGTGATTTGAAAAAAATATATTTTGTGTATATTTTATTCAAATTTTGTGCTTCATCCATAGGACCTGTTTTGTCCCTATTCTCAAGAATCACTGGTTCATCTGCATCTATGATGCAGCCGATTTGTTGACTTCATGTTTTCATTTCAGATGATGCTTTGAGTCAAAACAACCTTCATTGTAAGACAGGTTTTTAGATGAATTGACAGGCACTAATAATTGCATAATTAAATCTATAAACTGTGTCACATAAACTGTGTCGGTTAAAGAGGATCGGCCTTTTCCTGTGAATCTGTTCAGAATCGTCCAGAGATGCTGCAGATCGAACCTCTCCGCAGCCTCCTGCAGGACAAATGGCAGAGATTCGCCTCCAAGCTGTTCCTCCTGAACTTCCTGTCTTATTTGCTGTACCTGGCCGTTTTCACCACGGCGGCGTTCTACAGGAAAGACGGACAGGTCAGGCAGAAGCAGGAATTCAGCTGAATGATCCGCGGAGTCGTAGCGAACAAACTGTTTGTGTTTCCCTCTCAGCCGCCGTTCCCAGTGGAAAACGTCCCGGCGGATCACCTCCGCTGCCTCGGTGAGGTCATCAGTGTCCTGGGAGCAGCCAGGTTTCTCTACAAAACTGTACGGAAACAGAAAGAAGTCGAATGTATTGCATATCGCTGTCTGGGTCGGCTGCAGTAACGCGGCTTATTTTGAAATGTGTAGATAAGCATTTTCAGGAGGAACCCCCCAAACATCAGCTCTCTGTTTACTGATGGATTCACTGAAATTCTGTTGTGAGTATCATCACATTTCTCCTCTAAACCAAACATACCAGACTGTGGATTTTCTGAGAGTTAATCGATTAATCGGATAAAAAATTGGCACATTCTGCAGATTTTTCATGTTTCACTTCTCCATTAACTTTAATTGCTTTTTTTCTAAGAAAAAAGGCAAATTATTGCCTAAAATACGAAAACAAAGCATTTATTTAATAAACACTTGATAATTTGTAGCAAAGAATGAATAAATATGAGAAAACACAGAACATGTGTAAAGTTTAGGCTGATCTTTTGATTATTTTGGGATCAACTGATTAACTGCAAAAGGTGCTTAATATGGAATTTTTATTGATTTTTTTTTTACTGAATTTGAACCAGATGAAACTAAAACTGCATAAAATTTGTTTTTTATCTTAAATGTAAAATATTTATTTCTTGTACAGTTTTTGCTTAATTCTTGCTCTTAGTAGCGTGTCGTTTTTTCAGCAAAAGGCCTTTTTGGAGTCTCAATATAATGACTAATTGATTACTAAATTGGTTGAATAGTTCAATAATTGATTAATCACAATTAGTAGATTGTTTCAGTTATGCTTTCCAGAAATCAGAAGAGCGAACTGAACATCCTCCTAATAATTCAGTAATCCAATAAGAGTCTCCAGCCACAGATCTGCTGGTGGTTCATGTTTTTGTTTTTCTTTCTGCTTGATAATAAACCGTCCTCCATGTTTGTAGTTTTCTGCAGGCTCTTCCTGTCCTCCATGTTTGTAGTTTTCCGCAGGCTCTACCTGTCCTCCATGTTTGTAGTTTTCCCCAGGCTCTACCTGTCCTCCATGTTTGTAGTTTTCCCCAGGCTCTACCTGTCCTCCATGTTTGTAGTTTTCCCCAGGCTCTACCTGTCCTCCATGTTTGTAGTTTTCTGCAGACTCTTCCCGTCCTCCATGTTTGTAGTTTTCTGCAGGCTCTTCCTGTCCTCCATGTTTGTAGTTTTCTGCAGGCTCTTCCTGTCCTCCATGTTTGTAATTTTCCGCAGGCTCTACCTGTCCTCCATGTTTGTAGTTTTCCGCAGGCTCTTCCTATCCTCCATGTTTGTAGTTTTCTGCAGGCGGCCCTGCTGCTGCTGTGTGCGGTCTTGTACTGCTGCGGGCGGACAGAATACGTCGGGCTGCTCGTCTTGTCTCTGGCTCTCGCCTGGATGAATGTTTTATATTACACACGAGGCTCCAGGCAGCTGGGGATCTACAACGTCATGATGCAGAGAGTAAGAGCTTAGCAGCGGCTCAGTGTCTACGGCAGGCAGTTTTAACATTTAATCAGTTCAGACAACTGTAATTATTGTCGAAATCTAAAACTACACTTGTGCTATTTAAATGATAATTTAACTAGTCAAAGTTCCAGATATCTCCAAGTTATTTTTTTTGCTTTCAAGATATCTGCACTACTCAAATCTTATACATCTCCTGACTAAAATGCATGTAATATATCTTTAATTGTTAATTAGAATTATGACCGGTCAGAACAAAAGGTCAGGTATCATAAATTATTTTATGACTAGTCATAATTTAACTATTTTCTAAAACATACGTATCAGATAGTTTCAGTCAGTAATTCAGTCAGTCAAAATATAAGTAGATATATCTTAATTGTAACTGATTTTATGCTAAAACGGCCTGCCATACAGTAGCTGCGTTTCTACTACAAACGTGAGCAAAACTTTGATATTCCACTAATGTTGAAAAAACACTAATTTGTAATTCCATTAAATAGGAAAGAGAATGAAAATGAGATGAGAATAAGTTTGTTCACGCTATAATAACTAAAGAACACGCAGCGCCTTCGTCCTGCAACCACTTCCTGTCGTCTTCTTTGTCTCTTGTTTGATGCAAAAAAGTGTTTCCTTTTCAGCTTTGTGAAAAATACAATTACGATATGACCAAAAAAAAAACCCACCTAATCCTAGAGCCAACACTTTTTTAAATCAAAAAACAAGTTTTTGTTTGAATTGGTGTTTCAAGTTTGCAAATTTATTTTGGAAATGTGAAATTATGTGGTGAATGGAGACGCAGGTATGCGAACACAGTCTGCTCCTCTTCAGATGATCCTGGGCGACCTTCTGCACTTCTTATGCGTCTACATCGTCCTGCTTTTTGGGTTTTCTGCCGGTAATATTTCTAAATTCAACACAACGACTCATTCAGTTTGGACTCCTAACCTGCAGTCGACGTTTCCTCTGCAGCCGTCTGCACCCTCATCGACGACTCACCTGGAGGGAGTCTGGCCACCGGCTCGGTCCCACGGCGAAGGAGCTTTAACGCAGAAACGTTCAAATGCGAGAAGCCGAGCTACAACGACATCGGCTTCACCACGATGGAACTGTTCAAGTTCACCATCGGGATGGGAGACCTGGAGTTCACTGACCACGTCCAGAACCAGACGGTCTTCTACGTCCTGCTCATCTGCTACATCGTCCTCACCTACATCCTGATGCTCAACATGCTCATCGCCCTGATGGGGAACACGGTGGAGAGAATCAAGGAGCAAAGCCAAACCATCTGGAACCTGCAGGTGGAAGATTCACGTGCAAATTCTTGTCCAAACTCTGATTTCAGCAACAACGGCGTTTTAGGGAAGTGGAAATTAAGAGAGTAAATGTGTGTCAAAAAAACTTGGAAACTTTGAGATTGATCTCAGAAATGTTAGGAGAAATATGGAAACGTCTGAGTTTCAAATGTTAAAATAAAAAAAACATTTCATTTTTCAAAAACTTAAAATTTGTCCGTTTGAAAGGTGAAAATTTGAAGATTCTCGGAATTGTTAAAAAAAAGAAACTCAGAAATTTCTTAGTATGAAAAGTAAAAAAATAAAAATCTCAGAGATGTTCTAGAATTAAAAAACATTAAGTTGTGAGTGACGAGCTTCTAGAAAAAATTAGCTAGAAAAAAGTCACATTTTGAGATTAATTTAATCAATTTTGTATAAACATCTAAGATTCAAAAGTCACAAATTTTAAGCTTTTGGAAAGTTTAAAGTTTTTCTGGTAAATGTTCAACTTCTAAAACTGAACATTTTATGCTTTCTTTCTATAAAAAGAAACTCAGAAATTTCTTAGTGTGAAAAGTAAAAAATAATAAAAATTTCAGAAATGTTCTAGAAAAAAACATAAGTTGTGAGTGTGATGAGTTTCTAGAAGAAATTAGCTAGAAAAAAAATCAAATTTTGAGATTAATTTAATAAATTTTGTATAAAGAACATCTAAGTTTCAAAAGTTACAAATTTAAAGATGTTGAAAAGTTTTTCTAGGAAAATGTTCAACTTTTCAAACTGAAAATTTTATGCTTTCTTTCTATAAAAATCTTAAAATTTCTGTGGATTTTTGGTAGAAATTGACTCCTACTTTTTTGTGAATGCAATTTTCCTAATTCGTCGTCATAGTTGGCTGTTGTGCTCCAGCGTTTGTAAATGTCCAACATGCAAGCAAACCTTTGAACACAGAACAGATGGACAGAGAAAACGGTCACCTGAGTGAATCAGTTGGAGAAACCGTTCTGTTGTGGTTTCCCAGAGAGCGTTCACCATCCTGGACATGGAGAGGACTCTGCCGCGGTGGCTGAGGACGAAGCTGCAGTCCGGCGCGTCAGAGATGGTCTGCGTCAGGAACGACCAGGATGACGCGCGGAGATTCGTCAGGTGAATGTTGCTGGATTCGTCTGGACCAGTCAGTAAAATGAAAACAACACACAGCAGGACTCGTCATTTTCATGTCCTACTTGTGAAGGCGTGAAAATTAAGAGTTATGTATGAACTAGAATTGGCAGCCATGATGAAACTAAGTTTCTTTAAAGGTGACCTTTAGATCAGTCTACTGGTTACAGAAACGTATTCATTACATTTTATTACAAAATTATTCTTAAATCATGAAGTTTTAGTCTGGAGATCCTTTTAGAACAGTGGTCCCCAAACTTTTTCCTGTGAGGGCCACATAACTTTTCCCTTCTCTGCTGGGGGCCGGAGTCAGTTTGGAACAGAAAAAGTGTGACGATTGCAGGAGAGCCTAAATGTAAAAATCTGTTTTCCAGAAAGCACAATAAAATAACCCTCTGGGTTCTTCACAGAACAGGTCAGGAATTAACACTATTTATGAAACAAATACCGTATTTTCTGGACTATAAGCCTCAGATATCTCTGCTGCTCCAGGTTTTCTACATCGCAGCAGCAGCAGAGGGGGGCGGACACCCAACATCTGCGTCATAACAGGTCGATTGAATATCACATTTATTATGGTTGAAAAAGAAAAAGTTGCCAAGTTTAGATTTAACTAAACTGAATACGGTAGTTTCCGAACGGTAACTGTAAAAGTAAAAGTGCTGATCCTACGTGTTGCTACTAGCATGTGCTAAGTGAAAATAGGCGCTTTCTTCTTCTTCTTTAGATTTCAACGGCAGCTTGCATCCATTATTGTTGCACTACTGCCATCTACTGGATCCTAATATCTATACCTCAAATTCTCATAATGATCCCAATTTTGACTTCCAATGATTCACTTCCTGCTAAAGAGCCCCCTGGTGGTTGAAAAAAATTAATATAAAAGCCACATGGTTCAAAGCTTAGGAAAAAAGTTGTGGCTTATAGTCCAGAAAATATGGTATATGAAAAAAAATCTAAATACTGTCTGGCATTGTTTAGGGGGCTGGACAAAATGTGGAGGCGGGCTGGATTCGGCCCTCGGGCCGTAGTTTGGGGACCACTGTTTTAGAATGAGCTGTTTTAGGGCCTCTGTCGCTTTAAATCCACGCTCCCAATTCAACTCGCACATGAAAATGGCTGAAAACATATTTGCAACTGTACAATCAGACATGTTTGAAAAGCAGAAGTGGAGCCTCCTGCACAACCAACAGAAATGCAGCAAGTGGTTCCTGGATGGTAAATCAACAGCAAAACGTTTCCAGCAGCCATTGTACAGCTCATACAGTGGTGAAACCAGCCAACCAAACCTGCTGGAGCTCAGCTGAGGTTGCTAAGTAACAGGCTGGGGTTGGCTGTGGTTGCCAGGTAATGGGCCATGCCTGCTGATTTGTGATGTTGCCTTCAGACGTTTTTGAAACGGCCCATTTTCCACCGTTTCATTGTGACAGTAAGTCGAGTCAAAAACATCCAGCGCTGGTTTTTCCCCCTAAAAACAGATTTGGACGCCGTCATGAATCAAACTTTCTCCAATGAAGTTCCTGTTTAAGTTGCTGGAAACAAAGCAACTTTTTCAAAACCAACAAAACCGAAAACTTTCAATAAGTACAAGGGAAATGTCAGCGACTTTTTGGGATTTATAGTAATTTGTTCTTTTCTCTTTGTTTTATTAAAATGTTGAATGTTTTAATTTATCGCTAAGCAGGTAAAAACAATAAAAAGGTTGAAAGATTATTTTACATTTTAGGTTATTTGACCAACATGACGATTTTATCTGATCTAGTGTCAATAAGTATTTCCACATGAGATTTTCTGTGGCGCTTCGTCTCTTTCAGAGTGACGGAGATGAACTGGAAGAAATGGCGATCGGATCTGGGCGTCAAGCTGAAGGAAGAACCTGCAGGTCAGCCGACGACCGAGGAGGAGGAAACCTCTGGTAAAACATCTGGAGTTCCTTCTCTGCTGGCTCCTGTGGCTTGAAATGTTCTAACATGTACAAACTGACTGTTCAGGGAATCCGTGGAACATAAACGTGCTTCTCCAGAGGCTTCGCTCCAGACGACGCCAACAGGAAGACGGCCACGTTCTCTAACTTTTTGTTTCTTAAACATGTATCAGAACTCGACGTAATTCTTCCTTGGCTTAAGAAACTTTATTACAGGCACATTTCATCACATCTTTAAAAAAATGAATGTATTTCCAGAAAATGTCAAGCTAATATCTTGTAAATGTGTTTCTATTTAAACTTTGAAGGTGATGATGATGCCAAGTTAAGACGACCTCATGTGGAAGGAGAGCTTTTCTACTGACGATTAAATATGATTTGATTTTATTAAATAAAGTCTAGCTTGGAGGTTTAACAGTAGAAGTCAGTGTTTATATATCTAGTGAAAAACATTCACTGCTGGACGTCTTAAAGATAAATTTAAAGCAGATAAAAAAATAAAAAGGCTACATTAAGTCGGTTTGAAGATTCTAAAGTTTTTCACAATAAAAGTCACTAATAAAAGCTTTGTGTTTGCAGTTTGGTTTATTTGTTAATTTATGTGCAAATTATTTTACTTAATTTCTGAATGAAAGGCAAAGCTGGGAAATCAGATTTGCTTTGGTAAAAAGTGACAGAGGGGCAGAGTAGAGCCGCGGTGGATGGAAGCTGTTGATGATTTTAAGATTAATCCCCCAAAAAATTCTAGAAAAAAAGACATTTCTGAGTTTGATGCTGAAATTTTTGATAACACCAAGAAATTTTCTAGAAAAAAATTGTATATAGTGAAAAATTTGACATTTGAAAATCAAAATTCCATTTTTTTTTAAAAGATTTTTGTCAGTAATGTACCTTCTAGCAAATTTTTGACTTTCCAAAACCATTTTTTTTATGTCAGAAATAAATCTCAGAATTTCCTATCGAGATCAAACTTACATCTTAAAGTGCAAAGAGATAATTTCAGAATAAATTACAAAAATGATCAAATTACAATATGAATTTTGTAATTCTCTGTTCTGCCTGTAAATCTCAAAGTGTTCAAAACGTTTTGGTGGATCAGCGCTGGAGGACTTAGAAAAACAAACATCACAAAAGTTTCAGAAAAACAATTTGAGACCCCCACATTACTCTAGCACTGCTAATCCACCTCATTTGCTTTTGCCGCTCCTCTTTAACCTGTGCAGTCGTACCGTCAGAGGGATGTTGGAGTTAGGGAGGAGATGCTGGCCTGTTACGGAAGAGACGGTTTGATCCTCCTCCCGTCTCTGCGCTTGTCCATTTTCAGCTCTTCTGGGATTTGGGGTCATAGTTCAGGTTTCACTGCAGCAGTTGAGATGCTAGTCCACTGTGAAAACAAGGCTTTGTTTCCATGGTTACACATTTTCACTGTCTGAAGGTAAAATAAGGTTCTGAACAGCTTCCAGAACCAGAGGCAATAATTACCCAAACCCGGACCAAAAACTTTATGAATGAAAGTCTGGAGACAGAAATCAAACATGGCGCCACCTTCTGGTCCAAACGCACAGAAATCTGGAAATGTTCTTAATAAAGATGCAGCAATCGCTAACGCTTTGTGTTTGCAAACTTTATTTTGGTTAGGGGGGGAATGTTTGTGCAAGACATTTGAGTTCCTGAAGGTTAGGCAAAACTGGAAATATCACATTTTCACACAGTAGAGACAGAAAGCCCCTCCACCAGCGGTCAGAACATTTTGGTTCTCACAACCCAAACAGCTGGATCAGAGCAATAAGAAACCTAGAGTGACTGCTGGGATCCCCTGGCCCCTCCACCAGAATGTGCTTCAGTAGACGAGTGTTGGAGTGCAAACAGTTCCTCTGGACCTCGAGCGGAACAAGGAAACATAAAGCTCTGGTTCCAGCGGTGGTTCTGGCAAACCCAGCCAATTAAAACCCAGGAAATGACTCCTGATTTGCACAAACCAGGTGAAGTAACGTCCGCAATTTCCACAATCCAAAAGCAACACAATAAATGTTTAGACAACAAATTGCATCCATTTGTTCCAATAAATCTGACCCCCCTCTCGAATGTAGCCCTGGGCATCCGCCAGAACGACCCATTCACTCTAGATTTTCTTATGCTCAGTTCACATCTTTGATTTTTACTTCACAAGATTCTCTGAAAGCAACAGAACAAAGGCAGCAGCAGCTCTTCTTTACGTCACCAGATTGTTTCTTATTACTGTTAGAAGACCAAGCTAGCAGCTACATGTTAGCGCAGACTGATAGGATGGACTAGTAGCATCTAGCTGCCGCTCTTGTCCATATTAGTAGCTTGTCCATTCTAGTAGCAGCTAACTGCTAACCACTAGTGGCTAGCTGCTTCTCTTGTCTACACTAGTAGCCATTAGCTGCTACTTGTGCATTGAAGTACTAGTAGCCGATCCATATTAGCAGTTAGCCGCTAGCTGCTGGCCGCTCAGAGAGAGAGGGACACAGGTCTGGTCACTTTGGTCAGCAGCAGTCGGCTGACGCCCCACAGTGTCGACGGGTCGTGGCACCGTGTGCTTCAGGACTTCAGTCCGTCACACAGTATCAGTAGTTACAATAAGTAGCTTGGTCCCCCCCAGAAACACACACCCATTAGATTCACTTTGTGCACACCTGTGTAGGTACACACACACACACACACACACACACACACACACACACTTGTCCATACTAAGCCCAGTGGAGGCACTTCATATGAAACTGTAGAACCTGACTTCAACGGGCTGCACTGAGGCGGTTCAGAACCAGAGGCGGCTCGGTCCGACGGGTTAGTGTTTGGGCTCGTCTGATTGGCTGTTGGAGGGAAAACCCCAAACGTGAAACTTAATCCTGGTTAGTGTGGCGGGTTCAACGCCTCCGATCTCCCCTCCACTGGTGCAGCCCAAATCATGTTTCCATTTATAGACACACGGATCAGTGTGCTGATTAAATTCCATAGCAGCTTAAAGGGACAGGCACATCAAAAACGAAAGATAGGGAAGCAGAAATTAACTCCCGTCAAGTATAAAGACCCTGAACCTGATTCCCGGTCGCTTCGCTCCTGCACTGCACCAGAAACACCAGGAATTAACAAAATATGAAATTATACGGGACATTTTCTGCTATTTTTTATTATCAAATCTCCACAAAGTTTTTAACAACCAGCAGAAATAAATGAACCAGCTGGAAAAAAAACAACTACGTCTCAAATATTTTTGGTCTAATATGGAGCAAATATCTCCGGACATTTGAAGGTAATGAAAACTTTTCAGCAATATAAGAACATATAGGAGCCTGTTTTACTGAAATAACTCTTAATTATCGATAAAAATTCGACAAAATTTTAGAATCAGGCTATGAAAAAAGAGTTAGGAAAAAACGAGGAAAAAAGTTGTGTTCTGAGGATTACATCAAAATTAAGAGATTAAAAGTTTACAACAGCAAGTTGAAACATAATTTGAGAACTTTGAGTCATAATGTTAAGAGAATAAAGTCTTAATATGAAGAGAAATGACAAGAATAGTAATATTACTATAATAAAGTCCTAATTATATGATAATAAAAGCTGAGAAAAGGTGATAATGACATTACCAGAATAAAATCATAAAACTGATAATATCAACAGATTAAAGTCTTAATATTAGAATCAAATAATTTATAACTTGCACCAAGAAAATTAGGAAGACATTAGGAATGCTGAGCATCTTGTGAAGTTAAACTTTGGTATCAGTTTTACAAATAAAATCTTCTAACAAATTATCAGTAGCAGGACTTTGGCAAACAGCAGAATTTGTACGTTTCTGGTCATTTTATGACTTTATTCTGATGATTTTGTAATAAAACAAACAAAAAAAGAAAAATCTTTCAACCTGTCCCAATACTCAATCACAGAAAATATCTTGTTATAAGTAAAAATATTAAATCAATATTTAAGAATCATTGGCTTAAAACCAGCTCCAAATATTGTTGAAAAGTTTTTTTGTTTCAGTTCAACTGAAGACATTTGCAGTAGAAACTCGACTAAAACGCAGAGATATTTTGTGCGAATCCGGTGAAAGAGCGAACCGACCCAGATCCAAAAAAATTCCCGTCTAATTCAGCTTTCGTAATAATACAGGCCTCCCAGTTCATCCAGGTGGCGCCGCCTGCGTCACGAAACGGCTATGGCTTCATGACAGAGAAGAACAAACATGTAGAAGTATTTCAGACATTTAAAGCGGCTGCTACGGCCCCGATCCAGATCTCTGCCCACTTTACTAGAAAAACCCCTTGGATGTCAGAGGGACGGGAGTTTTACTGACGGCTCCATCTCAGCCGTTACCACGACGACGGAATCGCTCCGATCCCGAAGCTAACCGTCGTATTTAAGGCTTTAGTCGCTGTGCAGCATCGCTCTGTGGGCATGGGGGCTTTAACTAGGCCGGCTTCTGAAACTGCTAAAACCTTCTGCCAGTCAGTTTGCTTAAAGAAAGGTGACAACATTTCCCATCAGTTACAACAGAAGGATAAAAAATAATTAAAAGTTTTCGTCAAAATTACTGAGTCTAAAGTATTCACGGCCCGAGAAAATAAAAATAAATCCAAGCGGATAAAGTAGTCCATTTTTTTTCATCATAGATCCAAAACATAAGGATTAAATCTAGTTTTTGAATTTTTTTGGTTTTGATTGAACAAATTAATTCTCAGGATTTGGATAATTTTCCTTCAAAACAATGTAATTAAATAAAAGCTGATTTAGGAAAATAAGTCTGGATAGATGTGGTTCAACTTATTTTAAAAACACATGGATACTTTGTGTTGAACGCAACTTTTTTTATGATGTCGGTAATTTTACCCTGATTAAATTAAATTACCATCTGGATCAATTACTTCTGATGGACGAGTCAAATTTGTATCAATCTTGAATTGCAGTTGGAGACCACAAAAGGCCCCCGGGCCACACTTTGGGACACCCCTGACCTAAATCATCAATCGACTGAGCAGCTAAGATTGTTGGTGGCAATACTCCTCCCATCCAAAGGGGGCGCCAAATAAGAAATATGACGACTCAGAAAACCAACAATGTTTTTTAGAAATACAGCGAGAAAAGTTCTGCTGTTCACTGTAAAATTAACAAGGAACCGTTAATTTTGGTCAGAAGTGTTAGTTTTGTTCCAGCTCATTGTCGCCCCCTATGAGGCTGGAGGAGAAACTGCATTTCTGAGTGAAACGCTGCGGTTGACCTGAGCTAAAATAGTCAGAACATGGACAGAATGAGGCTGAAATTCCCCAGTTTGGAGGAAGTTCTGATTGTGGAAGTGGAAAACTAGCCAAATATTATCTAAACGTGTGAAATTTGGTTAGCAAGCTACGGCTAGCATGTCAGCTACGGAGATAGTCCGACTAATTAACCAGCTATCAAACTATAATTAGAAGGAAAATAACTAATATTTCACATAATATGCCTGTTTTTATAGAAATTATTAAACGTAGCACAGTGATTGTTTTGTACATCATTTCCTGAAACGCTCTCCTTAACATATCGGACCATAAAATGGCTTCCTGAAAATCCGGCATAAGACTTTTGTTTAAGTCTTAATACAATTTTAAAAATGCATCAAGAAATCGTCTACTGAGCAGACTACTCATTTTTTTACAAGTCAAAAAACATCTGCAGTTGATTCAGGCTGTACGAGACCAAAGGAAGGGAAAGAGCGCGAGATTTAGATCAGATAACAGGAAGGCGATTCAGTTTTCAACTGAAATTTGTTGATTAGGAAACATTGACAGCCTTTTGGAAATCTCAGAACTGAAGTAAAGATTTAAATCTTCAGTTGAATACCAACAGAAATACTAGCCATGCTAACTGTGCTAATGGCTAATATGGAGTATAAGTGCTCTATAGCGACCAAGATGCTAAAGACTAAGTAAGTGTGATCCTAACTTTAATCCAAATGCTCCTCCACACACAGTGTGACGTCTCCTCTTATAAATTAAACAACGCTGACGGCAGAAAAGCTACTTAATTTAAATATTCAGCAGGAAATCACTGCGTCCCTATTTATTTATTTTTTCTTTTCCATCTTAAATTAATGCATTGATGACGGATGTTTGTTGTGATTTATGTTTCTGAGAACCTGGAAGTGGCCCACGCTCCCTCCCTCCAAACGAACCCCAGGATCCACAGGAAGTGGGTTTGCTGCTCATCGCTAACAGAAATCAAACCGATTCACAGAGACGCATCAGGAAAGAGGTGAGGAGATGCGGCGAAGAGGGGGGGGGAGTCGCCGTCGCACGCCGTTCCGACAGGCCGCCATCGCTTCACATTAACCAGACTTAAATACGGCCAAACTTTTACATTTCTACAGTTCAAGTAGGGCGATCTACGGATCCACAACAACAAAAGAAGTACAAGAAAACCCAGCGAGGAGACGGGGAAAGTTCAGAACCGCAGAGCCGAGCCGGCGGCCGGCGAGATGAACCCGTGGTTCCAGGAAGCTCGCCTCTGGGCGCTCGTAAGGCCACGAATGCTGAGGAAAAAGTCGTGAAACTGAGAAGTGCTGCAGCCGGCGTGGCGGTCCAGAGCAGCGCGGCCGGCGATGCTCGAGCTCAGGAAGCTTCCACTGAGCCGCCGCACAGCCTCAGCGAGGCGCCGCGCGGTGGTCCATCACACAAAGCCAAACCATGAAACTCTGGAGCAGAGCTGGGCGATAAATCGATCACATCGATTAATCACATTTTGTCTTTCTGAAGATTCAAATTTGTGGGTTTTTTTTTTTCCACAAATGCTCTCCTTGGGTTGGGGTGATGTCATGGCGGCCATCTTGTTTGACAAGTGTTTTTTTTACAGCTTCTGTTAATTTGGACTTTAGATTCAGGTCAACTCTGTGGCGGAATATCAGAGCCAGTCTACAAGCGTTAAAGTCACAATATTCCAAAAGACAAAGTCTCATCTTTATCTTTAGACTTTAAAGATAATTTAGACTTTAACCTTTGTTAAAGTCTAAATAAAGAGAAAGAAAGACCACAAATGGCCGACAAATTGGCCAAAAATATTCAAAGATCGGCCAAGGAGAAGGTCAAAGGTCTAAAAATCTGCCTCTGTTCTCCTCTGCTCTGCAGTGAGAGGTGTGGCTGTTAGCCCCGCCCACCACCGTAGCCCCGCCCACCAAATTAGCACTCAGCGAATTTTCCGCTGTATTTAGCAACATTTCAGTATCGACCAAAATGGAACCAGGAGGTTCAACATTAAAGTTGAATTAATGCCAGAATAAATTTATAACATCACCAGAAAAAAGTTCTAATATTAGAGGAACAAAGTTCTTTTATGAGACAAAAAAACAAAATAAAAATTTGGAATGTTGAGGATTTTGTGAAGTTATACTTTAGTTTAACAGATAAAGAAATAAAATCAAATTATCGTCAGGACTTTGAAATGATTGACCGCTCTATATGCTTTATTTTATTAAAACTACTTTTTGCTTGTAGTTTTTAGACTCTTTTCTGGTAAATTCATGACTCTGTCCGCATTATTAAATAATTAAAACTTATTTTGTATCCTGGCCTTGAAACACAGAGGGAATAATAAAATCCACTTTAGAAAATCAATCCATTAATATTCTAACACCCGAAGGAGCTGATAGCAGTTCCAGCTAACGGTCGGAGAGGGGTGGGTACCTGGACTGGAAGGTCACCTGGACCTGGACAGGTCACCTGGACCTGGACAGGTCACCTGGACCTGGACAGGTCACCTGGACAGGTCACCTGGACAGGTCACCTGGACCTGGACAGGTCACCTGGACCTGGACAGGTCACCTGGACAGGTCACCTGGACCTGGACAGGTCACCTGGACAGGTCACCTGAACCTGAACAGGTCACCTGGACAGGTCACCTGGACCTGGACAGGTCACCTGGACAGGTCACCTGGACCTGGACAGGTCATCAGTCTGTCGCAGGGCATTTTAGAAAATATTTCTGTATTTTCTTTAGAAGCGATTTCATCGCCCGGCTCTGCTCAGCAGCTCGAAGTGCTGTAGGGGTCAAACGGGTCGCTGTGGCGTTTAATGGTAACCTTGGTGATGATGGCCGCCACCGCGGTGCATCTTGTGCATCATTTCCACGCTCTGCTCCTGCATGGCGGGGATCTGGAAATCCTCGCCGAGGAAATCCACGCTGTGCTGCAGCAGCTTGTGCTGGCCGGCGGAGCCGTCCTTTCCCGGCCGGTACTTGGCTCCCGGGATGCGCTCTGCGCCGGCGGCGCCGTGTCCGCCCTGGAAGCCCACCGGCAGGTCCTGAGGGATGTTCCCGTTGTTCCCGGCGGCGGCCGGGACGGCGCCCCACGCCGGCTGCAGGTAGTGGCCGTTCAGGTAGGAGCAGTTGGCGGAGGAGGGGGGCAGCGTTTTGTCGGCGGCGTGTTTCAGCGGGAAGCCGTGCGCCGCGGCGGCGGGCGGCTTGTGGCCGTAGCTCAGGCCGTGGGAGGGGAAGACGCACTCGGCCGCCGGATCCAGCCGTGGGTTTTTGCAGGGGTGCGCTCCCTCCGGCGGCTGCTGCATGTGGGCCAGCTGGTGCTGCGCCCAGGAACGCTGCTGCTGCAGCTGCTGCAGCTGCTGCTGCTTCTGCTGCTGAAGCAGGTGCTGCTGCAGCTGCTTGTCGCTGTCCGGGTGAAAAGCAGCCATATTGTTGCTGCTGCCGGCTGCAGAGGGAGCCGGAGCGGCCGGCTTGTCCATCAGCAGGCAGCTGGAGACGCCGCCGGCCCCCGAGGCATGCTGGGAAACCCTGGAGCTGGCGCTGATGAGCTGGTTGCGGCTGATGGGGCTGGGGTTGGCGATCTGGCCCTCGCAGACGGACGTAGTGCCCATGCCGGCGCGCGCCTGGCACAGCTGGTTGATCTGCAGCACGATGCTGCTCAGGTCGCCGGGCCGCGCCTGCTGCAGGCTGGCCGCCATGGACAGCGGGATGGTGGAGGTAGATACCGTCACGTTGGGCGGGGCGTCGGCGTCCGGCAGCTTGCGGGCGCCGTAGGGCGGCGGCGGGGCGGGGGGACCCGGCGGCGCCGCCTGCATGGCTGCGCCGTCCGGGACGTGGCGCAGCTCCTGAGTCGCTCCCAAAGCCTGAGCCGCCTGATGCTTCACAGTCTGCATGTGAGGGAGGTGCTGCTGCGGCATGGCGGCGCCGCAGGGCGCCACGTCCTGAGGGGGCGGCTGCCGCTGCACGGCGGGCGGATGCGTCAGCCTCTGCGGCTGCGGCAGGGCCTGAGAGTGAGCCGCCGCGCTCCTCTGGTGATGCTGCAGCGCCATCGGGTGCGCCAGGCTCTGCGGCGGATGCCCCGCCCCCTGCTTCTGAGCGGCCAGGTGCGGGAGGTTTAAGGTGCTGGGCGCGGCGTACGGGCCGCTCTGAGGGTTCATGGCGGCTCTCAGCTGCAGCCGTGTGCGGCAGCCGTCCGGCTGCTTGACCAGGCCCCGGTGAGGCGCGCGGAGGACGGCCAGGAGCCCGGCGCCGGCGGCCAGCTGCGGAGGGTACGGGCTGTGGCGCTGCGACGACGACGACGTGTCCAGGCCGTTGACGGTGCGGCGGACGTGCTTCTTCTGAGGAACCTTGATGCTGTTGGGGAAGATCTGGATGCTCAAAGGTTTGTTGGCGACTTTCTTAGCAAAGGCGTCCAACTCTGCAGGCGTCGGATGGGAGGCAGATCTCATCTTCTGTGTTGTTTCCCCTGAAACGTTCAGTCAGTCGGCATTAAAACAGCATTTAGACACGAGGCAGGAAATCTGCATTCACCTTAAACATTCCAGAGATTAGAGCTGTAGTGATACAATAATCTCATGATACGATACAGGGTTTCCCCTAGTGTATTTTAAGCATGGCGGCCCGCCATGCTTTGCTAGCCCCGCTGCCAGGCTAAGCGTTGCGCCGTTTCAGCTGTTTGGGATTCCCCTCGGTAATTTCCCCTCAGAAAGCAGGCGGAGAATCCGAGCTTTCTGATTGGCTGCCTGTCACATTCAGCGTTAAGCTCCCAGTCGGGGGAAAACCCTGTGATATATATTGCGATATTCAGCAAATGATACAATTCAATACACTTTTGTGATTTTCTGAAAGATTTTAGAGGGACAGAGTGATTTTGGTGACATTTTGTGACTGTTATAAAGTTGGACTGAATTAATTTAACTGAAAACTGATTAAAAGCACCAACTACACAATACCTGGTTCTGGTTGGACACAGACGTAAAGTGGACAGCTGGACAAAATGAATCAAAGAAGTGGAGAGAAAACATGTTTCTTTTAGTTGAAACAGTCCAAACTGTAGCTGACATGCATTAGTAAAGTAAATAAAGTGAACCAAGTTCCTGCTCTGAATAGTTTGATACCTTTTTAACCTGAACATCTGAAGGAATCACTCTAAGCCTGATGACCTGGTGAAGCCAGCAGTGAGTGAACAAGGTGACAGTTGGACGTTACGATACTTAAGGAGGAATATCGATTCTTTTCTAGGAAAGAAAATATCGATATATATCGCGATATCGATATTATTATACAGCCCTAGCAGAGATGGAGTTCGTCTCTTCTTATTGTATTTACTGTTGATCTTAACATTTCATTTTAACCAAAGATCCTTCCAGGGACGAGTGTTGTGAATTAGCTAATGCTAAAGATGCGATGGATGTTATTGTTCACATCCAGAAATTTCACACATGTGCACAACGCTGTAGGGCAGAAAGACGAGTCCTTCACACTCCGCCGCCAGAGAAACATGTCTGCAAAAACCATTTTCCTAAAATCTGACGGTGGAACATGCTTACATTTCTGAAGTCCAGTGTTCATCTGCGTGCGGTGAAGAAGTCGGATGGCGGGGTCACCTGACGCCGGCAGGCAAGCCAGCATGTCACTGCTCCTCTACTGCAGCGCCGGACGCATCCCTCTCATCGTCCTGGAGACAAGCACAGCCGCCGCTGGATGTTACAGTCAAGAAAACACAAGGCTGTGAATGTATGTGAAATTATTGGTTCAGGGTTCAACGTTTTCTCAAAACTCCACTTCTGTCAGAGTTTAAACTGAGTTTTTGTTTGAATAAAATGCTAAAATGCATAAAAACGTTTTTGTTTAACCAGATGTCTGACTGTGTTTGGACACAACCCTCCAATACGAATAAACCTCATTCATCTCTGTCAAACCATCTAGGAAACACTTCTATTAAATGCCTCTTTGTAAACCGTTTAACCCCCCAAACAAGCCGAACCTCAACATTTAACCTGAGATGGACTGAGTGACTCTGCTGGAAAGGTTAGCGGATGTTTAAACACGTCCCACTTGTGAATAATGTCCGTCTCTCAGCAGAATGGTGAACTTGCTCCTTGGCGCTGCATTAACTCCTGCGTCAGGAAGCTCAGTCATCAGGGAGCGGCTCCAGTATCGGATCAATAAATGACTGGAAATCAGATTTAACTCATATCTGAACCTTTAAAAAACACAGTTTCACTATGATCTGGTGCAAACTTTAACAGGTGACCATAAAACCCATGAGTCACGTTGCAGAGCTGCAGGTTTGACTTTCTAAACAGATCAACAGTCACTTCAGGCAGTAACCAGTAACCAGTTCCAGAAAGCAGATCAATAACAGAGTCATAATTAGCTCCAGTTCACTGGAAGAGCAAATTAATGCAGACATTTATCATCCACTGATTCATCACTGAAAACTCCCGGATTTCTCTACAAAACTACGTGGACAAATGAGCTTCATTTCCTGTTGCACCATTAAAGAACAAATTCAGACAATAATTCAGGTTCGTAAGGAGACATTCAGAGCAGAGGCCTCGTTCTGTTCTCTATTTAAAGCTTTTTTTAGAGCAGGGCCTGGTCACACATCCAGCACAGAAACGTTAGCTCTGCAGTGTTTATCTCCTAGCTAGCATTAGCACCGACCCATTATAAACAGCCCGAACCCGGACAGCGGGACCAGCGGGCCAGCGGGGCCAGCGGGGCTCCTCTGGCCGGACTCAAGTGTCGTCGACGGGGACTTTATCTGGAGTCAACCCCAGGAAATAAGGAGCTTCTTTGTGCTTGTTGAGACCAGAGACCAGGCCGACTGCTCTGAAAACTTTAGCATTTTTAGCAACATTAGCCAGAGGAGACGCGTTCAACGCAACGATACTCACTCCTCGCGAGGTTTAGGAGTAAAGCCGCTTCATTTTGTTGAAATTCAACAATAATAAATTAAAAATGAAGACACCATCCTCCGGCCGGCCGCTTCTCCGAGCTGCTGTCTGGCTACGGCAGCAACATCTGTTCCTCTGCGCCTCCTTCTCCGGGCTCCGCGGCGCTGCGCAACCGGCTCAGAGGCGCCTTACCGCCCCCTGCCGGGCGGGAGAGGAAGGACACAAACATTTTCTGTTTAGGAACAAGCAGAAAATATCTACTAGTTTCATATAGTCAACAAGAGGACCCAAACACTGTACTCAAGTAAAAGTAGCGATACTTCAACTTATTTTTACTCAAGTAAAAGTAAATATCTACTAGTTCCTTAAACTATTAGAATATATATTCAACAAGAGGACCAAACATTGTAAAGTAGCAACTTCAAATATTTTACTTAATAAAAGTAATATGTACTATTCCTTAAACTATTAGAATATATATCAACAAGAGACACAAACATTGCACTCAAGTAAAAGTAGCAATACTTCAACATATTTTACTCAAAGTAAATATGTACTAGTTCCTTAAACTATTAGAATATATATTCAACAAGAGGACCCAAACATTGTAAAAGTAGCAATACTTCAACTTATTTTTACTTAAGTAAAAGTAAATATGTACTAGTTCCTTAAACTATTAGAATATATATTCAACAAGAGGACCCAAACATTGTAAAAGTAGCAATACTTCAAATTATTTTTACTTAAGTAAAAGTAAACATGTACTAGTTCCTTAAACTATTAGAATATATATTCAACAAGAGGACACAAACATTGCACTCAAGTAAAAGTAGCAATACTTCAACATATTTTTACTCAAGTAAAAGTAAAATGCAGTAAAAAATTACTCAAACGAGAATAAAACAGCGTTTGATAAAAAGTATATTCAAGTGAACAAATTATCATTCATTTCATATTTTAAAATTACATCATCCGATGAACCAAAATATAAAGTTAAATGGACCAAAATGACAATAATTTATACAAGTAACAAAACAGCTCTTTAAAGGTTGCCGAGAACAAAGGAGAAACATTTGACTTGTTTGCATAGCAACTATTAAGAACCTCAAATGATACCTGAACTTTGACCCCAGATCCCAGAGGACTTGAAAAGGAGAGTTCTTCCATCCATCATAATGAGGATCTTATCCCAGACTCAACATTTCTTTGCCCGGTTTCGTGACCAAACAGCCAGACAGATTTAAAGAGGAGGAGCAAAAGCAAATGAGGTGGATTAGCATCACTAGCTCATAACTGATGTTGTCCTCCAGGACATCTTACCTTGGAATATCTTCTCTGCTGAATGAATATTGAGACGTTCATATAGCAACTCTTCAGTCAGAGGCCTCTTCTGATTCCCTGGCAGACTGACTGCTACTGGAGATCCTTCCTGATCACGACTCTGAATACACCCGGCTGTTATAAGTTACATTTCACTTTCCTTTGGAATAAATAAAGTATTTTTCAATTTAGTTAGATGAAATTAAATATTTTCAATTGCTTGAAATTTTAGATTTTAATAATTTGGCCAGTTTTTCTCTGTAAACGTGCCAAGAACAATCTTCATTCAGACAAACTCGGGCCGGGCCCGACTTTACTTACGACAGTCCCCAACGTGGCAGAACAATAACCAGCATGAAAATCGAAATAGTTACAGCAGTCAGATTTATTCCAATGGCGGCTAAGAGTGAACACATACAGATGAGTGACATGCAAATAACGAAAGCGTTTAGGAGCTCATGGCTTCTTCAGAGACACAGAACACATCAGTTTTCTACACCAGCTGCTGCTGTCGGGTTTTTCTGCCTGAGTCGAGTCTGGATCGGCGTTTAGTTCCCAAACGGACAGATTCAGTACAGCAGAGCGGAGCTAAAGCGAAGCAGAACGACGTTAGCGTAGCATGATCAACGGTACCAGGAGGTAATAAAAGACTGATATTTCATAACAGTCAAATAAATCAGCTGAGATATGAACCGTCAAACAAAGTGCAGTTCTCTAAAACAAACTAATAAACGTGGCTTTGCATCTGCAGGAAACTGTGGCATGAGATTTAAACAGACATATTTTTATATTCAAATCCATCAACATTTCTCCTACAGAAGCAACTCAAAGCCATTTTAGAGCTTTTCCTCACTAAATGTTCTTTAGTTTGCATCATTTCCCATAAAACCGCAGCTAACCACTACAAGCTAACTGTGTTTACGTATAAAAGAGGATTTTTTTTCTACCCGTTTTATTTTCCTGCAAAAATGTTTGATATCAATAGTTTTTAGAGGGAAAAAAGAAAAATCATTTCAACCGTTTTAGATTACAAGCACCTTTGTTACAAAAAGAAAATGACCTGTTAAAGCATTTAGTTAATAAAACTGACAACTAAAATCACTTTTACACAAAACTAAAAATATATTAATATATTTATATATCTGATTATCTACAGAACACAGGTGTCTCCCATGAGAGAGGTGTATAAATAAACAAAAATCCCTGGAACAGACTGAACACAGTAGCTTATTCTTATCAAAAAGACGAGGGAATAAACAGCAAATTAAAAATGTCACATTAAAAGTTTGATGCATATAATGCGGATCAGAATCAGCAGGTCGTCTACCGTCAGCTCACCTTTTTTTAAATAACACACTTACAGCCCCAAACACCTGAATAAATAAGTACAGATAGCAAAATATTCCCACGTTTCAAGACGATGAGCAGTGCATGCAGATGTTCTGGTCCTGCGTCAAGTAAGGCACCAGAGGTTTACAGAATCCTCCCGGTACGCAGAGGAGCCGCGGAGAACAACGCGCCTCCACGAGTTCAAGGCAGTCAGTGGGTGCATCCGGACCGGACCTGACCGGGCCGGACCGGACCGCGCCGCGCCGGACGACCGCCGCCGGACCGACGCGCGCGCTCAGGCCTCAGCAGACGCCATCTTCTGCAGCAACGGGATCTGAACAGAGAGGAAGTGAACAATAACTCTGTGGAAACAAATCAGCTGCAAAACAACAACTACATGTTGAAATGCAAAAATATTCATACTGCAGTTCATAATTATGTTTTATTTTGTTGTGGCTTTTTAAATTACTTTTTAGAGTGGGTGTGCTTGTTTTATTAGATATTACTGGTTTAATATTGGTTAGGTAGCTAGTTAGTGAGGTAGTTGGCTATTTGGTAACCTGGTTAGCTACCTAGTTAACTAGTTAGATGCTTGGTTAGCTCATCGGTTAACTAGCTTGTTGTTGAGCTAGTCAGTTACTTTGTTTTTGGTATCCTGGTTAGATAGTGTTGAGGAAATATAACCATTTTTTAGTGTGTTAGTTTAACTGAATCATATAACCATTTTTTAGTGTTTAGTTTAGCCGAAACCTTTTGAACAAATTACTAATTTTTTGATAGGTTTGTGTTGGCGGTTTAGAACTTTAAAACCTATGCCGGGGTAAGTATAGAAATTGATGGATGGGCAAAGCTTTTAGCTTGGACCTTGGTGGGTTGTTTCACACAAGACAGAAGGTCGTAAACTAATATATCTTAGGGCGAGATGACACTATCTTTGAAAAACACCATGGGAAACAGGGATTTGCCCAGGTCACGGAAAATAAAAAGCCTTCAGTGAACACCTGGCAGGGTTGAACATTTGAACCATTAACATAAAACTTATAAAAAGATTCCTTTTTATGTAAGCATGCTCTGACTGAAAATTGTATTACTTGATACATGATGATGATGATGATGATGATGATGAATGTATTTGAAAAGGTTTTGTTCTGTATTAGAAAATTGTTTAGGATTGTTTAATTCTTACTTGAATATTAGATTAGATTAGAAAGCAGGAAGTTGTACCCGATTATTTTTCTGTTGATGCTACAGAGTGTTTTAATAAAAACATCGGGACAGACTTTGGAGAGAGAAACTGAACAAAAAAACATATTACTTTCTGGAAGATAACCTTTTATTGAATTAAAATACAGAATTAGAGATTTGTTCCTGGCAGAGCAGAAGACAAAACCAGAGTTTTACAGCTATCTGTGAGGTTCCTTAATTTGTTTCCCTTTGCCTAAAAGGCATGAAGCCAGATAGTGGGAGAAATAAATTCAGAATAGAAAAGTCTCCAGAAACATTATGTTATAAGATGTAACATGACTTAGTAAAATAGCCTGAGTATAGTTTTAAAATTGATAACTTATTCTGGCCTATTGATTTGTAGTTTACCGTTAAGAGCACACGTCTGCTCTTTTGTCTGATTTTGTAGGGAGTGCTGGTTGTCTTCCCCTTGACTTCCAAAGCCATAAATAGCAGGAAAGGGGGGTCTGCTCCACTTTATCCAAACAAAAAGGAGAAGCTTGTCCCTGACTTTTAGAACAAATTGCAGGGAGGTTCTATCTTCGTGAAAACGGTCAGAGACGGCTTCCAGTTGGTTGAGCAGAGGGACGCCTTATTTGAATACATTAAAGGGGAGGACACACCTCAAAGTAGAAAAGGTAATGCTCAAGGGAAAATAATTCAGAAATAGCCAATCTTAGCCAATCTTGGGCTGGCTCTTTCTCCAAAGACGTCTTTGATGTTTCCATTTGTCTTCTCTACTCAGGTAACTGATGTATATCTCTGTGTTTCCTTTAATTTCCTGTAATATGTTAGATTTTCTTCTAATTGGATTACAATTCTGTACTTCTGTGACGTCAACACGCATTGTTGTGTCTGTGTCCCCACATGTGGCCGAGAGACAGAAAGAACCCGGGATCAGAGGAAGAAAGCAGAGCCAAGTTGTTTTTTCCTAAAATTAATCGTTACAAATATTTTCTTCCTTAACAATAGATAGCTGACTAGCTAGATGACGTAGCTAGCAGTTCAGTTAGCTAGTCAGTTAGCTAGCTTGTTAGTTTGCTATTTGGTGACCTAGCTAGCAGTTCAGTTAGCTTGTTATTAGTTTATTAGTTTGGATCCCCATTAGCCTTAGCTATAACAAGGGCTGCTCTTCCTGGAGTTAACTGTAGTTTATTCCTATTAATTTCTGTTTTTATTTAAGTAAACAAAAAAGTTTTCTCAGTTTTGGTTTTGTTATTTCGTTAGTTTTAGTTACCTATAATAACCTCAATCCAACCACAAACTTCTACACATTTTATGGGGATTTCTGTGAAAGTTGGATTCAGACGCCGATGTCTGAGGTTTAGCATCGGCCGATACGATCCGACTCAGAAAACGTCCACTAAAGGACGTTTCTCAAAGTGATTGGATAGAAACCTTTGTCAGGTCCACTCCGGTGAGTGCGTTGACGGACACGGGTAGCTCGGCCAGCAAGCGGGTCACTTCGCCCGTCACGCGGCTGCCCTCGCCGCTGAGGATGACGATCTCGTTGGTTTTGGCTAGAGGCGCCGCCACCTTAGCGGTGATCTGCAATCAGACAGTTAAATCAGTGAAAGTCCTTAAGCTATTAGGCATAATAAATGTTCATTACCTTGGGCAGAGCTTCCAGGACCAGCGCCGTCTTGGCCGCCTCTCCGTACTGCTGGTAGGCTTCGGCCTTCAGCCTCATCTTCTCCGCCTCGGCTTTCCCCACGGCGCCGATGGACGACGCCTCGGCCTCTCCGATCTGCTTGATCTTCTCCGCCTCGGCCTGGGCGATCAGCACCGTCTTCGTCCTGACGCAAACACACACACACGTCTTAAAACACAGCCAGGACCTGAAGCAGGGCGTGCGGAGGCGGTCTGACTGACTTCTGCCCCTCGGCCAGCTGCTGCATGCTGTAGGCCTGCGCCTCCGCCGGCCGCTTCACCGTGGCGATGAGCTCCTTCTCCGTCCGGTCGATCTCCTTCTCCTCGATGGTGATCTCCTTCTTCCGCTGCACCACCTGGATCTCGATTTCCTCCAGCCGGATCTTCTGCTGCTCCTTGGCGGCCTGGAGCTCGTAGGCCAGCTGGGACTCGGCTTTCTGGACAAACAGCGACACTCATTTAACAAAAATCCTCCAATTTCAATAATTTCATATAATGACGATTAATCAGTCATTGAGTTTTCAGGAATAATTCATATCCATTAATTTAACAACATAAAGGTAAATTAACTTCCTGCTCAAATTAAAAATGATTCTCTCCAAGTTTCCTAGTTTCTAAAATTTATTTTGGTGATTCCAACTGAAAAGTTTAGTCTGAATTAACATCAGATGGTGTCTCTTTGTTAGATGAATTAAAATATCTGGCTACAACTGTAAGTAAATTTAACTCTAATACAAAACTACTCAGTTTCAATATCAATAACTTCCAAAACCTTGAAAACATCTGATTGAAATTCAAGGATTTCAAGCACCTGAGTTAGACACTGAGAAAAAAAATAAAATCTTACCAAGTATTTTTATTACTCGTGTAAAAACAAAACACTAATTTAACACATAATGTTGCAATTTCTGTAACTTTGATTAACTTATGAAAGATAAAAAAACCTCTCTGTCAGTTAAACGGATAAATAATTCAGCAACCGAAATGAGACATTTATCACCGTTTCTCCAGTTTCTAGATTTCAAAGACACTCAATTTTCAGTTTTCATTTTCCGTACGCCAGAATCATCAATTTCTAAGTATTTAAACATCTAAAAACACAATTTGCTCAAATTATCTGAAGGAAACGGTACATGGAGCTTTTACAGAAAATATGTTTTCTACGCATTTGTTGAAACTGTGAGAAAAAAAAAAATCAAACACGACTCCTCTGGGTTCTTTTAGTGCTGCCTAGAAACAACCAATCAGAGGCAGGAGGCGGGTCTTAACGCTGCCAATCATGTCTGTGTGCTTACTCTCTGCTGCGACGCAGCTTCTCCCCCTCAGTGAGTCGTTTCTCTCCTATTACCACGTTTAGTAGCGCGTTCACAGGGATGACTGACAGCACTAAGACCCGCCTCCTGGTGGTTCTGATTGGTTGCTTTTGGTCTGGAGATTATCTGTCTCAGAACAAACTGTTGAGAGCTTGAACAAATATGTGAAAAAATGAAGGAAAATCTGCGGTTCAGGACCAGGAAGTCGTGTTTTTATGAAACATGAGCCGTAAGGAGTCGCCACCCAGGTGTTGGGAACCTCCAGGTCTCACCTTGGTGTTGACTTCCTGGTTGAACGCAGCTTTCTGCAGCTCCAGCTCTCGCTTGGAGTCGGCCATTTTGGTGTCGGCCAGAAACTTCACGTCCATCATCTCCTTCTTGCATTCGGCCTCCTGGAGTCGGATGACAGCGGAGAGCCGGTTCAGTCAGAGCAACGGCAGCCATGACACGTCCAGAGCAGAACCTGCCCGGTTACCCGTATCCCAGCATCCCGCTCTGCTTCCGCCACGCCGATGTCGGCGTCCCGCTGCACGGCGGCGATCTGCGTCTTCCCCAACGAGCTCAGGTAGTCCATCTTATCGTAAACATCCTGGGATGAGAGAAGCAATCAGAAAACCTGGTTATTATTTTACTGATAAACTGATGTTTTTGAAGATTTTTTGGTTTTCACCAACGCATTTCCTGGGTTTAGCTTAGAGCAAATAATCCCTTCATATTGATTAAGTAGTCCTAATTCTACTGGCAGATTATTTTTTTCCATATTATAAGTGGAATAATCCACAGTGGAAACAACTTTTTTCCATCAATATTAAGGAATTACTGACTTAAAACAAGAGCCTGTAAGTTAGTTTTGTCTTTTTAAAGTGGACAAAGACATTTTCAATGGAAATTAAAAGAGTTTGTAATATTTTGAGTGTTTGCAGTGAACTGATTGAATAGTGAATAAAAATGAGGAAAGAGTCGTTCTAAAAGTTCATATTTCTTAACATATTTTGTTAAGACCAAAAAAAAATTCTATACATTAAAATATATATTTTTGATTTATTTTTCACTTATCAGTTTTACATGTATTTATCTGAAGCTTAGAAATCCTTTAACTGGTTTTTAATATGTTTTCTGTTATTCTTTAGGCTGTAACCACATTTAGTAAAAGATAAATTCATTTAAGGAGGAACAGGCCGGAAGCGGGAAGCCGTCTGGTTTTCCTTAAACGAATTCAGTTCTTAGTAAATGTGGCTACAGCAAAGAGAAAACAGAAAACAGGATGAGGATCAGCACCAACACTGGACGGGACAATTAACGGATAAAACCTCATTTCAAAGGTTTAAACACTAAAACTGGTTCTGTGGAATCTTTGGATTGTAAAATCTGGTTCTGGACTTGGTGTAAATCTGGTTCTGGACTTGGTGTAAATCTGGTTCTGGACTTGGTGTAAATCTGGTTCTGGACTTGGTGTAAAACTGGTTCTGGACTTGGTGTAAAACTGGTTCTGGACTTGGTGTAAAACTGGTTCTGGACTTGGTGTAAAACTGGTTCTGGACTTGGTGTAAAACTGGTTCTGGACTTGGTGTAAAACTGGTTCTGGACCTGGTGTAAAACTGGTTCTGGACCTGGTGTAAAACTGGTTCTGGACCTGATGTAAAACTGGTTCTGGACTTGGTGTAAAACTGGTCTTGGATCTGATGTGAAACTGGTTCTGGACCTGGTGTGAAACTGGTTCTGGACCTGGTGTAAATCTGGTTATGAACCTGGTGTAAATCTGGTCCAGAACCAGTTTTACAGGTCCAGTTTTACGCCTGGACCTGATGTAAAACTGGTTCTGGACCTGATGTAAAACTGGTCCTGGACCTGGTGTAAAACTGGTCCTGGACCTGGTGTAAAACTGGTCCTGGACCTGGTGTAAATCTGGTTCTGGACCTGGTGTAAATCTGGTTCTGGACCTGGTGTAAAACTGGTTCTGGACCTGGTGTAAATCTGGTTCTGGACCTGGTGTAAATCTGGTTCTGGACCTGGTGTAAATCTGGTTCTGGACCTGGTGTAAATCTGGTTCTGGACCTGGACCTTGTTTGTGTTTCAGGGCTGATCTCGATCAGATAGTTTCCTCCTCCCACCTTGATGGTAAAGCTGAGGATCTCGATGCCCATCCGGCCCACGTCAGGAGCCGCCACGTCTCGCACCAGTTTGGCGAACTGGTCCCGGTCCTGGTAGATCTGCTCCACCGTCAACGTCCCTGCAGGACAAAAACGGCAAAATCACCCTTCAGTTTTTAGTTAAAAAACATCTTTAAAAAAATCACCAAACTATTCACCACTTCAGTTTATTCTACAACATCCATGAGTTTATTTCAGAAAACTTTGCTTAGCAAAAATAAGTTCATAAAGCTAAAAGGTATGCAGCTCTGGAACGCAACGCTGACGGATCTTAAATGTTTTAGAAGAAACATGAAACTATATTTCAGTAAACTGCTAATTCAATTCCTGTTCATGAATTTACAATAAAATTAATGATGTGTTTAACCTGAAATTAAACTTACTCTGCCATGTTGTCTCCGTTTCTTTGTTTTTCATTAACATTAAGGAATTACTGAGTAAAACCAAACTCCTGTTTGCTCATGAAAAGTTACTCATGACTTAGTTTTATTGTGCACAAAGATATTTGCAATAGAAAGTAGAAAAAAAAACACTTGGAAAGATTTTGTGTTTCTAGTATTTTGATCAACTTTCACCTGAAATGAACTGGATGAATTATTGCAATGGGGGAGGGGGCACACACAATCACTCTAACGGCCACCAGTGGCCCCGGGCCACGCTTTGGACACCCCTGGTCCAGATGAGGATGAATTACACGACGTCATGGGTGAACAACATGCATCGGTGGAGACCGGACCTAAGATGGAGCGCAGGTGTCCCTCCAGCGTCTGCAGCAACACGGCCTTGATGTCTCTGATGGATTTGCCGAGGAACTGCTCACAGGCCACGGCCAGCAGGTCGAGGTCCGTCATGACCTTCACCTAAGGGACAACCAGGAGGTCATGGACAACCAGGAAGTCACCTGACTAAAACTACACCACACTGCCAACACCGCCGCTTCACCAAGCAAAACAAATATCACACAAAACTCTGAGGTTTTCCAGAGATCACAGCGGAAATATCACAGAAAAAGACGTTAGAAACGTTTTTAAAGTGAAACAATTAATCAGATTAATAATGAATCAATCAGGTTTATTTGTAATCTTATCTCAGAAACAGTTCAAAATGCTTTTTATGATCAATCGATTGTTAAAATAATAAGTTTCAAGAGGAAAAGTCTCTTAAATAAGATTTGAAATAAGGAAAAACTAACAAGAAATGGGAATTTGTTTAAAGTCAATAATTCCTTAATATTGATGAAAAAGTTTTATTTCACTTAATAGTTGGAAAAACATATTTTCATAAGTGAAGGAATCTCCCAATAAACCAGAACTTCGTCCTCAGTTTTAAGGAATCACTGACTTAGGGGGCTCCACAGGGTTCTGGGTTCGATTCCCCGTCTTTCTGCATGGAGTCTCCATGTTCTCCCTGTGCATGGAGAGTTTTCTCTGGGTACTCCGGTTTCCTCCCACAGTCCAGAAACATGACTGTCAGGTTAACTGGTCTGTCTAAATTGTCCCTAGGTGTGAGTGTGTCTCTGTCCGTCTCTGTGTCCTGTCCAGGTGACCCCGCCTCCCGCCTCTCGCCCTGAATGTTACCTGGAGAGGCAGCAGCTCCTTCTGACCCCATTAGGGACCAGGTGTTAGAAAATGGACGATTTAGCTCCAACATTTTGCTGAAAAGCCACTTTAAGGGAATTTTGCCGTTTTTCAAGTTTTCTAAGATATTTACATTAGAAACCTGATAAAAAAATACTTGATAAGATTTAGATTTTTTTTGCAATTTTACCACAAAATCTTATCAAGTCTTTTTTTTCTAATTTTAAGTGCATATATTTTAGATAAGACCAAACATGTAACTGTTCAGCAAGACACTGGAGCTTATTTCAATCAATAATTATTTAATATGAAGAATTTATAAGTGAAATTACTGTATATGCCAGTGAAATAAAACATTTTCCCATATTATGAGTTAAAATTACTTCACTTACAACGAGGTGAAATAATCAGCAAGTTGAAAAAATACTTTTTCATCAACATTAAACAAACTCCTCTGTGTGGCTGAACATGTCAGTTAGTTTTGTCTTATTTCAAATATGCTGCACTAGAAACAAGACAAAAATACTTTGTAAGGTTTCGTGTTTTTGCAGAGAAACAAATTGAGTTTCACCAAAGATTTAAATAAATTAAATCAATGTTAAAAAACTCCTCATAAATTTAGAGATTCCATGTTTAAGGAGGACAGAATAAGGAGTAAAGTCTGGAGAATGAAACATGTAGACACGTCCAGCGGTGGGTGATGGAAACAGGAAGTGCGGAGGTTACCTGGGCGACGCCCGTCACCGTGATGGCCACGCCCTCTGCCGTCTCCACGTCTTCGCACCGCGGCTGCAGAGTCATGATCTCCAGACTCAACCTGAACAAACACACCACAGAAACCTTCAGAAAAGTTTCCACTTTCTGCACGATTCACCCAGATGGAAGAAACGAGTCAAACGAATCCAGTCAGGAACAGAAACCTGAAAACTTTTTCTCTTCCTGCAAATACATCTGCAAACACAGAGGATGAAGAATCCGCCTGAGTTTCTACTGGTCTGGGTAGAAACCAGTAGAATCAAACAATGTGCAGACAGAACTTCAGAGTTAGAAAAATACTGTATAAAAACTATGTGATGTCCGTTACTGGTTTCTCAGTTGTTGTGTTTTTATGAGGTAAAGTGTTGCTGAAATATGTTATACAAATAAACCTAACCAATTGATTGATTTGAAAATTTAATGGAATATTGGGGCAATTATTCCACAAAAAAATATGAAAACCTGCATTGCTTATTATGTTTATTGATTAAAAACACATTTGTTGATTCTTTACCGTTTTAACCAAAGAGTCGCTGTTGAAGGTCCAGTTAATGAATCGAATGATAAATTAAAAACTACCCCAATAATTCATCATTTTTCTCTGGATGAAAAAGGTTTTCAGTTTGGCGTTTTGGTCTCAACAGTTCCAGAACTGGATAATTTTGTGTACAGAGACTTTAACAAACAAAACTGTTGTTTTGTTTAATTTCTTATACAAGAAATTAAACAAATTAATTTCTTATACAAGAAATTAAACAAATTAATTTCTTATACAAGAAATTAAACAAATTTCACATAAAAATGTTTATTAATTTTTATGTTAATAAAAATTTAAGGTTTATTGATCTTTGAGAATGTTTTTTTGAATTATATTACTTGAAAATGGCCTCAAACAACGACGTTATCGTTTATCGCGATAACTTCTGCGACGATGTATCGTCCATTTGTTATGGTTTTTCAAACGTCTGGATGAAGAGAGTTGAGTTTTCATACTTACACAATCCTGATTAAAATATCACTACATGCAGAAAGTGACACTTTAATTTTTGCAGGGTGAAAACGGGTTTACATTTGAGACGCATCTAGAGAAATCTGAGACAGTTTATGGGTTTCTACTTCCTGTTTCCAGCCCGCAGATAATGGAATAATGGAGTCGGTCGTTCTGATGAAGCTCATTTCAGCCAGGCGGTTTCTAAAATCAACCACAACAGAACCAGGCCTTCGCTGCTTCAGCAACACTTTTACCTCTGAGAGTTGGTGACGAGCCACCAAGCCCAGCCCCAGCCTCCGATGATGTAGCTCTTCGTATCGGAGCCGCAGCAGCCCCTGCATGGGAAACATTTAGACACCGTGAAACTGACGGAAAAACAGAAACCAGCACATCTCAACGTTGCACTGCTAAAGATCAGGGAATGAAACACAACATTTATGAAAAAACACCAAACGCTGAATGAAAAACCTAAAAACTAGCTTCCATTAGGGGAGCACCGATGGCAGTTATCGATTTATGCTGATGCTTTTGTCTGAAAACTCGACACTCGATTCCTCTCCCACCATGGAGTGTCTGATTTTCAGACCTTTGTACCGCTGACATCAGTCTCTCATGCCACCGTCACCCAAATACGAACTTCAAAATTAGAAAACAGGGGAAATTTATTGTGCACTTCTTGCTTCTATGATTTTAAAATGCTGCAAATGTTTCTCATTTTATCCTAAAAACTTACACTTTGTTCAATTTGATTGTTTTTCTCCTTCTAAAATAAACCACTGCTTCTTTTTGATTTATGCAACAGTTTACAAATATACTTATTTACATTTTAAATGATAATACTGTAAGGAAATGTTGACAGATGAATAAATCACAATATGTTCTGTTGAGGTTCGTTTTTCAGATTAAAAGTATCTTTTGACAGCACCCTTAAATAAATTATCAAACACACTCTTAAGCCCACTATTCTGATGTAATATTATTGTCTTAATAGTCGTGTTTACATTATTTTTCCATTTTACTTATTAGTTTTGGTCGTAAGCGGAAACCATCAGCGAAATAAACAAATATTTCATTAGTAATCAGATTTATTAAATATCATTGTAGTGTTCTTAAATATAAATAAAAGGTATTATTAGTAATTTCAGCCATTGTTTACCGACTCGAGTCCAAATGGGTCGGAGCTTATTTAGTCACGTGACTCATTAACGGTAAGCTAACATGGAGAGCTAAAGCTCACTTTAGCATTCACGCTACAAAAGCCAACATAGCGGTAATTAATGCTCAACTTCGGGCTGACAAACACAAAAAAAATGCTCCACGAACAGCGAAATAAACGTTTCTTTGTTCACCAGTTTGCAGCTGTGATCCAGGAGCTCAGCAATAATCGATATTTGTTGTTTTTTCCGTGCTAAAGCAGCTAGCATGCAGCTAGCATTAGTGTTAGCCTACCTGACACCACCAGCGCCTCGTTTGGCCCCACAGTTAGACAGTTCCCCATGTTGAGAGAAGAGCTCAAGCACAAATTAACGATATGTCCCTCAATGAAGTGGTGAATTTAAGATGTGTTTATTTTCCGACCGGAAATGGATCAGATAGCGGACCGTTCACACCCAGCAGCAGAACAAGCAGAGCCCCACCCAGCTGTGATGCCTGGTCCATTTAATTAAAGCTCCGGAGAAAACCGACAGAATAGAGTTTAAATAAAGCCCTAAAACAAAACGAAGACTGACAGAATAAAGTTTAAATAAAACCCTGAAACTAAAAGAAGACTGACAGAACAGAGTTTAAATAAAGCCCTAAAACAAACAAAAAAAAAAAACAGATAGATTATGTTTCTGTTAGCCAGCGGACAGAGATTTGCCTTCCTTCATCGATGAAGGAAGACAAAAAAATCAACGTAAAAAAATCAACGTAAAAACAAAATAAGAGCAAAATAAAAATAAACATGACATATTCACTGAGTCGCAAGTAAATGATGACACCAATGTTTCCACAATCTTGAGAAAAATCTCACTGTACTAAAATCAGGATTTGCCAAAATTGCAATTATATTATTGCATGACACAGAAAATCTCCACATGCATTTATACATGAGCTTCCTGAGCTCAGCTGCACATGTGGGAACAGCATCATGTAGAAACTCATGGCTGGTGCTGCTCCATCTAGGCAGTAGGAGCCTCATGCCGTCATTGTGGGCCACATAAAGTTTCTGCAGGCTACTTTTCTTTCTTCGCCACAGATGGGCTGAGTAAAGTGAAGTCCAAACAGCTTTAAAAACAGCTATCTTCACACAGGATGAACACATACCAAACTTTCTGATCAGAATATTAGCTTGTGCAAAATTAACTATGAAATACAGAAAAAGATCAGAATCATTCGCTGCTCATACTTATACTTCAGCTCTGTGGAAACTAATTATTCTCATGTATTAAAATATATAATTAGAATATAAAATTCAATATAAATGTATAATTCAGACTTTAATCTCAGAAGTGTGTATATACAGATAGTTAAAACGATCAGTTTCTCTGATTTTAGTCTTCACACCATTTGAATCACATGATTTTATATTTTATTTAGTTATCTAGTACAGGGAAGTAGCTCTTTAACTACTAAAAGATGATTTCTGCAGACAACAGGCAGAATAAGCGACTGTTATTATTTTACTGAAGATGTAGTAAATATTTCTTTGATATAAAAGATAAATGGTTAAAATGATTTCAGTAAACTGGAAGCGACTTGGCTGATGGTGCGAATGATCGTTATGGTTTGTGGTCTGAACTTATGGCACCGCTAACAAAAGAACAAAACAAAGTCTCTCCTTCAGAAATGATTGTTTTGAACAAAGTCACTGGTGCTAAACTTACTTAAACACTTGGATTTTACACTTAGGACTGCATGCAATTTTCATTTCTGCAACATTTCACAATGCTGGTGCAGAAGAGAGAGGGGTTTTCAACACTTCCTCTTTTACAGTCATCTAAAGATCTGCGTCCTCAGCTCAGCTCAGCTCACTGGGTTTAAAAATGATTTAAGCTTATTTTGTGCTTGGCTAATTATTTCCCGTACATGCAGTATATTTGACATTCCCCAATTATTATTCATAGTATGAGCTGTGATTGTTCTTTACATTTCCAGGTATTTAAAAAAAATCAAACTGGTTTTAAAGGGACTTTGTAAGAGAAAGAGGCCCGCAGAACCACAAATCCTCCACCGTGCTTAACAGCATGAGGTGCTTCACTGAATGTTTACCCAAATTCACCTGAAATGTTGGCCACTGAGAAAACATAACATTTTAGTCTCATCTAACCAAAGCACATATTGCAAAAACAGAAATCTTAGTAAGATTAAATATCTTAAATTAAGGAGATTTTTCTTGTTTTCTTTCTGACAAGATAATTTTTCTCACCAAGAGGAATTTATGTTAGAATATTATTCTTATCTTAAGTGTTTTTGTACTTAATTAGCTCAGTAAGATATAAAATCTTGATATTAAGAAAATATTAGTTATTATGAGTAAATATGTGGTAGAATCTAGAATATTAATATTTACCAATCGAACTTCAAGTCTTCTGGTTAAAAAATAGTTTTTTCTGCAGCCATTTTGAGTCTTAAAAGACCAACATGCATTATCTCTAGCCGCCCATCTTTTGATGGGCGGCTAGAGATAATGGGCCTCTCTCGCCCATTAGAGCTTCAGATTCATATTTATCATAACAAATATATCACTGCAACTTAAATTTCTCAAGCTATTCAACTGAGAGATGCATACAGAGAGATGCATTTAATCTGAACTGCAGATTATGCCTCCCTGGAGAGTAGTAGGAGAAAGTGGCAAAACTCAGAATGTTCTCCAGCAGCAGACTGAAGAAAGACGCTCCCTGAAAAACTAAATGTAAAATGATAAAACACACAAGTTGGTGTATTTTATTAACATTAAAGCATTTTACATTTAGTTTCCAATTAAATATGGTGTTTAGTTTTATAGCATTTTTGTCTGTTTAAAAAGTGTTTTGTTCTGTTTCCTGCTTACTCTCTGAAGATCTGCAGGATTTCCTCCAGTCTCATGCGTGTCCAACACACTTCCTGTCCTGACCCAGTGGTGAAATTATAAAATAAAGTGAATCTTTTGCCACTGTTCAAACTGCAGTAGTTTTATTTTCCTCTAGCTGATTAGACTAAGGTTATAGCGCCACTTATCTGCTTCCTGTTTCTCCACAACAACTTTCATGAAGCTCGGAGGAGCTGCTGGCTGGGGCACTGAGCAGCTAAACTCTCTGGTTTGGATCATTCTGGACGGTGGATGTGGACAATCATTTTAACATCCTCTCATCAGTGAAACAGGTCAGTTTGGGTTTATGCTGCTTCATTTCTGTTTTCTGTCCCGTTTCCACAGAAAGTGTGTTGTTTTAAAGAAAAATACATTTTCTTTCCATCTTTTATTTGGTCTGACTGCAGCTAGAAAACTGACTATTTTTATTCCTTAGCAGTAAAACATGTTTCCTGATTTCACAGGAAACCAGAGGCAGGAAACCAAAAATTTGTGCTTTTCTTCCATTTACTGGATCCGTTTTGCAGCTGAGACAGTTAAACCAACAGACTTTACGTTTTCTGGACAGAATTGGTTTTTAATTTCATTTAGCTGTCATACGTTATGTATTTAGAGAGCCTGTTGCTGCTCCAGCTTCAGTTCAGAAGTTAAATATGTAATTTAACTTTATCACACGCTGACAGGAAAAGACTGTTTTCCTGTCCTGTTCGTTTTTTCTCCACATTTCTTCTTCAAGATACAAACGTGATTCTTTCAAAAATATCCATTAAAATGAATCCATACACTTTAATGGATCCATTTTAATGGATCCATTAAAATGTTTCCTTTGATGTAAAGGAAACAGGAAATACCAGAAACTTAACACAGTTTGTTGTCCATTAGCATAAAAAAATAAAATAAAATTAGGACTCTCAAAAATAAAAATGTATAGTTTTTGTTATTTTCCGACTTTATTGGGTACAAACTAGCTTTAAATTTCTGCATTACGTTTGTCTTATAGTTTAATGTTTCTCAGAATTGCAGAGGTGTGCGCCTCAGTTTAACGCACCGTTAACCTTTGAATCGTTTTAACTGTCATTAGTCTGAAAACGTAATAAGATCATTTACAGCTTCGCCTCCCGTCGGCCCTGAAAACCTTTAAGATCAAATTATCCACTTTTGTTTATTCCCTCTGCATCTTATGACTCTACTTGTTAGAAATGCTGCTTTTGTTTAAGTCCTTCAGAACCTTTGGGTGGTCATTTATTTCCTCTTTGAAACCGTTTTCCACTTTCAGCTTCATTTGAAAATGTTTTTCTCTGTTTGTTGAAAGAGGTAGTGAAACTTATCTGAATTTTATTATTTACTTATATATGCATATTGTGCAAAAACACCAAATTACTCGGGATTTTTGGACTAAAATCTGCCAAAGTAACTTGCAAGTAACTTTTCAGCAACAGATTATGACACTTATAACAAGAGTGGAGTCAATATTAAGGAAGTTTAAAACAAATTCTCGCATCTTTCTGAAAAGTTTGTCTCATTTCAAGTGTTTTGTGTTTTGCAGTGGCCTCAGCAGGTTGGATTGTTGTTTTACTTTCTTTCAATCACACGTAAGGCTTTTTAGAGCCCAGAACGGTTGAACTCACCTCAGCTTTTGACTCCTTTCATTTCAGAACGTTAATAATTACTCCAGAGCAGTTATTCATTCCTCATCTGCATCCCCCGCAGTATGTTTTCTTCTTGGCACATTCCTGAGGCTGTTGTAGTTCCAGCTTTCTGCTCCCGTTTAAATAAATTCATGCTAGACGGAGCAAAATAGCACTTCCTGGAAATCCAACATTAAGTTTGCAGAAAAAGAACAAACACGATTATTTATTTCCATAAAAGTATTATAAGTAATGTTTTAATAAATGATGCTTCATATCACAAGAGCTTACAATGACGTGGAAATGGGCGCCATCTTTCGCTCTGGTAGTCATGGGAACGGAGGAAGCATTGCAGAACAAAGAAATCCCACCTATTTTTATGGACGTGAACCTCAGATAGTCTTTGTCTTTGTGATTTCATTTATCTGAGGCACAACCTATAGACTATAGCTACCTTTCACCTGCAGTCTAAGGTCCTGTTGATTGAATTTACTAAGATTTGAGCTTTTATTGAATGCTTACAGGAGTACAGTTAGCATCCATATAATGGACCATCCTCTAAATAAGAGCATGAAGAGTTATTCATGCTCTGTTGATAGAAAAGTTTCGTATGACTCAAAACATCCAACCACCGCCACCAGAAAAATAACTTGCCGCGTTTTTGAAAAGTGGTGCAAATGGAAAAATCTCATTATGCAAAGAATAACTAGACACAAGAAATAAACACACTAAACTAGAATCAATAGGACTGAACTGAAGTAAAACAGAAATCAGACAAATAAAAGAAAGAGACTAAGGAACACAGAAAAAACAAACCTCACAACACAGAACCCTATGAATGTTTTACATGTTTTATTAATGATTGTCTACAAAATGCGGCTTTTTGACAAAATCACAAAATATTCTAAATATCTGGGTTATCAACCGTCTGCAGTTTATTGCTGATAGAATAGAATAGAGTCGTGTCAGGCAGAGTGAAGCTTGCAGATTCACACAAACCTAAAATAATTTGCGTCATAACTAAAGCAATACAGTACAGTTATTAAATATAACTCCGTTTTAATGACGTGCATAATTTAATGATTTGAAATCAACCAATCAGGATGATTTGGACAAATCAACAACATGAGGACTCAGTGAGACTCTAAGCTAAATGTTCATCACACCCTGAACTTATTGGTGCCCATAAAGAAAAACTCATTTATTTCAACACGTGTGTTTTACAGTTATGAATCCACAGTTGTTTTACTTCTGCAACACTTTTCTCCAACCCTTCCTCTTTTCATGATCTCTTTAGTTCACTCTGAGTCCTACTTCAGGTCATTGGGTTTATTTTGTGTTTAATTTCCTGAACATTTTGGATAATTACTGACAATCCAAATGTGAGTTGTTTTTTTTTTCAGATTTCTCAAGAGTTTCCTTTAAGATTTCCAGAAAAATCAGACCCTCCATTTCCCAGGAACTCTGAAGACTGTCTCTGTTTCTGATCCATTCTATCTGGGCAAAGCACATATTTGAAACCTTTAGCTGTTGAGGACAGAAAAGGCAGTTCAATAGAAAAAGACAGACTATGACACGAACACGCAGCTGTTTAGTTTAGGTGTAAAGCAGCGACTTTTAAAGGGTTTTTCTACGTCTGTCTCTGCCTGATGCATCAGTCTAAAGCCGTTTTGCTACTCAGCTGGTCCTGTAGATGTTTCCCTTCTCAGTTCCTCCTTGTTTCATGATCTCAAAGCTGTGTCCTCCTTTATTTCAGGGTGGATTCTGGGATTGCTGCTGGAGAAAGACTGGAGCTCCATGAGGGGCTCAGGAGCAGAGCAGAGCCCCTCATGGAGCTCGGACAGCTGAGAGACGGGAGCCGGATGGTCTCTGAACAGCTCAGAGGAGTGAAAACCAAACGAGGTCTGAACCGTTGTCTTGTATCCGGTGTCATTGCTGGGGTGTTGCCTCGTTCACTTCCTTTCTGTGTCATTTCCTGTAACTGCATTTGATGTGATCAAAGGTTTGTAGACCATGCAAATGCTCACAATTGAGTTGTGGACACAATGTTCTCATTCATCAGAGAAGTACACTGTGAAACATTGGAAAATCCACTTGCTGCCTTGAAAATGCAACTTAAGTCAACAAGTAAATTGCAATGGCCTTAATTCGGAAATTAAAGTTTCTGAAGTTAATTTCACAACAAGCAACAAGTTGCTTTAAATGATATTTCTTAAGATCTTATAGTTCATTAATCTTAGTGAGTTTTGATGCTGCAATTTAAACCAAATAATTATTTCACAATATGCAAGAAGAGACTGTTATTGAAGAGCCACATTTCTCCATTATTTTCACTCAATTATTTTACTTTAGAGTCATTTAAATTATTTTTACAAATTGCATGAACAAAATTTCTGATCTGGTCATAAACTTTAATAACATCACAATTAATTCTGCTCTAAAACGTTTAGTGTGAACAGGACATTATCCTCAGACTTTACAAACTGAGAATGTCATTAAAATAAACATTTTCCTTAACAACACAGGAGTCAGATCAATGTGACACATTTACATCTCAGAACACGCCGCCAAGCATTCTGGGAAATAGTTCCGTCTCTTGTCTTTTTCTTCTGTCAGTTTTTTAAATGTTAACCTAAAAACTCTCGTTTATTCAACTCTTGGAAGTTTGACTAAAATAATAAAAAGTTGACTTTCTGCTGTAAGTTTATCTTTCACAAACTCACATTTAGGTTCAAAATCTAAAGCTTGTTAAATTTATTTGACTTAAAGAGTAGAAGACAGTAGACACAACTAAATGCGGCTCAAATGTTTTACAGCTTTCAGTGACCAAACATCATCTTCTCACCACGTTGTCTTCATCATTTCCACCAGTAGTAACGTCTCGTTGTTCACTAATGACTCATTTGACATAAAAATAAAAAGGTTTCCATTCCAGTTTTGTTAGTCATTTCGATGCAGCTGTAAATATCCTCATGATGGTGCAAAAAAATTACTGCGTTAACATTAGACATATTTATTTTTGTAATTTCAGTTATATGGTCGATAGGAAAGCAGCTCATGTTTTCATATTTGGGTGTTGCTGGTTTCAGTCCCATCCAGCGTTTAGATTTGTCTTGTTTTATGTGTCTGTTCTGTAAATGTTGGTTTGTATTCCCATGTTTTTCCGTTTGGTTTTTATTCAGTTCATCTCTCTGTTTATTCTCTTCGGCTCCCTGAGCCGTCATCCTCCCAGCTGTTTTAAATCTCTCTTCTTCTATGTCCAACCTGCCTCCCTGTCTGCGAGTTTTTCCTAACTGAACTCTTAAACATCATGTGATGGCAGTGATTCTTGAAAATAGGGACAAAATGGGTTTTAATTTTCCCATAATTTTTTTTTGTTATTTCTCAAATTTATGCATATAAATATGTCAAATAATGTAAAGATGCTAAGGTACAGGCTCCCAGTTGCAACATTTTTTTTTTAAATTACATTTTTAATCGACCTGAACTAGAATGTTGTCATCACCATCTGACAAAAATAAATAAAAAATAACTTTTAATGACCCTGTTAGTGATATTTTTACTCATTTTACAGACAAATGCTTCTCAAGAAACAAAATAAATATTATTTAAAACAAAAAAACCATATAAAGTCCATCTGACGGAGTTGACACAGAATTCAAGGTGACAAACTGGTGAGTAAAATGAAAAACTTGGTACATGTGAAGTAATGCAATTTATGTAAAATACATTAAAATGAATTAATTGCACATTTAAGTGAGATTTGACAACAATTTTACTGAAAGAGTCAGAAAAACTCTGGAGTTGACAAAAAGCCAAACTACCTCAATTTATATGATGTTAATCTGAAGGCGGCCATATTGTAGCTCATCAAGTCCATAAATCTTTACTATTTACCAAAATTAAGCTTTTATTTCACAAAATTTCATCAAAGTTTTGTAAAATGTTAGTTATGGTGTTGACACATCATGGATGGTTGTGACAAAAAACTTAGGATAAAAAGAAGGAAAAACTAAAGAATAACATAAGCTAACCAGAGCTAACTAGCCTTAAGCTAACCAGAGCTAACTAGCCTCTTAGCAAAGGAAGAAACAGGAAGTGGTCATGGGGTCCTCAGAAGTCCAGCTGCCCCCAATAATGCCTGATTTTTTTTACATTCTTTTCATTTCTGATGGTGTTGACAAAAACTAAGGACAAATTTCAACGGAGTTGGAAAATATATAAAAATGATTTTTAATTCAATTTATTGATACCTTTATAATTATTTATATGACTATTTATACTTAATTGTCATAATATATAATTTTAGTATTTCTTTAATTGTTTTAAACTATTATAATGTATTGAGTTCTGCTCCTGGACAAAGGCTTTTACAGGCATCATCCACCGACTACAATGATTAAAATAAAAAATATTCAGCAAATACCTGGAAAATATACTTTGTTGTGTCACATGACCAGGTTAGTTTAGTCAGATATTTGAAAAAAATATATTTTGTGTATATTTTATTCAAATTTTGTGCTTTATCCATAGGACCTGTTTTGTCCCTATTCTCAAGAATCACCAATGGACGTTTTGTCGTTTCAACAGGTTTCGCTGTGCAGCGACCAGTACAGCTGCGTTGTTTATCTGTGTTTACAGCTAAAGTTAATCTCCCTCATGGTGAAACACATGGCTGGTTACTCCTCATATCTGACGGCGCAGCAGCGTCTTTTCAAAATGTAAAATCCTAATGTTAATGTCCTGAAGCTGTTCCTCTGAAATAAACTGGAAGTATAAAAATGCTCCATTAAAACCAGTCCCATTAGGGCTGGTTTAGTCTGGGGTTGACCAGGTAAGGTTTTAAACAAAAATTGGGTTTGAGTAATATTAAGGTTACCCAAACTACAAAATGTCAGTATCATTGAGCTGAATGACTTAACAGGAAATATGTCATTTACTACATTTACTATGTTACTACTATGTCACTTAACTACGTTAAAAGCTATCAGATTAAAGAAAATCCTTAAATATAGCATGCAAAATCTAATAAGGATGCCAAAATAATAAAATAACTATTCTACCTTCAGTTAAAAATATATATGTCAAACATAGAAGAAATATGACTTGACTTGAAATTGGGCCTCTGTCTCTTTAAGAATCTCCTGCTTGTTCCAATACTCTGCCTTCAGCATCTCATCACTATTCCTAAATGATGCGGTTTGGATCATTCATGGGAGCGTTGAGAAATAGTTCAAATACTGAACTCAGCAGATGCAAAGTTCCACCAGGTGTTTTCTAACTGCTGCTGCTGCTAGTCTGGAGGGGCTGAGTGGGAGGTGAGCTGCTGCTGCTGCTGCTGCTGCTAGTCTGGAGGGGCTGAGTGGGAGGTGAGCTGCTGCTGCTGCTGCTGCTGCTAGTCTGGAGGGGCTGAGTGGGAGGTGAACTGCTGCTGCTGCTAGTCTGGAGGGGCTGAGTGGGAGGTGAACTGCTGCTGCTGCTAGTCTGGAGGGGCTGAGTGGGAGGTGAGCCAGAGGCGTTTGTTTACAACCAGACAGGGCTGGAAACTGTATATCTGTAAACTGTAAAGGATGTTCAGCTCAAGGTTGATCCCAGTGTCCTGACAGATGTCTGATTATATAATTGTTTACTTTAATCACATAAAATGTTTATTTAAAATATTAATCTATCATTACATGTATGTTTATTACCTGATATATTTAAATATCTATTTTTACTTAAAATGTGATTCATTACTTCACTTGCAACTCAAAGTGCTTGAATCAAACGATTCATGGATGTTTAATACATTAATTTATTAAATGAGAGAAAACAGCCACTTCCACTGTATTTAACCCAAATGGTTCCTGATCCTCTTCAGTCTTGCTGAGCTCCAATCCTGGTTTCTTCCTCCTCAGCCTCTCCAACTTGCTCCACTTCTGTTGCCTCCACTGTGTTTTCATTATTTACCTCTTCTGGGGTAAATAATGAAAACAGTGTCAGTAACATGTTGATGGTTTTGCTGTATCTCCTCTTTAATTGACGCCCATGTCGGTGACCTCAGTGACCCATATTCAGAGATGAACCCAGTCAGGATGGATCCATTTCATACGTCGGTTTGTCTTTAAGAGGACATATCAGTATTAAAGCTGTAAATTTGATAACACTAGTAAAATAGTTCACAATAACATAATAACGTCGATGTCCACTGACAAAACTCGGACTGTGCTACAATATTAGCCCGACCTAAACAAGGTTGACCCACTTATAATTGCAAAATAAATGATGACACAAAACCAATAAAGCGAATTTAGACTCTCACCAGAATGGAAACGTCTGGAGCAAACCTGTAGGTATCTGGAGATGTTGGATGTGATACCAGGACATTGTCTTCTTCTGTTAGCTCCGATAGCTTAGCCTCCTTTCCAAGCAGGAAAATGGTGAAACAAAAGTCCGTTTTCCATCTTTTTACCTTTTCAGTCGTGTGGTAGGACATTACATCCAATAACACAGCAAGTTCGTACCATCGCTAACTTATTTTAAGTAACTTGGATTAAAAAAATCTGCGAGACTGTTGATTTGGTCGGTTATGTTTATGGACACCAAAGATGGCGCTGATACCCGACCAGAGCAGTGACATCACGCTCCGAAGCTCTATTGCGGCTTCTCGCCACTAGAGAGCAGCAGAATCACCGCAAGCTGCTTATTGAGTTTCCCAGCGAATAAAACATCGGCAAGCTAAAGGCGCTTTCACACTGCAGGAACGGAACGACGGAACGGAACGGGACGGAACGGAACGGGACGGAACGGAACGCAACGACGGAACGGGACGGAATGGAACAGGACGGGACGGAACGACGGAACGGGACGGAATGGGACGGGACGGAACGGGACGGAACGGGACAGAACGGAACGGGACGGAACGGAACGGAACGGGACGGAACGACGGAACGGGACAGAACGGAACGGGACTGAACGGGACGGGATGGAACGGGACGGAACGGGACAGAACGGAATGGGACTGAACGGGACGGAATGGGAAGGGACGGAACAGGACGGGACGGAACGGGACGGGACGGGACTGAACGGGACGGAAAGGGACGGGACGGAACGGGACGGAGCGGAACGGGACAGAGCGGGACTGAACGGGACGGAGCGGAACGGGACTGAACGGGACGGAACGGGACTGAACGGAACAGGACGGGACGGAACGGGACGGAGCGGAACGGGACAGAACGGGACTGAACGGAACAGGACGGGACGGGACGGGACGGGACGGAACGGGACGGAACGGAACAGGACGGGACGGAACGGGACGGAACGGAACAGGACGGGACGGAATGGAACGGGACGGAACGGGACTGAACGGAACGGAACGGGACGGAGCGGAACGGGACGGAACAGGACTGAACGGAACAGGACGGAACGGGACGGAACGGGACTGAACGGAACAGGACGGGACGGGACGGAACGGGACGGAACGGAACAGGACGGGACGGAATGGAACGGGACGGAACGGGACGGGATGGGACGGAACGGAACGGGACGGGACTGAACGGAACGGAACGACGGAACGGGACGGAATGGAACAGGACGGGACGGAACGACGGAACGGGACGGAACGGGACAGAACGGGACGGAACGGAACGGGACGGAACGACGGAACGGGATGGAACGGAACGGGACAGAACGGAACGGGACTGAACGGGACGGAATGGGAAGGGACGGAACAGGACGGGACGGAACGGGACGGGACGGGACTGAACGGGACGGAATGGGACGGGACGGAACGGGACGGAGCGGAACGGACTGAACGGGACGGAACGGGACTGAACGGAACAGACGGGACTGAACGGAACGGGACGGAACGGGACTGACCGGAACGGAACGGAGCGGAACGGGACAGAACGGAACGGAACGGGACTGAACGGAACGGGACGGAACGGGACTGACCGGAACGGAACGGGACGGAGCGGAACGGGACGGAACGGGACTGAACGGAACAGGTCGGAACGGGACGGAACGGGACTGAACGGAACAGGACGGGATGGGACGGAAGGGGACGGGACGGAACGGGACTGAACGGGACGGAATGGGACGGGACGGGACGGAACGGGACGGAACGGGACGGAACGGGGACGGAACGGAACAGGACGGAACGGAGCGGAACGGGACGGAACGGGACTGAACGGAACGGGACGGAACAGGACGGGACGGAACGGGACGGAACGGAACGGGACGGAACGGGACGGGATGCGACGGAAGGGGACGGGACGGAACGGGACTGAACGGGACGGAACGGGACGGAACTGGACGGAACGGGACGGAACGGAACAGGACGGAACGGAACGGGACGGAACTGGACGGAACGGGACGGAACGGAACGGGACGGAACGGGACGGAACGGAACGGAACGGAACGGGACGGGACGGAACGGGACGGAACGGAACGGGACGGGACGGAACGGGACGGGACTGAACGGGACAGGACGGGACGGAATGGGTGTGCTCACATTACAACTTGTGTTCCACCCGACCCCAAGCGTTCCAGCAGCTGATTGGCCGCTGGTTGTTATGGAGTCAGACGCTGATTTTCGTCTCAATATCAGCCAATCAGCTGCTGGAACGCTTGGGGTCGGGTGGAACACAAGTTGTAATGTGAACACACCCATTCCGTCCCGTCCCGTTCCTGCAGTGTGAAAGCGCCTTAACATCAAAACTGCCAAGACAAGAAACATCGATTTACAAGTAAGACTGTGAATGAAGACGTGTGTGATTTGGTGTCAGGGCGGCAGGTGGCGCTAGACTTTTTGTTATCCGTTATCTTGACCGACAACAGAAAAAGAAATCAGTCATGTAGTATTTTTATCCGTGAAATCATAATCATATCCGAACATCGGCTGTTTATCCGCATTTTATGCGGTTTAGCTAATATTCACCGTGAATCCAGATCCCATCACAAATTAAGCAGATAAATTTTTCTCCGTAGTGACAAAAACCACTGACTGAGGCCCCAACAACTTTTAATAAATTAAATTAAGCGGCTTCACTTAACATCACTTCACCCGCTGGGGTCTGAACATTTCCTCCTCCATCTGCAGGAAACTAATTCATCAGTCAGTTGGATCTGTCTGATCCAAACAGAAGGTTGACGTTCAAAGCTGGTAAAAACATTGGCCGTTTCTCAAAACACAAGAACGCAAGTACGTTCTTGTGTTCTTGGCAAGTACGGCTGGAAGACCGTCCAACCAGGTCCGGCGGTACAATGACGAACTCCGTTACGTCATAGCAGCAACAAACTATTTGATATTTTAAAATGACATCATAAATAAAATAAATAAAAATAAGAAGCACTTTCCCCTTAATAACTACACATCATTTTATTTTTTATAATTATATATAAAATATATATTTTTTTAAATAAATACATGTTTAAAATGTTTTACGGTTAATAAAACGTAAAACATTTCGGCTTAAAACTGTCTTTGTAAGGGTGAAATCATTATCAATACTCAAAATGGACAGAGTAATGTTAGCTACACTGAATGCGCTATGAAGCTGAAGAGAAACCAGCGGACAAGAGAACCAAGAGAAACCAAAACACAGAGGAAGAGACGTTACCTGTTGGCTCACCTCACCGTGTTGGTACGTCCTACTCTAAACTCATAACCCAGAATGCAACCAACAGAAAACTGGGATTTGTTACAGACACTAAAACAAGAAATGTTTTTATTCTCCAGATTCCAGTTTATAAAGCTGATTTATGTATATATTATAAATTTTCAATCTGTTTAGTCAATGTTTCACTTAATATCTTGAAATGTGTCTATACATTCATATCTTTATATGAGGCATTACTTCCTGATTGACCTTACATCGTTTATATATATATATATATATATATATATATATATATATATATATATATATATATATATATATATATATATATATATATATATATAATATATATATATATACACACACACAGAACAAGGTGACAGATTTTTTTAATGAAAACATCTCAATGACATGACTGTATTTTATCAATCCTCACCATTACCGTCTTAAACATTTTGGCAACACTTTATTTGAAGGTGTGTGCATAAGACGGACATGACACTGTCATAAACATGACATAACATCTGTCATGAACATGAAGACATCTTTATGAATGTTTATGACTGTTGTCATGAAGTGTCATTCAGTAAATAATGACACTTGTAATGATTGTAATGATGCATGATTTTGTAAATTATGATCATTTAATGCAAAGTTGACATTTTTAATGAACTTTCAATGCAACTTTTAGAGCAACATTGCATTAAAAGTGTCATTATTTTCCAAATGGCAACTGTCATAAACATCCATAAAGACTTCATGTTCATGACAGGATCATGTCATTCTTATGCACACCCCTTCAAATAAAATGTTACCAACATATTATTACAATTTCTCTGGTTTTCGATTAAAAAATTGTGGTAGTAAGAAACAAAAGCCCGTTTTGAAATCAAAACCAATTATATTTGTGAGATTTTCATCATATTAATGAACTTTCTTGAAAATACCACATGATGTTGGTCAAACATGCTCTTATTTCTTTGTTTCACAGGGACAAAGAAAAGCCCATCGGTATGCTGTGGTAAATAATACGCCGGCATTAGAATTATTTTTTTCTGATGCCGATTTAAAACCAGCATTCAGGCTTTCTAGGACCAGCATTCACCATCTTATTAATCTATTACCCCGTAAAAAAGATCACAGATGGAGCCATGAAATGGAAATACTTGTGACCATTTATTGGCTAGCCTGCGGAGCATCGTACAGGGTGACTGCCAGCATCTTCTCAATGCCAACATCAACTGTTTGCAGAACTGTGCACAATGTAGTTGAGGAAATGATGACCATCCTCCACAAGATCATTCATTTCCCAAAAGAGGAAGAAGTGGAAAACATTGGAGCCGGTTTTGCAGGCCTTGGTGGGCATGAGATGTTCCGTTTAGCTGCTGGTGCAATCGATGGATGTCACATCAGGATCCTGCCTCCAGCCGAACGACAGAAAAAGTTCTATATAAATAGGAAACTTTTCCCATCCATCGTCTTGCAGGGAATCTGTGATGGAAAGGGTAACTTTCTAGATGTGTACATAGGCAACTGTGGTTCAGTACATGATGCAATGGTCCTGCGAAGGACCCCAATGTTCAAGCAAGCCCTTTACCCACCAGCTGGTTTCTTTCTTTTGGGAGATGGAGGATACCCCTGTCTGCAGCATCCAGTCTGCATTATGACATTATGACATATTGACAGCCTGTGGACAGTAAGTACATGTTTGTTTTCTGTTTTAAAATCAAAAACCTCACAGCTAACTGAATTATAAAGTCCTGTGGCTTAGGTCTTTTTATTTCTGTTTGTATTCAGGCAGAGTGGAACAGCGATACAACAGGCACCATGCAAAGGCCAGAACCATCGTAGAACGTCCCTTTGGAAGGCTGAAGACACGGTGGCGCTCCATCTGTCTTCGGGCACTTGAGATCCGTCCTCTCTTTGATCCTAAAGTTGTTCCTGCATGCTGCATTCTACACAACATTTGAGTAGCAGCAGATGACATTCTGGCTGAAAATGATGTGGAAGAAGGTTCAGAAGATGATGATGGTGATGATGGTGGAGAGGAAGTCATTTATACAAATACAGAAGAATCGTCTGGCAGCCGCTTTCGAGCCAGACTTACAGCTCAACTCTCTGCTCCTGCAGCACAGCCTGCTTTTCTCAATGAACATGATTACATTTAAACCTTTTCTGTTTCACAATACTGTATATAGTTCAAATATTAAATCTATATGATTTTGATTGCCAAAGGAATTTAAAGACAAGCTTTATGAAAAATTTAATCTAACATAATTAAACAAATATACCAAATTCAAATCCTGTGTGTAGTGAGTTTTATTTAAAATTTGTTAATTAACTTCTCAAACAATGCAAGATATTTCTCAGCCCTTGCTGTAGCTGCTCTCTCTCTTTCTTCCTCTCTTGCGACGGCCTCTTTATGTTTCTCCTCATCTCTCTCTGGTCTGGACCTGGTTCTTTTCTTTCCCTCCACTCTTCCTCCACTACTGTGACCAGGGACAGAGGCCTGGTTAGTAACTGTGCCACCTGAAGTGGGAGTCAGGTTTGCAGCCACTGTTAGAGGTGGACAGATTGAGTGCTGCCCCTGCAGTGCTGCGTCCATAAGACTCTACCACTGCCAGGTGGCAGCAGTTGCAGTACCAGACTCTACCCCTTTTCCAGTAGGAGGGTCTCTAAGATCCTAAAAAACATAGGAACAAAATCAAAGTAATAAAGTATTTTCTGTTTGTAAAACACATGCAAACATGCTTACATGTTGGGAGATAAATACCAAAGGAATATAAAGAATTATTAAAATGTAGACTTTCAACATCTCAAACTAGGTCAGATTAAATTAAGTTTGAAACAAGATATATATTTTTTTAAATAACAAAAAATATCAAACAGAACAAAGTGCAGCAAATTTCGCAAAAAAGAACTCAGGAAGATATTTAATTCATAGCCTACTAGGTTCCCTACCTTGTATTTCTCCTTCAAATTATTCAAATTTTTTTTTCGCTTGCTTTGGGGATATATTAAATTCCAGTTTTGCGACACAAACTCTGCATAAAACAAAACCATATAACACAACCAAGAGAAATCAGTTATTTTTATTTTCCCCCTTAATATTTAAAAATAAAAGCTAGGAATACTCACTCCCATCCACTTTTTGACGCTTTTCTTTTCCTAGCAAAAAGAGATTCGTTGGCCGCCCGCCACCCAATCAAATCACGAGTTTCCTCGTTTGTCCCTTACATAACAATAAAAAAATAATACATTTTAATTGTATATATTGTTATGCACTTTCCAACGTTTCAGCGTTGAAGCTCAATGAGGTGTATTTGTTTTTTCCTAACACACTAATACAATATCAACAGTGCCGAAATGGACACAAGTAACGGCAGAGGAAACGGTCGGTTTAGCATTTTGCTAAAGTGACAAGAACTTGTAAACACTAAAGAAAGACAAATACAAATACACACTGCAAATTCTCATGAGTTACGCACAATTTTAAACGACCGTATTTCTAGTTTTTATTGAGAATTATTATTCCGTTATGCCATTTATTATGCCATTCCATCGCATGTGGCGCAATGCATTGTGGGATATCTTGCTGCCTCAAGTCCGCAGAAGGTTCTCAAACATCGCAAGATATTTATATAAGGTTATATTATGTCTATGGGTGCATCGATGCATCCTCGATAAAATGGGTGGAGCAAGAACACATCCGGGTACTTAGAGCCTTCTTCTATATATATATATATATATATATATATATATATATATATATATATATATATATATATATATATATATATATATATATATATATATATATATAATGTCTATGCTTTGAATTGGAACAGAATTTGGGTCGCTGTCGATGACGTTTCACGAGGACGCGAGAACACAAGTTTTTTTTTAATATAATTCTTTATTTCAAAAATAACAGAAACACCCATATGAACATAAACGCAATGACACAATGGCAAATATTAAGATAACAGAATAAGAACAAACATGTCTATTTTGTAAATAGACATTCAAAGTGATGCTACCAAAGTCTAGAAAAACCAAAGTTAAAGAAATATATATATATATATATAAAAAAAAAAAAAAATTCCCTTCTCACCCTCTGCGGGTGGTCTCTCTCTCTCTTTTCATCCTCTGAACTCGGGTCCTCTACCAGAGGCCTGGGAGCTTGAGGGTTCTGCGCAGTATCTTGGCTGTGCCTAGTACTGCACATTTCTGGACTGAGATGTCTGATGTTGTTCCTGGGATCTGTTTTAGCCACTGCTCCAGTTTGGGGGTGACTGCCCCGAGGGCCCCGATGACCACAGGCACCACTGTGGTCTTCACCTTCCAGTTCTTTTCCAGTTCCTCCCTGAGGCCCTGGTATTTCTCCAGTTTCTCATGCTCCTTTTTCCTGATGTTGTAGTCACTTGGTATAGCTACATCCACCACAACGGCTTTCCTCTGTTCTTTATCCACCACCACAATGTCCGGTTGGTTCGCCATTACCATCTTGTCTGTCTGGATCTGGAAGTCCCACAGGATCTTAGCTCGGTCATTCTCCACCACCTTTGGGTGTTTTCCCACTTCGATCTCGGGGCTTCCAGTCCATATTCTGCACAGATGTTCCTGTACACTATGCCCGCCACCTGGTTATGTCGTTCCATGTACGCTTTCCCTGCCAGCATCTTGCACCCTGCTGTTATGTGCTGGACTGTCTCAGGGGCCTCCTTGCACAACCTACACCTTGGGTCTTGTCTGGTGTGGTAGATCTGAGCCTCTATTGCTCTGGTGTTTAGGGCCTGTTCCTGTGCAGCCAGGATGAGAGCCTCTGTGCTGTCCTTGAGTCCAGCTTTGTCCAGCCATTGGTAGGATTTCCTGATATCAGCCACTTCAGTTATTTGTCGGTGGTACATCCCATGTAGGGGCTTGTTCTCCCATGATGGAACCTCTAGCCCCTCATCCTCTGTTCCCCATTGCCTGAGACATTCGCTGAGCATATCATCCGTTGAGGCTTTGTCCTTGATGTATTTATGGATCTTGGATGTTTCATCCTGGACAGTGGCTCTCACACTCGCTAGTCCTCTGCCTCCTTCCTTACGGCTCGTGTACAGTCTCAGGGTGCTGGATTTGGGGTGGAACCCTCCATGCATGGTTAGTAACTTCCGAGTCTTAACATCCGTGGCCTTTATCTCTTCCATTGGCCAGCTGATTATTCCGGCAGGGTATCTGATTACTGGTAATGCATAGCTGTTTATTGCACGGATCTTGTTCTTGCCATTGAGCTGGCTTCTCAGGACTTGCCTTATTCGTTGGAGGTATTTGGCTGTGGCTCCCTTCCTTGTGACCTCATCCAGGTTGCCATTTGTTTGTGGTATTCCCAGGTACTTGTAACTGTGCTCTATGTCTGCTATTGTTCCTTCTGGGAGTGAGACCCCTTCTGTGCGGACAACCTTCCCTCTCTTTGTAACCATCCGACCACACTTTTCTAGTCCGAATGACATCCCAATGTCAGTGCTGTATATCCTGGTGGTGTGGATCAGTGAGTCGATGTCTCGCTCACTCTTAGCGTACAGCTTGATGTCATCCATGTAGAGGAGGTGACTGATTGTGGCCCCATTCTTCAGTCGGTATCCGTAGCCAGTCTTGTTGATGATTTGGCTGAGGGGGTTCAGGCCTATGCAGAACAGCAGTGGGGACAGAGCATCTCCTTGGTATATGCCACATTTGATGGACACTTGTGCAAGTGGTTTGCAGTTGGCTTCAAGGGTGGTTTTCCACAGCCCCATCGAGTTTGCAATGAAGGCTCTTAGAGTCCTGTTGATGTTGTACATCTCTAAGCATTCAATGATCCAAGTATGTGGCATTGAGTCATAGGCTTTCTTGTAGTCTATCCAAGCGGTGCACAGGTTGGTGTGTCGGGTTTTGCAGTCTCGGGCGACTGTGTGGTCTACAAGGAGTTGGTGTTTGGCTCCTCTGCTATTTAAGCCGATGCCCTTCTGTGCCGTACTCATGTATTTATTCATGTGACCACTTATCTTAGCCGCTATGATGCCTGATATGAGCTTCCATGTTGTAGAGAGACAGGTTATTGGCCGATAGTTGGATGGGATTGAACCCTTTGAGGGATCCTTCTGTATCAGGATTGTGCGACCTTCAGTTAACCATTCAGGGTGAGTCCCATTTTGTAGCAGCTGGTTCATTTGAGCTGCCAGTCGCTCATGGAGGGCAGTGAGTTTCTTTAGCCAGTAGGCATGGATCATGTCAGGTCCTGGTGCTGTCCAGTTATATATATATATATATATATATATATATATATATATATATATATATATATATATATATATATATATATATATATAATATATATATATATATATAACAGAGGATATATAGAACAGAGGAAAGCCGTTGTGGTGGATGTAGCTATACCAAGTGACTACAACATCAGGAAAAAGGAGCATGAGAAACTGGAGAAATACCAGGGCCTCAGGGAGGAACTGGAAAAGAACTGGAAGGTGAAGACCACAGTGGTGCCTGTGGTCATCGGGGCCCTCGGGGCAGAAACCCCCAAACTGGAGCAGCGGCTAAAACAGGAACAACATCAGACATCTCAGTCCAGAAATGTGCAGTTCTAGGCACAGCCAAGATACTGCGCAGAACCCTCAAGCTCCCAGGCCTCTGGTAGAGGTCAGAGGTCAGAGGATGAAAGAGACCACCCACAGAGGGTGAGAAGGGAATTTTATATATATATATATATATATATATATATATATATATATATAGACTAATAAAACTTTGTCTATAAAACATCAATGACTAATAAAACTTTATAAACTTTTATCAGTTATAATTTGCATAACAAAAAGAGAAACCAAAAATTACTGGAATACACATGAAGAAGTATCCTTCTTCATGTGTATTCCAATAATTTTTATAGAATAGAAAAGAATATAGAAGAGAAGAAGAAAAAACACACACAGTGGGATCTGCTTAAGAGATGAAGTTAAATTTTTGTAGAAGAGTTAAAGTCTTAACCAATATCTTATTAGTAAATGTAAGTTTCTTTAATAGAGGCAATATACATCTTTTAATCCGTTTCATGAAAATTATTAAAAGAGGGGATTTTTTCACTCCATTTCATCTTGGGACATAATATTTTTGCCAGGATTATAATAAGATTCACTATAAATATCTCATCTGGAGAAAAATTGGAGTTGTTAAAGATGAGTAAAATATGTAAATTCAACAAAACAACAGTTCTTCCAAAGTTTTCTGTAAGGAGCTTTTGCAAGCCTGACCAAAATATTTTAGTGTGAAAACATTCCACAAATAAATGTTCAATACTTTCGCCCTCACACTGACAAAAAGAGCAGCTGTTGCTGACATCTGGAGAGAAGCGAAAAATGTTATCTTTAACTGGATAATATCTATGAAAAATCTTAAATAAAAATTCTTTGATCCTATTAGTAATTATATATTTATGAGGCAATAAAAAGATTGCACTCCACATTTTTTTGCTCATACAACCCCATCTATATTTACTTATTGGAGTAGAAAAAGTTTGTAAATGAGATCTAATAAACCCGTTTGTAAATTTCTTATCCATTAAATTAGTTCCTTCAATTGAAATGGAGTCATGAAAGTTTAAAGTGTTTGATTGTTTGGATCGTGCTAAACAGAGCAAACTATGAGGAACAGCTTTAATAATCATATCAAATTCTTTTTAAGTTATTGTTATCCATAAAGTGCTCATAAGTGAACCACTTACCATTGCTGTCCAGTAACTGATTTATCAAATTAACATTATTGTCCACCCACTTATGAAGAATCAATGACTTATCTTTATGTATTATATAAGCATAAGATGCAGTAATGAGGAGAGTAGTTATGTTTATATAAAGATTCCAACATAACAGAGCTTGCTGATGAATTTTTTCTGATTTGACGGGAAGTTTTCCAACTGAAAAAGGACAATGCAACAAAAAATTTAGACCCCCCAGTTTACTGAATAGATGATATGGAAAAATATTAAACATAGAATTTTGATTTTTTTAGAAATCTTTTAATCCAATTAATTTTTAATATTTGATTAAAGATAGTAAAAGTCAAAATATTCAAACCACCCTCAGCTAGAGAATTTGAGAGAACAGATTTTTTTCACTTTATGGGATATATTTTTCCATATGAACTTGAAGAGAATTTTGTCCAGATCAGAAGAGAACGATTTACTAACATCAAGTGATGCGAAAAGATAAGATACCCTTGATATTCCTTCTGCCTTGCTTAACAGAGCTCTACCATAAATGGATAAATCCTTAGCTTACCAGCCATTAAATTTCTTTTTAACTGATTCACACACAGGAGTAAAATTACCCTTGTTACTATGGTCAGTGGAGATTTTAATTCCTAAGTAAGTTACGGTGTTTTTTACAGGGATATTACACATTTCAGTGACAGTGGTTGTATACAAGGGAAGGATTTCACATTTTTTTAGATTGAGTTTCAGCCCTGAAATGTTAGAGAATTTAGTTATAACAGACAAAGCTACAGGAATCTCATTAGCATCTTGTAAAAACACTGTAGTATCGTCAGCAAATTGTGAAATTTTAAGTTCTCGACCAAATATTTTAATTCCCTTAAATGAGCTCTGTCTAATTAAATAGTTTAAAATTTGACCAACAAGCAAAAAATGTAAGGGGAAGCCGGACATCCCTGACGAACCCCTTTATTGATATTAAAACGGCTAGATGTGCCATATAGAAGTTTTATAGAACTGTTATTATCTCTATAGAGTGTCTTAAAGGCTTTAATGAAAATCACCAAAGTTAAAAAAAGACAAAGTATCATAAATTAAGTTGTAACTAACCGTATCAAAGGTCTTCTGATAATCTAGAAACAGAATAATTGGATCACCAGGGATAAGATCCTTGTAATCAACTAAGTCTAACACCAGTCGAATATTATCAGAAATGTTGCGTCCAGGCATGAAGCCGTTTTGAGATTCATGTATAATATAATTTAAACCATTTTTCAGCCTTTTAGCTAAAACAGAGGCCAAGATTTTATAGTCATTATTTAGTAAAGTGATGCCACGCCAATTATCTATTAGTAAATGATCTTTATTTGGTTTAGGGATCAAGGTGATAAGACCCTGTTTCATTGATGGAGGTAGTTCTTCATTGTTAATGGATTCAGCATAAACTGCAAGAAGAAATTCTGAAGTTTCAGTTGAGAATTTCTGATAAAATTCTGAAGTTAAACCATCATTGCCTGGTGACTTGTTAGACTTCAGGTTTCTGATGCTCCATTGTATCTCCTCAATACATAGTATTTAATCAAAATCCTCTTTTAAAGATTCAATAACTTTGTTTACGTCTACTAGAGAATTTAATATACCTGAGCTATTTATACAATTATCTTTTTCATAAAGATCTTTATAAAAATTTGATATAAATTTTGAAATTACTGAATAATCTTGTCTTACAGAATCATTTATATTTAATTTGGATATCGATTTCCTTTCAAAATTCCTTTTTTCCATACTAAAAAAGTATTTACTATTTTTTTCACCGTCCTCAATCCATTTTAACCTGGACCGAATAAAAGCGCCACATGCTTTTTCTTTATATATCTCATCTAACTCTTCTTGAAGTTTCTGTAATTGTGTTACAACAACTTCATCATCTAACACGTTAGCATGAATGTCTGAGATAGTTTGATTAATTGTTCAAGCTTTTCTTTTTTTAAGCGATTAATTCTTTTGCTAAATTGGATTGCATACCTTCTAATTTCATACTTCAGTAATTCCCAATGTTTTCCAAATTGGTTATTATTTTGAGCGATTGTCCAGTACTGTTTAATCAGTTTTTGAATGAAAGATACAAATTCTCCATTATTTATTAATGAATTGTTAAGTATCCAGTGGTTGTATATTCTTCTACTCTCCATATTAGAAAGACTTACTTTTAAAGAAATAGTTTTGTGATCAGTTAAAATTGCAGGGCAAATTTTAACCTCCATTACTTGACTCTCCATATCCTCTGAAATAAGCCATAAGTCAATTCTAGATTGAGTTGAAAAACCTTTGTTACTCCAGGTATATTGTATGTCACTGGGATGACAACGTCTCCAAATGTCTAATAAACTTAGCCGGGTAGAGAAGTCCATAAGATGGTTCTGTCCGTCTCTAAATCTAGAGGGATGCCTATCCAGTTGATTGGAAAAGACCATATTAAAATCTCCCCTTAAAATAACCTTAAGAAAGAAACATTTAAAGAATCAGAATTATAACCATAAATATTGCCCAGCAACAAGATGAAAGAGTGAAATTCAATCACTATGAAAATCCAATGACCCTTATTATCAGAGGAAACATCTAAAACTTTACCTTTAGTATTGCTACACCCCTTGATTTGTTAGAACCATGTGCCAACCATACATCTTTGCCCCATTGATTTTTCCAAAAGGATTCATCTTCAATGCCTGAATGACATTCTTGAAGAAAGATAAAATCTACTCTCGCCTCTCTAGAAAAAAGAAAAAAACGCTTTACGTTTTAAATCATTATGCAGACTCCTCGTGTTAACAGATAAAAAAGAATACTCCGTGCTGTGCTTTCTGAAAATTAATTCAAAGAAAAAGTCACCCATTTAAAAGACTCCTAAATAAAATTTGAAGCCACTAACAAAGATTTGTAAAGTGCAATATTGACACCCAAGGAAAGAAGTCATTATTCTCCAGAAGCCCTTCTAATTTCCTTTCCATCCAAAAAGCCCTACGGCCCACAAAGTATAGGCCCTCTTCCCATCATGGCGAGGCTGTTCAATGACAGGCCGCAGGGCAGACCTGGCATCCTTGTCTTCCTTGAAAAGGTCTTCTCCGAAACGAAGCTTGTTCTCTTTCAAGTACATATTGTTTTTTCGCACTCCTCCAGATGATATCTCTCACTGAACGAAAGGCAAACAGTACAATGATCGCTCTAGTCTTACTGTCAATCCGTTTCCCCAGACGATGAGCAACATCTATTCCTTCAGCCGCTTTTTGATCCAAGATCAGGTGCAATTTTCTGGCAGATGGCTGCAACCTTCTCCTTCAAATCTTCCTTCTCGCATTCAGACAATCCATAGAGCCGCAGACACCATCTCCGCTTGTAGTGCTCCGCATCCGCAACACGCTCCTGTAGATCCTCTATTTGCGCCTCCAGTTTTGCAGTTTTAGCCTTCAATAAACAGGTCTCAATCTCAGGTCTCCAATCTCAGCATGTACGAACTCAATAGAAATTTTAATATCTTTGATGTCGGCCTTCACTTCGTCCGCTCTAACATTCACTGCTTTCAAAATGGCGTGTAAAGAGGGTTGAAGCTCATCACCGCAGGATTTCTTTGCAGCGGGGCTGGTGATGGGGGAATCCAGAGATATAGTGTTACGGCCACTTGTAGCGCAATAAAACAACCAATATAAAAAGGAACAATATTTATTATTACAAAATAAGAGGATGCATATTTGAAAAACAATAGGTAAACAAAATAAATGAAAAACAATGAAAAAGAAAATCAAAAGGAACAGCAGGGTGCAGCAACAACTGCAAAAAAACAAAGAAACAAAAATTACCAAAACACCTATTAAATCTTTGAAATATAACCATGCAATTCAATCCAGTTAAAAATTAAACAAAGCCAACCTGCAGCGTCGATCAACCACACGCCCAGGTACAGCACTTGTCAAATTACGACATGAAGTGTGGCCCTATATAAAGAACACCAAACACTGACTTAATATAAATCAAATTAAAAGAGTTTTGTCTTTACAATAAAAAACACACACAAACCTGATGACAAACAGTGAAAGGTGTTGGCCAACTCACCTGGTCCAACACAGAGGAGATTGACAATCTGCCACCAGCCTGACAGCTTCCCTTTTATGGGAGCTCGAGATGTGGAGGCAGCGACCCCTGGTGGTTCCACCTGTTACAATAGGATCGACATCAATGTTCTCATCGCTGTAGTTATGCTCAAGCATCACGTTCTGAGGTGAGACTGGAATCCTGCTCTTCCGTTTATTTTCTTCTTTCTTTTTCCCTTTCTCACTCATCTCGTCTTTGCAGGCTGTGTTACTCAGCAGAGTAGCTGGTATCCAGGAGAAAATGTTATGTCGATGTTGTTTTTTATAAACTTTATAACTTCTCAATCACGTAAGACAAGCAGCTTCTCATACGTTGTTCATACTAGGCTGGAGTCCAGTTTAAACAGAGACGTATTTAAAAAGCCATGTCACTGGCTCTTCACCTCGCCTCTCTTTCACTCTGCTTGTGTCTCTTTTGCAGACTCAACTGATAACTTAATTACTTCTCTACGTCTTGCTCGGTAGTATCTTTTGCGAAGAAATACTATGTATCTTTTTATACTTGCGAAGCCTGAGCAGCCGCTCTCAAGCGTCCTCACTTTGATACAACGGCCAATATCCAACGTCTAACGTCCAACAGTTGACACTCTCCAAAATTTCCAGACGCCGTCGCCAACTTCCACGATCACAATTCCTAAAAAAATATCCGGCACTGCGTCCAAATCAGAGTCCTGTCGTCTCCCAACAACACGTCCAAATATTAAACACAGAAATAATTTCTCTTAATCCAGCAGAGCTTTTGTATCGCTCTCAGAGTCCCGGATCTGCTCAAGAGAGATCGAGAACACAAGTACAGACAAGAACGCATATTGAGAAATGGCCATTGTTAAAGGGTTAACAGGACGACTTCCTGAAGGCAGAGTTTCAGAAAGAGCAGGAGCTTCTTAAAGAGATAGAAACCCAATTTTAAAGTGTTAAATTACAAAGGAAATTTTCCTTTAAGGAATATTCTGTATCCTGCATTTTAAAGAACTGAAGCAGCATAGCCAGTTGATTATTCTTTAAAATGGTTCTATATGCCTAGAAAATACATGATGCTTCCCCTTTAAATTAAAAGCAAGTTTATTGTGCCCCCAGCTAAATTCCTCTGAAGGATTCATTTGCACAATACACACAATACACACCAAGTATGCGGGAGCCTGTGTTGCTACTCAAGGTGGTTTTACATTAACGAAGGTTGATTAATGAATGATTAATTAATGAATACTGTGGTGTATTTAGTTTTTTCCCATGTCGGCGCTGAGGGTTGTGGGAAACTGTTTTTATCTTTTTATCTCCTTTCCTGTAGGCTCCTTGAGTCATTTCTCCTTAAATGACTTCTCTTTTCAGCATCGCTCCGCATATCTTCTCAGCTTGAACCGAAACTTCTGCATATTATTGCAGAAGTTAAAGTGACGACAAGCAGAAATTATTTATTAAAAAATGTTGAAATATAAAATGGTAATAAAATGATGAGCCCAGAATCACTTTCTCTGACTTTACCAAGCGTTTTCTCAGCACAGCTCTGCCCAGGGGAAGGTCCACACCAGGGGGGTTTTCTGAAGCAGAACGGACTGAATATCTCAGCAATGGGTTTCCAGCAACCTTGCCTGCGAAAGCGGAAACAGCTGATGAACCTCATCCTCCTGTTGGTTGCCGTGTTCATAACGTTCAAGATGGCGGAAAGGTGAGTGGCGCCACTTCTCTGATCCAGCTGGAAACATTGTTTCAGCGCCGTCACTGTTGAACACAACGCTCAGCAAAAACGATACGGGAAACTTTCATGCTCCTCCGTGAGCGGCTGACATTCTTCACTGGGTTTTATCATTGTTGCCTTTTTCTCTGATTCAGAAAACGGTTCTATTCGCCAAGTATGAGCACAGAGAAAGACGTCTGTCCTGCATCTTATTTCAGTTTAAATATGCACACATACAGTGCTTTAAATATCTGCAGAGGTCACCAAAGGTCGACCAGCCCCCACATTTAAAGGTCCAACACACTGATTGACACCAAAGTTGGAGTCAATCAGCTCTGCTACTTTTCAGCAGCACAAATTTTGGTTTGTGCTGCTTTTGATTTGAAGATATTGATGAAAGTGCAAAGGTCAAAAGGTCAACCATCACCCCCACGTTACCCAAGTTTAACAAAATTGGTGTCAAATGTTTGTGCTACATTTGTGCAGCAAAAAATTTAATTTGTGCCACAATCATCTAAAAATATGAATTAATGTTTCCAGAGGTCATGAAAGGTCACAAAAGGCCAACCAGCCATCGCCATTTGGTGTCGATTAACTTTGCTACATATGTGCTGCTTTATTTTGAAGGTATTAGTGATAGTTTAAAGGTCAAGGTTATTAATATCTTTAAAATGATAGCGGCACAAACGAAAATCTTTGCTGCACAAACCTTTGGCACCAAATTTGTTAAATTTGGGTTAAGTTGGCAGGGCTGGTTGACCTTTTGACCTTTAACTTTACATTAATATCCTCAAAGCCAAAGCAGCTCACATGAATGTTTTTGCTGCATAGATGTACCAGAGCCGATTGACACCAATTTTAATAGATTCTCAGTCAAAGTTCACATCAGAGTCTCACAAGTCTGCAAAAATTAAAGAGTTAGGACAAAATGGCGGACATTTACTACGACATCCAAAATGGCGGACATGCAACTGCAACATCTAAAATGGCGGACAGGTAACTATGCCAACCAAAATGGTGGACATGTAACTTCGACAACCAAAATGGCAGACAGGTAACTGCGACATCCAAAATGGCGGACATGTAACTATGACAACCAAAATGGCGGACATGTAACGGCAACACCCAAAATGGCGGACATGTAACGGCAACATCCAACATGGCGGACATGTAACGGCGAGATCCAAAATGGCGGACATGTAACTGCGACATCCAAAATGGCGGACATGTAACTGCGACATCCAAAATGGCGGACATGTAACAGCGACATCCAAAATAGCGGACATGTAACAGCGACATCCAAAATGGTGGACATGTAACAGCGACATCCAAAATAGCGGACATGTAACAGCGACATCCAAAATGGCGGACATGTAACTGTGACATCCAAAATGGCGGACATGTAACAGCGACATCCAAAATAGCGGACATGTAACAGCGACATCCAAAATGGCGGACATGTAACTGTGACATCCAAAATGGCGGACATGTAACAGCGACATCCAAAATAGCGGACATGTAACAGCGACATCCAAAATGGCGGACATGTAACTGTGACATCCAAAATGGCGGACATGTAACGGCGACATCCAAAATAGCGGACATGTAACTGCGACATCCAAAATGGCGGACATGTAACGGCGACATCCAAAATGGCGGACATGTAACGGCGACATCCAAAATGGCGGACATGTGGCTCTTGTAGCACTTGATCGGCTTACATTGATGGAACAACTACAACATGCAATCGGTTGTTCAGTATTTTTGCTCTCTGTCATTTCATCAAATATTTGGCTGCTCAAATTTGTTATGACTTGTTGAATACAAAGCAAAATTTAATAGTTTTAAGATATTTTACAGTAGACTAAAACAAGAATAATTTCAATACTTTCCATTTGAAAACTGATTTTTTTTTTTTGCAGCAGACAACTTGTGAATATTTCCATATTTCCTCCTTTTAATCCAAAACATCTAGTGCAGTGATGGATTGTGGGTTTTAAATGTCACCATAGACTTGAATATTGACCAAACATCTCTATTTTGGTGCCCTTTGTCCAGAGGTTTAATCACAGTCCCATCACAGCTTTCTTCTGACAAAGTGAAAGAAATGACCGTAACCAGCTTACCTTAATAGCTCTGAAAACGTTGATTAAAATGACTTCACTCAGACTCGTTTTCCTTTTGATTTGCTGTTTGGGGGCAGATATTTAAAGGAGGTGAGCTGGATACCCAAACCAACTGGAAAACTGGGCAGCACAGTAACACAGAATATTACACATAAAGGTAAGTTACTCGTTTCTCTGTTAACCTTTAGTCAACAGTTTACAGAATGATTGTTTTTTTCCTTGTGCAGCTCCAACAAAAGCCGCAACTTCATTTATTACAGTCAACATGACGAAGACGCTGCTGGTATCAGCTTATCTAGAACACCGCACAAACCCATGGCAGGCGAGTAACGGCTTTTAGTATTCCCTGTGTTCATTAAGGAATATTCTGTCCAGTCTGCCTTAAATCATTGTCCATCTTAAATTACCATGGTCCACTTTAAATCACTGTCCAGTCCACCTTAAACAAATCAATCAAACAGCTGCAGCTGATCCAGAATGCTGCTGCTCACCTTCTCACTAAAACCAGGAAGGTAGAGACATAACACCAGTTTTAAAGTCCCTCCACCTGTAGCTCAGTGGATAGACTTTAAAACACTGTTGTTAGTTTATAAATCACTGAACGGTTTAGCACCACAATACATTAAAGATCTGTTATTGCCGTACCAACCGTCTACCCTCAGATCTTCTGGTTCTGGTTTGCTTTGCATCCCCAGAACCAGAACGAAACGAGGAGAAGCAGCATTCAGCTTCTATGCACCACAAATTTGGAACAAACTTCCAGAAAACTGTAAAACAGCTGAAACACTGAGAGCCTATAAATCTCAAATTAAAACCATGCTGTTTAGAGTTGCTTATGAATAAACTGAATGTTTTTATTTTTAATTGTACCTAATTTCTGTCTCTTTCTGTTTTTTTTAATTGTGTGAAGCACTTTGAAATGCCTTGCTGCTGAAATGTGCTATACAAATAAAATTTGATTGATTAAATTACTATGATCCACCTTAAATCACTGACCACCTTAAATTGCTATTGTCCACCTTAAATCACTGCCCACCCTAAATTACTATGGTTCACCTTAAATCACAGTCCACCTGAAATCACTATGTTCACTTTAAATCACTGTCCAGTCCATCTTAAATCACTGTCCACCTTAAATCACTATGGTCCACTTTTAATCACTGTCCATCCATCCATCCATCCATTTTCTTACACCCTTGTCCCTCAATGGGGTCGGGAGATGCTGGTTCCTCTCCAGCTGACGTTCCGGGCGAGAGGCGGGGTCTCCTGGACAGGTCTGTCACAGGGCAACAGTCCACCTTAAATCACTATGGTCCACTTTAAATCACTGTCCAGTCCATCTTAAATCGCTGTCCACCTTAAATCACTATGGTCCACTTTTAATCACTGTCCAGTCCACTTTAAATCACTGTCCAGTCCACCTTAAATCACTATGGTCCACTTTAAAACACATTCAGTCCACCTTAAATCACTGTGCCAAGCTACCATTTCCTAAGCCACGATCCTTTCTGAATTTCTTTTCTGCAATGGAAACAGGGGCGGAGCTATAGGGGGGACTGGGGGGGGGGGGCGGTTGCCCCCCCGAACCAGGCCGGTGGGGGCCTGAAGGAGCCAGGGAGGGAGGAATGGATTCAAGTCGCTCAAATGTCAGACTATAGACCGAGAAAGTGAGAAAGTGAGAAAGTGCGCCCCCGCCTGTTGAGAAAGGTGCATCAATGTCAGTAGTTGTCCGTCCGCAACGGTTTCCTACGGTGGCCGTGAGGTGCAAAGCAATTACAAATTACAAAAACACTACAACATTAACGAAAACACTACAACATTAACGCAAAGCAATTACAAATTACAAAATCACTACAACATTAACGAAAACACTACAACATTAACGAAAACACTACAACATTAACGCAAAGCAATTACAAATTACAAAATCACTACAACATTAACGAAAACACTACAACATTAACAAAAACACTACAACATTAACGAAAACACTACAACATTAACGCAAAGCAATTACAAATTACAAAATCACTACAACATTAACGAAAACACTACAACATTAACGAATCACTACAACATTAACGAAAACACTACAACATTTACAAAACGGAAAAGGTAGGTCCCAGTGGGGACCTAAGAAATCGCTGATTGGACTACAGCTCGTTAGAAAACGGAAAAGGTAGGTCCCAGTGGGGACCTAAGAAATCGCTGATTGGACTACAGCTCGTTAGAAAACGGAAAAGGTAGGTCCCAGTGGAGACCTAAGAAATCGCTGATTGGACTACAGCTCGGTTTACTTTTAAACCGGAAGTTATTCTGGCTTTACGTGTTTTTTTAAAACATGAATGTACTTGGTGATCCACACATAGACATAATATAAGGATAGACGCCTCATGCACCGCTCTCCCCTATTGTCGCTGACTAGATTTAGGGCGGCCATCTTGAAGCGGTAGACCACTCCACTTAGCCTTATGTGTTTAGCGGGCAAAATAACATATCAGCGCATTTAATCGATCATAACACACTTTTTTGTCACTGGAAACTATATTCAGACATCTATCAAAGCTACATTTATAAATAATTGTATTATTTATGTATGTTTTTAATACATAGTTCAGCATTTTTAAATATGATTAGTAGCTATAACAATAGAATAGGAATCGATATCAGAAATATTCTGATATCGATGTATGATGAGCATATTACAAAGCACACAGCCGTGAATAATTTATGGTGAACGGCTGTGTGTATAATTTATCATAATAATACATAGTTATACAACTATACAAACACAAATAAATAATGATTAATACTGAATAATATATATTGGATGCATGTTAATATGTATATATATATATATATATATATATATATATATATATATATATATATATATAGATTGCCTATATTAAAAAAAATCTTAGATTGTAAACAAAGATCAAGACAAATATTTCACTCCACAACTGTCAGTTAACATCTAATTTGTTTTATAGAATTACACTTACATACAAATTAATTTGCACAAATTTCATTAAAAAATATATGTATATATACATACATATAAACATGCATTTAATATATATTATTCAGTATTAATCATTATTTATTTGTGCCATTATTAATTAATCATTATTTATTTGTGTTTGTATAGTTACATAAATATGTATTATGTAGTGACCATATGTCCAAAAAACTTAAATTCAAAAATCAAAAAACTCAAAACTCAAAGGTGATCAAAACAAAAGGTGAATCAAACTCAAATAGTCACCTGATGCACATGGATTCTTGTTTATGCAGCAAAAAGAAATCAAAAGTCTAAATATGGTTCTTTGGTTTTATTTGCAGATCAGGCCAAAGGTTACAGGTTTCTGCTCCCACTCCTGTACCTGTTCACTGACTGTCAAAATGAAAACCGATGTGACTGATTAGCTGGTAAAAAACCTTGTGACCACCACGTGCATAATAAGCTACTTAAGACCCACCTACTTATACCGTGAAATACCCACATTCCAATCTGAAATTAATTAACTAATTAAGTGAATTACTAAACAAAAAACTTATTCTAAACAAAAATTAAAATAAAAATTCTAATGATAAATCAATTAGAAAATCAAACAAATGCTAAGAATAAACTAAACAATTTAAATTCTAAGATTTAACAAAACAATGGGAAGAATAGCTCCTACAGGTATATATATGTCTATCTTTGTTGTGAAATGTTGTTTGTGGAGCCTGACATCAATAATCCATCGATCTGAACAATAATATCCCTGTTGTTTTGATTGGCAAAGTAGGAGGGACTATCGCTCTAAGATGGCCGCCGTATTTCCTGCGCCGGAGCAGCCAATGCGGGGTCTACTCTTATATTATGTCTATGCTCACTCAAACGGAGCGTGCCAGAATAACTTCCGGTAAACCAAAAGTAAACCGAGCTGTAGTCCAATCAGCGATTTCTTAGGTCCCCACTGGGACCTACCTTTTCCGTTTTCTAACGAGCTGTAGTCCAATCAGCGATTTCTTAGGTCTCCACTGGGACCTACCTTTTCCGTTTTGTAAATGTTGTAGTGTTTTCGTTAATGTTGTAGTGTTTTCGTTAATGTTGTAGTGATTCGTTAATGTTGTAGTGTTTTCGTTAATGTTGTAGTGATTTGTAATTTGTAATTGCTTTGCGTTAATGTTGTAGTGTTTTCGTTAATGTTGTAGTGTTTTCGTTAATGTTGTAGTGATTTTGTAATTTGTAATTGCTTTGCGTTAATGTTGTAGTGTTTTCGTTAATGTTGTAGTGTTTTCGTTAATGTTGTAGTGTTTTCGTTAATGTTGTAGTGATTTTGTAATTTGTAATTGCTTTGCGTTAATGTTGTAGTGTTTTCGTTAATGTTGTAGTGTTTTCGTTAATGTTGTAGTGATTTTGTAATTTGTAATTGCTTTGCGTTAATGTTGTAGTGTTTTCGTTAATGTTGTAGTGTTTTTGTAATTTGTAATTGCTTTGCACCTCACGGCCACCGTAGTTTCCAGCTGCATGTAAGGGGCCCGGTGATTGGTCAGTGGGCCCGGTGATTGGTCAGAGGGCCCGGAAATTTGCCCCGCCCCCCGGCCCGACGCCGACTTGTTCCGCCACTGAATGGAAAGTAAAGATTTTTTTAGATGCTTTAGTTAAGAAGCTCAGGAAAAGCTTAACAACACAGATTTATTTCAAATTGCAATATTTTGAATCAATTAATCCAGTTTATTTATATGGCACATTTCATCAACAAGGCACTTCAAAGTGTTTTACATCACAAAAACACAAAAATAAAGTCATAAAAACATCTTAAATATTGCGGTCAATGTTCCATTTGTAATGTTTCAAAGGTTTAAACTTGATTTAAAGCAACTCAGTGCTTTGGCTGTTTTGCAGTTTTCTGAAAGTTTGTTCCAGATTTGTGGTGCATAGAAGCTGAATGCTCTTCTCCAAGTTTGGTTCTGGTTGCAAATAAATAGAATTTAATGTAATTAAAATAAAAATATGTAATATTTTCTTACAATCAAAAGAGTAGATTGTGATTTTAAAAACGCATTAACCGGTAATAATCATATAGTGAGATCTGTAGAACTCATGGCCGTCTAAAATCAGAAGGTACCAGGTTAGTATCTATGCTAAATAACTGTAATAATTAGTGAATCAAACCACCGTGACTCTTCGTGTCTCTGCCCAGGTTCGGGTCATCGCAGTGGTGCTGCGTGACGAGACGCTCAGCTACCGCTGCGTCTTACTCTGCCGCAACAAGCAGAGGCTGGACTCACACGGCCACCTGCAGATCCACAGCGACCACTTCGGCTTCCGCTACGGCACCGCCGACATCATGTGTCCCATACCGGCGACCTGTGACACGCCGTCGCACGTCGCCGTGGCCTCCGCCGCATTTAAAGGTACAGTACAGATTTCAGCCATGCGGGCGGGGAGAGCAGCCAAAACATTCTCGAGTAAGAGTAGCGAAATTTCAAAACATTTTCACACATGGAGAACCAACATGTAGTTTTATACTTGCTAATAGCAACAATGAACAAGAATCAAACATGGAGACAGAGAAACTCTTGCTGGTTTATAAACTATAGAGTTTTTATTCTTACTAATAGTCATCGAAACAAACGTTAGATATAGTCCAGTGGTTCTTAACCGGGTTCGGTCGAACCCCAGCGGTTCGGTGAGTCTGTCTCAGGGGTTCGGCGGAGCCTCTGCTGCTGAGGTAAAGACTCACCTGTGTAAAGTCGTGATGGATGACGCCCCACTTTGACATCACTACTGCGGAGGATCACGTTACATTGCTTAGCCAATCAGAGGATCACGTTACATTGCTTAGCCAATCAGAGGATCACGTTACATTGCTTAGCCAATCAGAGGATCACGTTACATTGCTTAGCCAATCAGAGCTCAGAGGAGCCCTGATTGGAGGAGCTTCACTCTCAGCAGGGATTTGAACTCGTGTCTTTATTTACTTCAGCAAAGCTCAGTTTTTAACAAACTCTGTAGCTTTCGGTCTAAATCTGCTCCTTAGTCGCATCTTTTCCGGGTTGGTGGTGCCTCTAGTGGTGTGGAGGTGGTAACACAACTGATATAATTACATTACTAAGTCTGAAAACCGCAAAGTCTTTATTATTTATTATTAATTTTTCATTCTCTTAAGAATGTAGAGCTAATTAAATGATCTAAACCTTAAAGTGGTTCCAGTTTCTCTCAATGGCCAACCTGTTGAAACTGCGTCACATTTTAAATACCTTGGGTCGTTCCTGGACAGTCAGATCAACTTTGCTGAAAACACTGACTAGATTTTGAAGAACTGTTCTCAGAGACTCTACCTTTAAGAAGACTTAGTGATCTTCTTAAAAGGTCTCCTCCTTGGGCTGCCACCTTATCGCGGTGGAGGGGTTTGTGTGTCCCAATGATCCTATGAGCTCTGCTGTCTGGGGCTTTATGCCCCTGGTAGGGTCACCCAAGTCAGACAGGTCCTAGGTGAGGAACCAGACGAAGCGCAGCCCAAAGACCCCTATGATGGGTCACAACTTTGAATCTGGCGTTCCCTCGCCTGGACGCGGGTCACTGGGGACCCACTCTGGAGCCAGGCCTGGAGGTGGGGCACGATGGCGAGCGCCTGGTGGCCGGGCTTTTACCCACGGAGCCGGCCGGGCTCAGCCCGAAGAGGAGACCTGGGTCCCCCTTCCAATGGGCTCACCACCTGTCGGAGGGGCCAAAGGGGTCGGGTGCTGTGTGTTATGGGCGGCAGCCGAGAGAGGGGACCCTGCCGTGAAGCGGTGCTGTACCGGTCCGTCGTGGTGAAGAGAAGCTGAGTCAGAAAGCGAATCTCTCCATTTACCGGTCGATCTACGTTCCCACCCTCATCTATGGTCTTTGGATCATGACCGAAAGAACGAGATCACGGATAGAAGCGGCCGAAATGCGTTTCCTCCTCAGGGTGGCTGGACCCTTAGAGAGAGAAGCTCAGTCATCAGGGAGGGACTCAGAGTAGAACCGCTGCTCCTCCACGTCCAGAGGAGCCAGTTGAGACATCTGGTCAGGATGGAGCCTCACTGGTGAGGAGTTCAGGTCCCACCGGGAGGAGAGGAGACCAGGACACCTGGAGGGACGATGTCTCTCTGCCTTGGGGTTCCTGGAGGAGCTGGAAGTGGCTGGAGAGGCAAGTCTGGGCCTCCTGAAGCTGCTGCTTCCGCAACCCGACCTGGATAAGCAGCAGAATATGGATGGATGGACGGACGGATGGATGGATGGATGGATGGATGGAGATGGATGGATGGATGGATGGATGGATGGATGGAGATGGGATGGATGGATGGATGGAGATGGATGGATGGATGGATGGATGGATGGATGGATGGATGGATGGATGGATGGATGGATGGATGGATGGATGGATTGATGGATGGATGGTGATCTTGGGGTGACCAAGAGCAACAAGACGAGTTGCAAGTTGCCTTGGCTGGAAATACAGGAGAGTTTAGGAAATCACTTACCATCAGGAAGGTGTTCAGATCAGTTATTGATTTATTAATCATTTCAGATTGTTTAATTTTCCTTTGGGATCAATGAAGTAATTCTGAATTTGAGTTTGAATCTATGAAACAAGCAGCTTTTTATTTTATGTTCTTGCTCAAATTATTCTAATATTTCATTGAACTTGATGAATAGAAATATCCTCAGTTGTCACACAGTGGCAAAGGTAAATGATCCAAACTGGGGTAAAAATAAAATGAGAATAAGAGACAGCACAGGTGGGGTAAATTAACAATTTAATAAATGTTGTTTACTTAGATTTAAAAGAAATGTTAAGTTGTTCAAAATGTTTATTTGTGCAAACACCAGCAGGGATGTTAACAGTTATTTTTTTGTTATCCTGGTTGTGATGCTGCTGGGAGGAAGGATCTGTGATTACGCTCCTTTGTGCATCCAGGATGCAGCAGTCTGTCACTGAAGGAGCTCCATAGATCTGCAACATGCACAGGGTGGGAGTTTAACAATATAATATCTCAAAATGTACGTATATTGTTTTCTCTCAGAGGAACATCGGCCTAAATTTTTGGAGGTGAAGAACCAAAACATAAAGACGGAATCCTTTAATCACACCTTCACCGTCTGTCTGTCCACCATGTTCGATTTCAGCAATGTGCTGCAGGTGAGTCCAGTTCTCCTGCTTGTTAGCATGATGCTCCTTTTACAGATCGGTAAACAGACACACCATCTAGAGAAGACGCACTGAAAGTGACTGCTGTCTCCTTAAGAAGTTCTACCTGAACAATGTTTCTCCATGGTGCCGTTTACAGCCGCTCTTAGGGTGCTTTAGTTTGCACGATGAATTCAGCAGACTTTTAGCTCCACCAGATGTTTGCTAACTGCTGCTACCGCTAGTCTGGAGGAGCTGTGTGAGGGAAAGCACAGAGGAGAGGGGCTTTATTTAATCCTTAAAGCTGCAGTTTGTAAAAACAAAAAGTTTTTTACATATTTGTACTTTTAACAAAGTACGAGAACAATAATCTGTGAAAAGATTGATCTCCCTGAGCTGCTGTTGCTGTCTGAAGAAATGCATCAAAAACAACCAATCAGAGCCAAGAGGAGGAGCTTAGCGCTGTCAATCAGCTCATGAACATGCTGCTAAATGTGCTGCTAAATGTTCTAATAGTGGAGAAACTACTTACTGTTACAGGAAGACTATCCGCACTTATCGGTGGCCATGCTAACTAGCCTAGCATTTCACAGCGTACCCACATGGAGAGGTGATTGACAGCACTAAGACCCGCCTCCTGGCTGTGATTGGTTGTTTCCAGTTGGCACTGGGAGGAGGCAGAGGAGCTGAATTTATTCTCAGAGAAATATTTCTTTTTTATAAAAGTTACATCCTGCAGCTTTAAAATACTGTCAGTAATTGTGTGCTAACATTTATTTTTTCTGTTTTGCAGTTTGTGCAGAGTTTAGAAATGCTTGGGTTTCTGGGAGTGAGCAAAGTGTTTGTCTATAAAACCAGCTGCAGCGCTAAAACGCAACGCGTCCTGAACTACTACACCAGAAAAGGTAAAGTAGAGCAGAACTTGTGATGCTTTTTCAGTTTGTTCAATCCAAGACGCTGTGCGCAAATTTCACACAGAAAGGTCAAAGCAGCCAAACCTCGCTTTCCTATTGGCTGACTTCCTTCCTCCTCCTTTTGTTTTTTCATGGTCAGACAAGAAGCTGCTCAAGATTCACCTTTTAAACTGTTTTTCAAACAGGAAACAGCTGCTGAAAGGAACTGCAGTTTAATTTTCTCATGGAGACGAAAACAAACCTTCATCTGACTGAAGATTTTCACTCAGAGATGATTTTTTTTCTCCTGTACTGGACTGAAACGAGGATTTTATTTTATGACCTTACTGCCTCTGCACATTTATTGACTTGTTACAGCAGTTTGTCTAGCGCACATAAAACTTACCTTTTACCTCTTAAGTGGGTCAGAACTGATAAAACTCAACCGACTCAGTGCATGTAGGAAGCACTCATCCCATTAGATCAGTATTTCTCAACATTTTTCAGCCCAGCGCCCCCCCAGCCCTTATCCAGGTCCCTCTTTGCCCCCCACCAAAGAATTTGTAGGCTACTTTGCACTGACCATTATTTTATCATTAATATAACTATCACTATTGTAGATATTTTGATTTTTATGCTTGTTTCTGTATTTATCATCAAAAATAATTTCCCAGAGAACAAAAAAGTCATGGGAATAGAAATTATTTTCACAGGTGTCTACAAAAAATACAATGAACATTCAAGTTCAAATTGGTTGGCCTAACAGCAGCCAATCAGAGTGGAAAAATATTCTTATTTTGTGCCATTTTCTAGTTGTTAAATATTCCACAAAATGACCAGATAAAAGATGTTCAACATGCCAGTTTAAACTTTGAACTATTTGCAAACCGACTGATCTCTGCAACATTAAAACATGTATAGACCTGTAACTACGTTAATCGTAGCTCTTCTTCTCTTCAGTGTTTCTGTCGGTTTCTGGTGGTGCAGCTCTGTGCTGCCTTCAGGATAATGGGACATCACAGTATCATCCATAAAACTTCACCCACATAGTATTTACTGAGCAAACCAGAGCTTTCAGTGGAAAAACAAAAGTTCCAGGTCCTTTTAATGCCATACAAATATGAGACAGAAACATGGATTATATCTTTATATTGACATGTCTATTGATTATAGATTAATAGTTTTACTGGACATAAATTACAAAGAACAAATCTAGTTCTTAATCAAATCCTAATGAGTCAAATTGAAAGTGTCATGGAGTCATCAGTCTCATGACATTAACACTGACATGGAAAAAATAATATTTATTTTCTTTTACCCCTTATGGTGCGCAGCGTTCGGGAAGTGTATTGATGGGAAAAAGGCAGACTGACATAAACCTTTTAAAACAACGGAAACAATTTCTGCATTCTGATTATTGAAATTTTAAAGTGCTGTGTTGTTCTATCACACCTATTTCATACCGGACCACTTACAGCACCAGTGTTAACACTATTAAATGAACGCTCTCTATCGTGGTGTCACCATGGAGGGATTTCTTTATTTCTTTATTTAAATGGGTTCATTTTTCAGAGGGAGACACAGTGAGGGTATTGTGATTTTAGCTACCAGTAGCAGGAGAGGAGCTGCGCCAAGAAGCTAACAGAAGCTACAAACACTGAATAGAAGAAGAGCCGCCATCGATACAGGTGCAGCAAAGCATGATTTAATGTTACACAATACAGTTTTACCAAGTTGCTCAAAGTCTAAACTGGTATTGTTGTGCATTTAAGGTGTAAAGTTTACCTTCGACCAAACGCCCCCCTAAGGCATCCCAGCGCCCCCCTTTTTGTAAAAATGTCCACCAGCGCCCCCTGCCGTCCTCTGAACGCCCCTCGGGGGGCGGTACCCCATGTTGAGAACCTCTACCTTAGACAAAGATTTTTAAAGTCTTTCCAGAGTTTATCAATTGGTTTTAGACTTTGACTAGGCCTTTCTACTCCTTGAATCTGCTTTGATCTAAACTGTCCTTTGTATCTCTGGACCGAGGTTTACGGTTTTCTTCCAGGATATTCCTGCATTTCTCTCCATCCATCGTCTCTTTTCAGTTAATCTTGGAGCAAACAGGATTTATTTAATTTTATTAATGCGGTTCTGCAGCAGCTGCAACTTGAACATGCAAAGACGCGTTTAGAGTTACAGGTCAGGTTAGCGGAGGGCTAATGTGACATGTTTCTGTTGAATGCGTCAGGGTGTAATCCTCATCCTGGAGACTGTTTAAAACAAATCAGTTTCCATATTAAATATGTTCCTGTTTTAGAAATATGGGTTTCCGTGGCCTGAGTTTAGTAAAGTTAAACATTATTTATGTCTCAACGTTCAAGAATGCAAAACTTCAAACATTTGTACGTCCACCTTGTTTAACAAAAGCAGTTATAAAAAGTTTTTCATAAGGTTGTTTGCCGGTATGGGATGCCATACGCAGTTTAAAAAATGATTTCGATCTAGCTTCAAGCTAGCTAAATGTTTAGTCAGCAATCTAACTAAACATTGTAGCTCTTTCACTTATCTTCAACCTACATATGTAGTTAGCAAGCTAAGTTTTTGGGTTGCATCTAAATCTCTACCTCTAAACTTAATATTTCATTTGAAGCTACAAAATTAGCTTCAAACTAAATGTGTAGTTAACAGGCTAAATATGCATCCAGACTGAGTAAAGATGTCTGACGGTGAGTCGGCCTTTAGATCATCCTCTTCCTCCTCCTCTTCCTCAGGTTTCTTGGAGGTGATTCCTTGGTCCATGTCCGGCTTCCTGAATGTCTCTCGTGGATGGCTGCCCTCCCACGGCCCCGGTGACCTCCACTACTTTGGGCAGATCACCGCGCTCAACGACTGCCTCTACCGGAACATGTACCAGTCCAAATACGTGGCTCTGCACGACATGGACGAGCTCATCCTGCCCCAGACGGTCAAAACGTAGGAAAAACATTCAGACTGAAACGATTCATCCAGCAGCGAAAGTTCATCCAGAGCTCCACAACACCAAGCTTTTATTTTGATAGTCCACTTCCACTTATCGCCAAACCAATTTGTATATTAGCCAAACATTTAGCTAGCAACATTTTTAGTCAGCAAGTTAAATATTTAGAAATGTTTAGTTTGGAAAATAAATTGTTTTGTTGTCAAAATGAAAACAAAACTATTAAATATGGAGCTAATATGAAGCTAAACTGTGATAATTATAAATGTGTTTTACTGTGTAACTTTATAAATGGAACCCCATAAATATTTAGCTTCAAAATTAAATATCTGGCTGTGATACTTAGGTCTAAGCTAGTTTTTATACTTTACAAACCAAATGTTTAGTTACCAGACTAAAAGTTTTGATGTAAACTATGTATTTAGTTTGCAGCAAAAATCAGATTTGAGATAAATCTTTAGCTCTAAAGCTAATTATTTATCTTGCTAATTAAATATTTCATTTTTAAACTAGAAAATTCCGCAGAAATTTTGAAGGGCCTGCCAAAGTGTGCCCGTCGGATTGGATGCAGCAATATGATGCTAAAAAAATTTGCATTAATGCTAAAGAAAAATGCAATGTAGTCAATAACCTGCAGGGAGTCAGAAGCATGTTCACTAAGCTGCACTCGTACCATTTAGTATGTTGCATAAGCCAAAATTAGCCAAAATGCTAATAATAGCATGATTGCTATTAGTAGCATGTGGAGCATCACTATCATGTTGTCTGTCATTACTTACTACATTCAGTATATGAAACATTGGTAATAAATAAGAAAAGCATTCTGATGCTCAGCATTAGCATCAACGCTAACCTGAGCTAAATTGTAGTCTAAAAATGCTAATGCTCTGGCTTCCACAAGCCAGTTGTAAAATGTGATTTAGACTGTTAATACTATAGCCGTACCTATGGCAGTGCATAGATTAACACTGTAGAAATGGCTTATTGCAAATCAGTATTACATAAACTGATGGGTTTTAAATGGTAAATAGACTGAACTTATAGCAATTTATTTGACTATTTCTGACAAATCAAATTGCTTCAGGCTAGTCCCACATTCACACACTGATATGCAGCTTAGTAGGCTATTTGAGATTGGGTGCCTTGCCCAGGGGCACAGTAACATGTGCTGGAGAAAGCAGGAGTCTAACCTGTAACCTTCCAATTGAAAGCCACAGTTGCCCGTGTTGCTAATGACTGAAGCTTTTGCCAGATCCATCACCACAATTCTGTGGCTGATCTGATTCACAGCAACAATCAACAGCTGAACTCATTGTTCAATGAAATTCAGTACCAGACTGACATCTATATAAACTTTGGACATGTCCTCCTGACTCACGGTCTGAAATTAAAAAAATAAATAAAGAGGTCATTGTTTTTTTCTTGAAAATTTTCAAGCGTCATACTAAGTATTTTAATTCACATTCAAAAATTCAGAGAAAAAATAATTTTATGCAAGCAAAATATGAATAATCACAGGAAATATGTATTCTTCCCACAATGCATTGTGACCTCTGAGCCCGTTTGTGAGAGTACAGCGCTGCTTTCCCGGCTGTCTGATCCTCCATGTCTTTTTTTACTGCAGTGAGCCTCGATGTAGCCAATCTGCGTCAAGTATTAGCTTCATTGTGTTGATATATTTTGACGAGCTCCGCCGCTGTGAGTCCAGCTGCACATGCAGGTTATTGGCAACAAGAGACAACGATCGCAGCGCACCGCTAATTGACACTGTTAATGATTAACGAGCTTCAGACCGAGACTGAAGCTTCGCACATGTTCTCACTCACGGTACAAAATATTAAAAAAATTACAACAGTCCATAATCTCTAAATCTTTCAGCCTTCATAGTAAGGATGTCATTTCACACTGAAAAATTCAGAGAAATAATAATTTTATCTAAACAAAATATCAATAGTCACAGGAAATACTCTCTGCTGTTTCTCAGAGTAATGGCTGCCGCTGGCTGGAACCCGTTACTATGGTAATTAATGCCCCGCAGCTGTGAGGAGACAAAGAGCGGGAAAATCCTCTTCTCCCTCGTTTCTATACTTGGGAGACACCCAGCGCCAGTCTGAAGGACCCTGACAAAAATCCATAAGCCCTAGAAAATTTTTGAAAACATTTTACGGGAGCAGGGATGTGTATCTATGTTCTGACCAAGTTTTAGACCAATAGGGCAATATTTATGCCTGTGAGGGCGAGTTAAACACAGTTTTTCAGTAAGCCATCAGGGGTCCTGTGTGTGTGTTTCAGACAGAAAGGTTACTGATGCTGCGAGTTCCTCAATCTCCAATTTTTTCGTTTTTATTAATTTTTGTCTTCATTTTAAGTCAGAATCCCAACAAAAGTAATAGCTCACTTCTCGGCACCGAGCCGCTCGATTTGATACCACTTTTGTGGGTGGGCACGCAGCGGTACGAGCCGCATTAACGGTAATGGAAGAATAATAAATAATAAAGAGACATTCTATTAGGTGTAGAACAATAAGTGCCTGCCATGCAATTGCATGGAGGCAGTGACTGACCTGCTTCGCAGGTCAGTCACTGCTCTCCTTATGCATTGCTATGGCAGGCCCTAATAATAAAGAGACATTCTATTGACAGAAGAACAGTAAGTGCCTGCCATGCAAATGCATGGAGGCAGTGACTGACCTGCAGGTCAGTCACTGCCTCCATGCATTTGCATGGCAGGCCCTAACTACAACTTGTTTATAAATGACATGAGGAAAATATGACTATAAAAAAATCAACCCCATTTTTTTCCTTGTATGTCAGACCAAATGACCCAAAGTGCAGATTATTTTTGACTGTGTAACTTTACAACCCAGATCCAACCAAAAATAAACACGAGTGACGTTTTGATTTCCAAATAACCAGAAATGAAACACAAAAGTCATCACAAGTGTGATCGTTTTAAAAAGTGTTTTAACTTTCCTTCCTTCAGCTGGACGGAGCTGCTGCCTCTGCTGGAAAGTAAGTACACCCAAAACAAATGCTTCATGTTTGAGAACAACGTGTTCCCCAACAACGTGACGCTGCCCCTGGGCGGCACCGACCCGGCCCGCTGGAGGGGCGTCCCGGGCGTGGACATCCTGGCCCACCTCCACCAGGAGCCCGTCTCCAAAGATCACGTTTACGAAAAGTTCAAGATCATCGTCAACCCTCGACTCGTCGCCTCCGTCTCTGTTCACGGCGTGCTCGAGTCCCACGGCATGGACGGCTGCGCCTGGGTGGACCGGAACATCGCGCGGATGTACCACACCAGGTAGAGCCGCACTTCCTGGTTCTTCATGACAACCAATCACATGATCGCTTCAGCGCAAAAACATCAGCGGAGATATAAGAAACAAATATGGAAGTTTAAAACAACCAAAGTTATCAAGGTTGGCGAAATAACAAAAACTGAAACTGAGAAATTAATGGGGAAAAACTTTTATGAAACCAACTAAAACATACAGAAGTTAAAGATATAATAAAATCCTTATTTCTCATTTATGGCTCCCCCTGCTGGCTACGCTGGTCCGCAAAACGGCGACAGCAAAAGTTGGGAGAAATCATCAAACAGTTCAACAAAAACTGAATGTTCTTTTGGAAATGTGTTAAATTGTCAAGTTTGGACATTTTCAGAGCTTAAAAGCTAAAAAAATTACAACTTTTTGAGTTTTCAGTATACAGTGGTGCCAATACATTGTTATAGTTTTTTGTATTTTTTTCATCAAGAAAGAAAAGAACATAAATTATGTTGATCATGTAACATAATGTGGAAGCAAAAAAGGAAAACATTTTATAGGCATTAAAAGTGAGCGAACCATGAAAATATGTGGAAACAAATGAGTGAAAGTAACCATTCAGTGATTCTTCCTCTATATAAATGAAGTTTTTCCTCTCTGTTTATTTTCAGATCTCAGATGCAGACCGACCTGACCTCAGACCAGCTGGTTTATGACGGCAGACTGCTGAGCTACGGCGAAACGCTGATCCAGGCCGTAAACGTCACGCTCAGGGAGAGCGGGATTCTCTACGGCCCGACTCAACGGACATCAACATCCGTCAGAAAACGCTGAGCAGAAACGGGACAACTAAATACATGTTTGAAAAAACATGCACTGTGAAATTATTTAACTTCACACATCTTTGAAAATATGTAAATGGGAAGGAAATTTAAAGATACGGTTGTAAGAACATGATGTGGTGAAGATTTGAAAGTTTACAGGAACACAAAACTAAACCATTCAGTGATGGAGGAATGGAGATCCAGATGGAGGAAAGACTGTTGAGTCTTTCATTTGGCAGCTGAATGAAACGAGCAACTCGTTACAGTGACTTCAGTAACTATTTTGTTATTTTTGTTACTTATGTGAGTCATGATGATTTTGTTCTGTAATGCCCCTTTTCCACCGACCCGGCCGGCCCGGCTCCGCTCGCTTTCCTTGTGTTTCCACCGGCCTTTTAAACCGGGCTGGCGCTGCTTTTTTAGGTCCTGCTTCAGAGCAGGGCCAGCAGAGCCAGCCCGGCCAGCACTGGTGACGTAAGCTTCGCTGCTGTTCACTGATTGGCTGAGGGCGTGGACAGAACAGCGAGGCAAGAGAGAAGAAAAATGAAGGCACAACGTTTGAAACTCGCCGCAACACGGAAGTGATGGAAGATACAAACAAGCTGTGAACTAAAAGATGCAGCTTTTTTTCTTTGCTTCGGATTTCAATATTCAGCAGCAGCTGATGGAGCCGTGAGGAATGAGGCGTTTTTGTCACCATAGTGGAGAGAATGAAAAGCCTCGTTAGCCGCTTCGGAGCCTCACGGTGAAAACCGACCAGACGCCGCTGAAGCCGCTGCTGCTCTCAGCAGTTTGTAGATATATCTGTCTGGTTTTTACTACATTTATGGTGGACGACATTTAAAACACAGCCTGCTGTATTTTTATTGCTCAAACACAACATGCGCATTTTCTGAAGACACGTTGTACATTATAAATAACTCAATATTGTTCAGCATTTTACCGTCATTTGTTTATCTTTGTGTGAATCTATGAGCTTCCATTGTTTCTCATTTTGCTGTTTCATCCGAGTTTCCCCCATTGTGAGATAATAAAACATGTCATATGACATTCTATTGTAAAATAGCTAGATATCAGTTCTCTAATCAAATTGGTATGAATTATTAATTGTAGAATGAGCAATAAACCTGAAGAAAACGATAGTGGTATTATATCCATGGCTGTATAACTGCATAGGTCTAAAACTTAAAAGTAATTAGATTTTGTCTTTAATTTAGACAATTATTCCAGTTATTTATAATCTGTATGGCTGGATGGTAAAAGTGTTGTGTGTGTGTGTGTGTAAATATATACATGTGTGTGTGTACATATAGTAACATGCCTGTTTTAAATAATTCCTTATGTCTATGTAACATCCACATTAGTGACTCTGTTATTTATCTACATTTATGTGCTATAAACTATAACATCTTATTACCAGGGAGCAGAAGGAGCAACATGGCTGACATGATGGACCATCTGAACACCTGGATCTCCTTCAGCAGGAAGCAGCTACCAGCTGAGATGGCAGAGCAACAAGGAGAGTTGAGACAAAAATAAAAATAAAAGTTGTTGTGTCTCAGTGACCAAAGTCTCTTTATTTCTGCTCACTCCACACATTATTGTACTTACTGTAGATCAAGGTCCTAATACAATCCTCCCAAAATGTGAGGAGCTTAAGCCAGAGTGAAAATATTATATTATATACATATTTCATTGAACTTAACATTGTAGATTATCAATGAAGCCATTCAAAACTGAAAACATTATTCAACAAACCAAACATTTTGACATTATTATCAGGGCAGCTATTAACAAGAGCCCTAAATACAAATCATGTTTGTTAGTTTCTAGTTTATACAAAATCATTCTATTCACTCACTGTTTATCTGTCTTCCTGCAGAATCTTCAATGTAAGAAAGTGAGAAAATGTGTCCAACCGGTAAACTTAATTAGTGATAATTAAGACTGAGTTTAAACTTTTAATTCTTAGTGTCCAAAATGTGAAAACATAGAAGAGGAACCAGTCAGATTAGATGGAATAAAGCTTTATTTGTTCTCAGTATAACTTGGACATCAGGTGAAACATAAACGTATTGAAGTTAAAAACAACAGATTGTTAATGCACTTCAACTCCGTCAGAATATCAGACACGTTTTTTTAAAATCAGAAATATTTCATCAGCATATTGGGGTCATGTGATTTCTGCTCCAGAAAGGTGAAGGTCTGGACATCCTGAAGGTCAACACCGACCAGCAGGAAGACGGTCACTGATGAGATCCTCCAACCCAAAGGAGCAGGAAGAACCACGATGGTCTGATACTTAACCAACATGAAAACACATTGGAATATATTAGGAATTTATTCTGACATTTTTAAGTTATTTGCAACACCGTGACTAACATTAGCTCATGTATATTCGGCAGGATTACAAGTTTTATCATAGTTTAAAAATCATCGTTATCTCACCTGAACCGTCTGAACCTCCTGCTTTCCTCCTGCAGGGCGGAGATCAGCTCCTCCTCACCACATCCAGCTTTTCCTCCCACTGTCACATTTTCTTGAAGTCTCAGAAAAATCGCAATCAGGCTGTAAAAAATAGCTCAGCTCTCTCTTCTTCTTTTGTATCAGAAAAACAACAACTCGCGTTAGGTCGCATGTAACGAAGCTCAGCACGAAGCTCCTGGAGGCGGGGCGCTACACCCGCCCACCACCAGGAGGCGGTACCAGCTACAGAGCCGAGAAGAGCCGGTGGAAACGCGGTCACTCCGAAACAGAGCCGAGCCGAGCCGAGCGGAGCCGAGCCGGGCGGGCCGGTGGAAAAGAGGCATAAAATACCAACATTTCAGCTTAACATCATGTCGGTCCATCTGATTAAGTAATCTTAAAATTGTTAAATGATTAACAAATTTGTAATTTATCAAATGATTGATTTTATCAGTTAATCATTCAGTACTTTAGTAGTCACAATTTTTGAAAATAGACTCATTACTGCAGTGTAGCGTAGCTACCATCCAACACACCTGAATCAAATGAATGTCTCGTTACCAGGCCTGTTTAGAGCTCAACCCTGACTGCCGCAGTAACGATTGTTAAGAAAATATATTTAAAATAAGCTAGTTTTAAAATTTATCATGACTTGATTGAGATAGGCTAATTATAGTTTTAAAATTTATATTGTATTAATGCATATTGATCTTTATTTTCCCTGTAGCTAAGGCAGTTTGTTGCCAAGATCTCTGATCTGCCCTGTGTCTGTTTGGGAAACAATCAGTAGGAAGCTCCAGCTTTTCACACTGATCTGTGAAGCCATGAAACAGCAGGAGTTTGGAGAAGCTCTGCTTCCAACTTATTTAGACAATGGAGAAACTGGTGTTTGATCTTGTGAACAAATTGCATGGAGTTTGTAACTTTAAAAAGGGTCAGAGACAGGTTCTGGTTGGATGAGCAAAGATACGCCTTATTTGAATAAATTAAAGAAAAAAAGACAAAACTTTCCACATAGATTAACAAATTAGATTTTGCTCTTTGCAATTTCTCCAAAAACATTTTTGCTGTCTCTATTATTGCTGTCCCTGTCTCTTGGTCTCAGGTAATGAATTTTGTAGTTTTATGTTGTATCTTATACTTTGTTCGGTTTTGGATTAAATTGTCATTCTGTGACGTCATCACGCATTGTCGTGTTTCTGTTCCCACACGCGGCCACGCGAGAGAACCCGGGATCCCAACAGGAAGAAAGAGCCAGATTGTTTCTCTGAATTTAATCACAAATAATTCTTCCTTAACACGATGCATCTAAAAATTGCATAACATCACTTAAGGACTATGATATTGTGGAAATATTGGAAGATCTTTATCATATCACACCGTTACCAGGGCAGAGTGTGAACTCTGACCCCCACCACCATAAACTGCAGTTGAGATTCTCCCATGTGGAGAATCACAGAGGTCAGATGGCCGCAGTGTAATGGCTGATCCTCACCCTGGCAGATCCACCTGCAGGATCATGGCGTCGCTCCTGCCAGGTAAACATCCCGTTCATTCATCTGGCGGAGCCTCATCAACTTCACACATCCGGTTCTGACTCACGGTGGGACATTCAAATATTCCCTCAGTCACTTTAGGATTTAACTTTTAACTAAACACATTCAGTAATCAGAGAAATAATACATTTATAAAAGAGAAATCAAAATTAACCAATATACAGACGGTCTATAGCTCACAAAATGCATTGCGAGAATGTTGAAGCATTTTAAGGTAATTTTAGCATTTAAAACTTATTTTGTCTTCAAATAAACCTAAGCTACCTAAAATAAGGTACAACTAATTACATCTGCAACAACTAACTAATTCATACTAATATAAAATGTAAAGGAAACAAACAAATCCTTATTATTTAGTATCAATAACGCATTACTGCCGCTCTGCTGCTGCCACCTGCTGGTCAGAGCGAGGAATGACGTTTAACGGAATAAACAAACTGAATGAAGGACAACAGATAAACTTTGTTTCATCTCAATGGGCTCCAGAGTGATTGGCAGCGCTAAGCCCCTCCCCTCCCCTCTGACTGGTCGCTTCTGAGTGGAGAGTTTCTGCAGTTTGTACTGGCAGCACTGGGAGAGACGGAGGAGTTTGATTCTTTCTCTGATTATTTGTCTCATATTGACGACAGAGTGAAGACAGAAAGAATAAAGTGGAAGTAAATTTCCACTCAGAGATTCAGAAGTCTCAGGTTGTTCTGGAGAAAATTCTCATCAGGATTTTGCTGGGAAAATTCAGAGATTAATCAAAAACTTTTGAGTTTTTCAATCATATTTTTTACATTTCAAACTCAAACCTTTTTTTTCCTTGTAAATTTTCAGCCATTGGAGATCAGAATTGTAAAAATCGTTTATTGAGATCAGTCTCATAGTTTTGAGTTTATTGGTGGAATTTATTCTTACTCCTTGGTATTTATCATACTGTCATGACATAAGATATGTTAATCAAATAGGTAAAAATATTTTTTTTTACAAAAGTGACATATACAGCCTTAAAGACTAGTTTTATATATGAATGGCCATTTGGTTTTAATTGCTTTTAATATATTAACCTAGCCAAAAATTTATTTTAACTCATACACGTTTCCTACTTAACTAAAGTTAACTAAGGTTAACTAAGGTTAAGTAGGTTGAAGAACTGACATTTCTTTGAAATATTCTTTAAAAATATTAGTTTCCTTTTAAAGAAATTCTACAAAAACACTTTTCATCAGTTGTTCCCTGTTATCTCTAGAAAATTTATTTAATTATATAAATTATATAGCCTCTCGCCCGAAACGCCAGCTGGAGATAGGCACCAGCACCTCCCGACCCCATTAAGGGACAAGGGTGTAGGACAATGGATGGATGGATATAATATATAAATTAAATATTTAATTTTAACGTTCATATAACTAAACAGTATCAAAACCTGAACCGATCAGTTCGCGTTACTCTGTACGCCTCATCGGCCACCGTATCAAAAGCTCAAGTAGCTTAGGAACCGTTTTGAACGTTTCCTTCCGGTTTGTAGTTTAATTTTAGACATACATTGTTTGTTGTTTAACATTAGTTGGAGTGAACCAGTGAAGCAGCGGAGAGTTTCGGTAAGTTAGCTAGTTAGCCTCAGTTAGCATTAGCCATGCTAGTTAGCATGCTAGCTAGCAGTGAATTTGTAAATGTGTTTTATCACATTGAAAACATCCGGTGTCTGCAGGTCAAAGGGCGATGCTGTCGGTCCTGCTTAGATCAGCTCTGCCTAAATGTAAGTTTAACTCTTGATTTTGGCTTATTAACTCGTTTATGTTTATTTTGGCTTATTAACTCCCAGTTTGTGAACTTCATAGTTAAATAAATAAGCATGTAGTTTCCGATCATCTTCTCATGTTTTTATCGGACATTTGGTTCGAAAATCAGTTTAACAACTGAAAGAAACGAGCTTTAAATGGAATATAGGTGAAAGGTCAAGTTTACGGATCGAGTCAAAGTTCTTACAATTTCCTTAAAATTAACTAAACATTTTTTAACAACATACATAAAAGCAGGTAGAACTTATTCCACTGGTGTCCAAAGTGGGATAGGGGGCCATTTAAGGCCCTGAAGTGAAGTTGAGTGGCCCTTGGTCACAGTACAAAAACGACCTGCCATTTTGGCTGTTGATGCAGTTACACATTTTACAGACGAATTAAAGTCTAGTAAACAATAAAACACAAAAAATTGATCATTAGTCAACCATGTTTGATGCAATTATTCAATTTCACAACAAACATAAAGTGACTTTTCCTCCAGGGTAGAGTTTAGCACAAATGTTTGGTCAACTGAGCAAAATAAAGCAAGATATTTTTTTAGAAAAATGAGCGACACATAATCTGTTCCTGTTGCTGAGAATAAACACAAAGAACAGAAAACAAACAACATTTAAAACGTTATTTAATGCTTCAGATAAACTGCTGGTGAAACGTTTTGCTGCTTTCTTCAGAGTTTTAGAGATTTATTTATTTCATCATAAAAACAAAGTTGAAAAATAGTTTACGTGACAAAAATACTAATATTATTCCATAAAATAAAGAATAAACTGAAAGTAACAAATGATCAGCAGCAAATCTATAAAAGAATAAATTCAGATTTAGAAACTATTTCTGTCCTACTAGCAAATATTTTCACAACCATAAACAAAATATGCAAAGAAAAATATGGGAGAAACGGTAAACAATATTTTTCAAAGGGCTGTAGTGATACAATAATCTCACGATATGATACACGATATTCTGCCCACGATACGATATATATTGCGATATTCAGCAAACGATACAATTCAATACACTTTTGCGATTTTCTGACAGGTTTCAGAGGGACAGAGTGATTTTGGTGACATTTTGTGACTGTTATAAAGTTGGACTGAATTAATTTAACTGAAAACTGATTAAAAGCTCCAACTACACAATACCTGGTTCTGGTTGGACACAGACTTAAAGTGGACAGCTGGACAAAATGAATCAAAGAAGTGGAGAGAAAACATGTTTCTTTTAGTTGAAACAGTCCAAACTGTAGCTGACATGCATTAGTAAAGTAAATAAAGTGAACCAAGTTCCTGCTCTGAATAGTTTGATACCTTTTTAACCTGAACATCTGAAGGAATCACTCTAAGCCTGATGACCTGGTGAAGCCAGCAGTGAGTGAACAAGGTGACAGTTGGACGTTACGATACTTGAGGATGAATATGATTTTTTCTAGGAAAGAAAATATCGATATATATCGCGATATCGATATTATTATACAGCCCTAATTTTTCATTTGTTAAAATGTAAGTGAAGCAAAACGCCTGCGTGGATTTAAACTTCTGATCTGAATTAGAATCTTTTTGTTTTTATAAGTTTTACTCTATGAAAACATGTTAAACTTTAATTAGATGTGACAGTTTTTCTCCTCAGCCGGGTCAAAGGTCATCTTTCCTCTGTGAGTAAATAAATGAAATGTTTTTGTCGTTCAGACGGCAGGTTGTGGCGACCCGTCCCGGTCAGAACCATGTCGTCCTCAGACGGGCCCACGGCGCCGTTCACCACGCTGGCCGTCAGCCGGCCGCCGAGTCCATCACACACGTCCAGCTGCACCGACCCGCCAAGCACAACGCCATGAACAAAGCCTTCTGGAGGCAAGAGCAGCGCCACACACAGCAGCTCAACACACACAGAGCAGCTCAACACACACAGAGCAGCTCAACACACACAGAGCAGCTCAACACACACAGAGCAGCTGCTCAACACACAGAGCAGCAGCTCAACACACAGAGCAGCTCACACACACGAGCAGCTCAACACACACAGAGCAGCTCAACACACACAGAGCAGCTCAACACACACAGAGCAGCTCAACACACACAGAGCATGCTCAACACACACAGAGCAGCTCAACACACACAGAGCAGCTCAACACACACAGAGCAGCCTCAACACACAGCAGCAGCTCAACACACAGAGCAGCAGCTCAACACACAAGCAGCAGCTCAACACACAGAGCAGCAGCTCAACACACAGAGCAGCAGCTCAACACACACAACACGAGCAGCTCAACACACAGAGCAGCTCAACACACAGAGCAGCTCAACACACACAGAGCAGCTCAACACACACAGAGCAGCTCAACACACACAGAGCAGCAGCTCAACACACAGAGCAGCAGCTCAACACACAGAGCAGCAGCTCAACACACAGAGCAGCAGCTCAACACACAGAGCAGCCACCACAACACAACAAAGAGCAGCTCAACACACAGAGCAGCTCAACACACAGAGCAGCTCAACACACAGAGCAGCTCAACACACAAGCAGCAGCTCAACACACAAGAGCAGCAGCTCAACACACAGACAGCTCAACACAGAGCAGCTCAACACACAGAGCAGCTCAACACACAGAGCAGCTCAACACACAGAGCAGCTCAACCACAGAGCAGCTCAACACACAGAGCAGCTCAACACACAGAGCAGCAGCTCAACACACAGAGCAGCTCAACACACAGAGCAGCAGCTCAACACACAGAGCAGCAGCTCAACACACAGAGCAGCAGCTCAACACACAGAGCAGCCTCAACACACAACAGCTCAACACACGAGCAGCAGCTCAACACACAGAGCAGCAGCTCAACACACAGAGCAGCTCAACACACAGAGCAGCTCAACACACAGAGCAGCTCAACACACAGAGCAGCTACAAGCTCAACACACAGAGCAGCTCAACACACAGAGCAGCTCAACACACACTCTGCTCCGCTTCTACTCTTAACTAATGGAGTTTTGTTTAATTTTTTCCTGGGTTTCCGTAGCTCAGGGTGATGTCATCGCACCCGGGGTGATGTCATCTTTTTTAAGCGTGTTTTTCTATTTATTTGGACTCTGAGTGTTGGGGCCAGGTTTTGTTTTTTATGGTTAATTACAAGAATAAAGCAGGAATATTGCAGTAATTTGTTTCCACGGTGACAGCTTCTACAAAAACTGTAATAAATAAATGTACATAAATATTAACTTTATGGTTAAAAAAAGTCATACATTCCCTCAAACCCAGCGACTTTGGCTCGAGTAACATCAGCGTCTCTGAATTAATTTTATTTATCTGGTTTGAGGCTAAAAATCCCTCCAAGATTGTAAATGCTGCTGACCTTTGACCCAGACATTAAGGGGCTTTTATGAATTTCAAATATAGTTTAGAAATTATTTTAACCAGCAAAATTTTCAGGTGGAAAACTCTTATGTTGCAACTACATTGACGTTTTCAGTTTTCTAAAGCTCAGAGACACTGAATCTTGGGTTGTAATCAGGCTAAGAATAAGTAATTTATCATGAATTTAGTTAATAGTTTGTCTTTTTGAGACGAGCTTTTGGTTACTTTATTGTTCTGTTACAAATGGAGGTTTTTCCCGTCGTAGGGAGATGGTGGAGTGTTTCCAGCAGATCTCTGATGACCAGACCTGCAGGGTGGTGCTGATTTCTGGAGCAGGACCGACCTTCACAGCAGGTCAGCCTCCGTCTGGCTGGAAACGGGCCTTTAGAGGAAATACGTTTATATAAAATATATACTAAACAGCAAATACTCAGATTAGTTCAAACATTAGCTGTAGCAATCTATGGATCTGTTTCCAGTCTCTGAAGTTTGTTTCTTTAGATGCAGAAATCTACCTGCTCCTGTACGACGGCGCATTAATGCCACTGGAAATGTATAAAAAACAGGAAGAGTACATTTCTGCCAAAAACAGCTCACAAATTTTACCAAAAAAAAATGTGATGAGTTTCAGAAAATTTCTAGAAAACAAAAAGAATATGTGCAAGAATTTTAAGATAAACAAAAATGTTGGAGATTTCTGAATTTCAAATGTCACAAATTTTTCTAGAAAATTTCTGAGACTTAATCACTGAATTTCTAAGTTTTTGGCAGGAATGTACTCCTTTATTTCTACCTACGAAGCCGTGGTAAAAATCCCTTTAAGTTTTGGATCTACATTAAAGATCGAGTTACTTTATTTGCTTGATTTTAAGTTGGATTGTTTTATTTTGGCCCACATGGAAAGTTTGTACCCCCCCCCCTCCCTAGTGGAGATAGGAATAACAGACAGATGGCCACTCTGAGGTGAAAATAAACAGCTGACTGTGGGCAACGCCACGATGCCGCCGCCGGGTTCTGATCCTGTCTGACCTGCCGCCATCCAGGGATCGACCTGATGGACATGGCGTCCGACATTCTGCAGCCGGAAGGCGACGACTCGGCGCGGATCGCCTGGAACGTCAGGAAGCTGATCAAGAAGTACCAGGAGACGTTTTCCGTCTTGGAGAAGGTAAACGCTGTGAGGGAGGACCGGCGGTCAGAAAGGCTCATCAGACGCTCAGGGTTCACTTCTTCTTCTTCTTCTCCTGCAGTGTCCAAAGCCGGTGGTGGCGGCAGTCCATGGAGCCTGCATCGGAGGAGGTAGGACGCCTTCAAGATGGCCGACATGAATCCAGCAGCGAGAAGCGCAACAAAGACATGCTTATTTTTACCTGATCAAAAAAACCTTTAATTAGATTTAACTTTTTTTTTTTTTTACAGTTAAATTCACTTAATCTGAAACATAAACATTTTATTAATTTGAGTTATTTTATTTAGGAAAGTGAAGGTCCGTTGTTTTCACTGGTACAAAGTCCTTCACTGTAAAAATAAAATCTTCCCCAGTATTTTTAGTCAAATATCTCAGTACGTTTGAAATAAGACAAAACTAACTGATTTAGCTGAAAATTTTATTTTGCCTACCAGATATAAATGTTCATATTAAATCCTAAAAATGTAGAAAAAAAGATCTTTATCGCTGCCTTTTCTCACTGATTAAATGTTTTATTTAACCTTTAGATTCTATAAATTCATTTAAAACAGCTGCAGCTGATTAATTAATCCAGATTTTTGATTGTTTCTAATAATTATTGGTTCTTCCTGCAGGCGTTGACCTGATCACAGCCTGTGACATTCGGCTCTGTACCCAGGACGCCTGGTTCCAGGTCAAGGTCAGAAAACGGGTCAAAACTCGGGAATAGTTGGACAAATGATGGACTGATATGTCAACGTGTTGCTCTGACACAATTTCAAAGCGGTTTGTGTCTTAATTACCTCATTTTTTAATAAAGTATTTAAAAGTAGCTTAAGCTACAACTGATCTTCCTGGCGCCATCTTTAACTCCTAACAGGAAGTTGTGGTTGTCTGAAGCAATCTGATTGGCTGACAGGCTTTGTGCTGCACTGCCCCCTATAGGTTGGCAGGTTTACAGCAACACTGGGTGAACATTTCGGAAACCATCCAGCTCAGGATGTGGCGGACATGTTTGTTTTTATGGAGAAACAAGAGTTTCTCTGGTTTTTTACTCTGAACTTCCCTGTTAAAGTTAGCAGCTCAGTCCTGATGGTCGGGAACGTTCCGAGCGGTTCCGTCTGATCCGAACCGTTTCCGTCTCGCTTTCACAGGAAGTGGACATCGGTCTGGCGGCGGACGTCGGGACGCTGCAGCGGCTTCCTAAAGTGATCGGCAGCCGCAGGTAAAACCCGACCCGACCCGTTTGGACCGGCCGTGTGTCTCAGCAGGAACCCCGAGTTCAAAGGTCATGTGTGGTGTGTGCAGCCTGGTGAACGAGCTGGCTCTGACCGCCAGGAAGATGTACGCCGACGAGGCCCAGAGCAGCGGACTGGTCAGGTAAAGACCCGACGTTAAAAATTAAACATGATCTTAGACGGTCACAGCTGAGATTTTTATCACTTTAAAAACTCGTTTCCTGTAAATGTGACGCGTTTTCAGGAATCATTATTTAGCGAGTTCCGTCTTGAGCTGCAGCCTGAACGCGCTTGTTGTCGCTGCAGCCGCGTGTTTCCAGACCAGGAAGCCATGATGTCCGGCGCGCTGGACATGGCGGCGGAGATGGCGGCGCGCAGCCCGGTGGCGGTGCAGGGAACCAAGATCAACCTGCTCTACTCCAGAGATCACAGCGTGGAGGAGGGACTGGACTACATGGTCCGGCACCCCGAGCCTGTCATTTAGAGCTCATCTGTTTACATCATGTTCATCTGGCCTGTTTATCTTCATTAGAATCCGTTTAGTTTTGTCATAGTTTGAGTATTGGACCATGCGGATCATGTAAAGTTGTTCCCTCTGTCTGCAGGCGGCCTGGAACATGAGCATGTTGCAGACCCAGGATGTGATGAGGTCGGCTCAGGCCGCCATGGAGAAGAAAAGCCCCAAAGAGACACTTTTCTCCAAACTCTGAGCCTCTGCTGACGGTGTGAGTCTCCAGATCAACACCGACCGCCTGGGGTTCTGTAACCTTTGGCTTATTGTCGCAACTAATTATGTTTATTTAATAAACTCATCTGAATGTTTTTGTGCCAAACATTAGTCTGAGCAGAATCTTTTAAAACAACCAGTTTTTATTAAATAAAGGCGATAAATTAAAACGTTGGTGTCTGCTTGGCTCGGAGCTTCTGCAGCGTTTTCTGTGGAGGGAAATCAGAGTGAGCTGCGGTTCTGCTGCAGGAACCCGAGGCGGAAACGCTCCTACCCTGTGGAACTCCTGGGCCCGGAGCCGGTTCCTGGCCCAGTCCTCCTGCCGGCTGCGGGCGGCTCGCTGCTGCTTCACCTCCTCCAGCTGCTCGTACAGCCTGAACACACACACACACACACACACACACACACGGCGCTCACACACTCTGCTCAGAGTGCAGACGGCCCGACCCGACCCAGTACCTCTGGGTCCGCTGGTGCATCTCTGACAGGTTCCGCTTCCTCTGATCCGGATCGCTCATCCGAACGTCGGCTCCGATCCGACGACCTGAGAGAAGAACCGCAGAACTCGGTTAAAACGACGTCTGGAGGCGAACGAATCAGAAACAGGATGGAAAAAAAAACTAAATCTGTAAAACAGCAAAACGCAACCAGAGCTGGAGAGCAGCTGGTCACATTTAGAGAAACGGCTCTGAATACCACGATGTTCTCAGAGCGAATGAAACGTTGAGAATTATGAAACAGTTACGAGAAATTTCTAATCTGAGAAAATCGTAATAATACGAAAAGACGTAATGCGATAAAAAAAACGTCCTAATGAAACGATAAGTTTCATCATAAAGTTGTAACATGAGAATAAAACGTCGTGAGGTTAAAGTCGTAGACCTCATTCATCTACCTGGTGGAGGTGGGCGGAGCTTCCTGTCCTTCGTGCTCTGGGTCTCGGCCGTCTCCTTCCTGGGGACGGTCTGGACCGCGGCTCCACCCGGGTCCCGTCCTTCGACCAGAACCCGACTCGGGGCTCCGTTCCTGGCGGCGGCCCGCTTGGCTTTGATCGCCTGAACGCGGCGGTCGGACCGCAGCATGAGAGCCCGGCGCCGCCGCTGGAAGACGTCCTGCTGGCTCCTGCCGGGACTCCAGGGGAACTGCAGGACGGACGCTGGACACGGGGACCAACAAGATGGCGGCCATAATCAAGATGGCGGCTGTAAGGCCTCAGGTGATGCTTTGATTGAGCTGAGCAGCTGATCTGTCTGTACCTGATGGCGCCGGATGAGCCAACGTGGTTTCAGCCCCCTGGTGGACAAAGTGTGTCATTCAAACTGCCACCATGTTGTGACGTTTGTTTGAAATGTTTTACTTTAAAAACACAAAATTTGAATTTTTTTCAAGAACATTTCTAATTTCAATGTTTTCTATCTACAATGTTCATTATTCTGGTAAGTTTAACAAAGTACTGCAGCTCTGATGTGAAGCTGCGATAAATGAACCTCTGTCGGCTCCGTTTCCATGGCGATGCCGTCTGGACCGTCCTGCGGTCCCTCGTCGTCCTGGAGCGTCGTGTCCGTCAGACTCACCAACGTGATCTGAGACTGTTCCAGGATGCCCCTCTCCCCGTCCGACTCCTACAGACCCACAAACCGACCCGGTTCAGATCCAACAGTACAGAACTAAAAATACTCCTAAAAGTTCTTGTTCCCCCCAAAACTTCACTCAAGTAAATGTAACTAGTTACTCTCCAGCTCTGAATAAAACACAGCGCTACACTAGCTGCCGATTTCATTTTCAACACAACTTAAAATGATCCGTTTAGATTTTCAGAACCTGATCGAACTTTAACCCTCCTACAACCGACCTGTCGGCGCCGACATGTCTAAATTTGCAGTAC